>OX387426.1:46546536-47146536 GCA_947563755.1 Lochmaea crataegi | reverse complement strand
TCAATATGTTTCAATATGAGCCCACTTCCTGAGCACCTCCCCCTGCAGTCCCTTCCACCCAAGGGTAACAAAATCCTTTGGTTTGTTTTCCGGAATGAATTCCTAGATTATAAACCCAAAGTTGTCTCTTGTAAAATATTATGTTAGTCGTGATCCTGGGAAGTGGCAAAGTTTTTTGTAGGTCAACTCAAAAAAGTCATTATTTGCTGCAAACTGCATATCTCCCTTCATTTTGCTCTGTGCTTCTTGCCAAAGACGAATATGCTCATAAGGTTCTTTTTCTATTTCCTCTTTTTCTTCACTTGAAACGTATCACACTTATTACACGTGTCCTTCTTGAGAGTTTTGAATTTTAGGTTGAATTTTTCATAAAAAATCCTTTTGTATTTTGTAAAACTTACTAAACCCGTTTTTCTGCCATCAACATAAATCTGGTACATTTTTGATCACTGCGCTTTCTTTTTATTTTGGATTCTTTAACATTGGCGGCTATATACAAATTTTGTGCCAAATAAGATCCAAGTTCTGAAGACTTCTGGTATTCGTTTCGACATTGCTCTTCTGATATTTTTGTAGCACATGATAATGTACATTGGCAATCAAATTGCACAAATTCCTTGGCTTTAACTACAGTAATGTATGGATAATCCGAACAGAAAGTTGGCAGACCCCGTTCGGATTACCAGAACTTCCGGATTATAGAATTCATAATAAGTGATATCTATAATCCGAACTAGTTCGGTTTATAGATACCTTTCTTAACCATAAAAAAAATACATTTCTACCACAAAAAGTGGTGGGCAATGGTTATAAAAGCCTTTACTGATTAGTTCGGATTACGGAATTCGGGTGTTCAGATTATGGATATCATTTTACGCTATTGGGGCGTTCGGATTATAGAGTAGTTCGGATTATAGGGGGTTCGGATTATCCATACATACCTGTATTTCCTTTTTGTAGTTAACATATTGTAACGTTTATTCTAATTTATATTTACAATTAATTTATATTTACAGATTTATATGTAATTCAGTCCTTATTTAATAATTTATGTAATATACTAAACACACTAATTATAATTTATATGAGAGTCACTTAATAAACACTTTATCGAGGCGCGATTACTTTCCTTCGGTATCAACACTGACTGATTGACTAATTGCCTGCAGCGATGCTTGTGGCCTATTTATACTCGTGCGCCGTAATTCTAGAAGTGTCTCGGCGTTCTCGCGGGTGCATTGGATATTCTCGATATTCTGGCGGATGCACCCGGGTGTTCTGGATGTTTCTCGAAGTTTGGGCGGAGGAGCCATAGTCGTCTCATACGGGGATTTCACTGGGGGCACTAAGTGAGAATATTATTGCAGTAGCTCGCGTAACATTGCCCCCTCCTTAAGAGACAGTTCCTCCTGGAACTAGCTAGGAAACTGGAACGAGATGACTGTATCGGCAACTGGTCCCCTTGTTGCATTTTCCAGTTGTATGGAAGTAACATGCGACCGTCTTCTCTGTTGGCTGTGTCTCCCGAGCATGGCCGCAAACTAGTACCTGCACTTCGGTGTCTCGGAAGATTACTTCTACCATGTTACGGATTATTCGCCAATCTAAATGCCTACATTCAATCTTGGGCATGGCTAGCCTGTACACGTTCAATTCAAGCACATGCTCCCTCAGGCTTCGTAATGCTTCCCAGTCATCTTCGTACGTTGGTCTTTCGTCGAAGGTGTTCCTCGTCACTAGGTGGAAATTGTAGCGGGAGCCATTTTGCAGCTTCAGAGCTTTACCTGGTACTGGTAACTGGTTTACCAAAGGTCGTGCGCCACTCTTCTTTATAAACAGAGATGCCAGTCCGCGCGCATCGGTTACGCTGGCAGGGATGTTTATTGCCAGTGAGTATTCCTCCGGAACGGTAAGCAGGTCTTGTCGTCTCTCAGTGGTGACGCCGAATCTTGCTTTTCCGGTACCACCATAAGCACCCATGAACTCTACAAAAGCAGGATCGGCTACTTCCTGAAGCTGGTTTACTTCCTCATCGTGGTCACCCTCGAATGGCGCTAATCGGTTACGGTGTACCACCTTTGGCTTTCCATTTGGGATCTTGCTGATACGATAGATGACATCGTTGATTCTTTTCTTTACGAGGTACGGGCCGTCCCAAGCTTTCTGCAACTTTGGAGAAAAACCCTTTTGTCTTCTTGGGTTATGCAGCCAGACTTTGTCTCCTTCGTGGAAACCTCCCTCCGTAGCTTGCGTATCGTACATTTTCTTCATCCTATCGCTAGCGATCTGAAGATTCGATCGAACCAGCTCGTGTACGTCGTCCATTCTTTTTCTCAGCTGGGATGCGTAATCTTCACCAGCTATGTCTTCTCCGGGTCGGCATCCAAATTCAAGGTCGCAAGGTAATCTCATTTCGCGTCCGAACAGAACTCTTGCTGGTGTTTGGCCGGTGGACTCATTGATGGCGGATCTGTAGGCCATCGCGAATAGCGAGAGATATTGGTCCCAATCTCGCTGATGGTTAGATACTACTTTAGACAGGTATTTGCCAAGAGTTCTGTTCATTCGCTCTACCATCCCGTCCGACTGTGGGTGCAAAGCCGTAGTTTTCGTTTTCTTCATGCCGAGCTTTTCACAAACTTCCTGGAACAGCTGGCTTTCGAAGTTTCTGCCCTGGTCGCTGTGTATTTCCAGGGGCACTCCATATCGGCAAATGAACTCATTCACAAGCACGTCGGCAACCGTTGCTGCTTCTTGGTTTGGAATGGCATACGCTTCTACCCATTTTGTGAAGTAGTCCATCACCACCAAAATGTACCTGCTGCCATTTGCTGTCGGTGGAAACGGTCCGGCAATGTCCAGGGCAATGCGTTCAAAAGGGCTTCCGACATTGTACTGTTTCATAGGAGCCTTTCTTCCCCCCGTGCGGTCCATTGGTCGTAGCACAGGTAGTGCACTTCTTACACCAGTCCTTCACATCTTCGGAACTGTGCATCCAATAAAACCGTTCTCGCACTTTCTGGAGGGTCTTCTTCACACCTAGATGTCCTCCTGACGGACTGTCGTGTAATTTCCGCAGTACTGCTGCTATCCTTGTTCTTGGAATCACCAACTGTCTTCTACTTTCGGAACCCTCATCGTTCTCGATTACTCGCTGTAGCAAACCGTTTTCCATAACCAGCGAGTCCCACTGGGCCGAATACGATTTCATCGTTGGCGAGTACCTTGAAATCTCCTGCCAAGTAGGTCGACAGTTCTCCTTTTTCCAATGTCTGATTTTCTTCAAGTCGGGATCGTTCTCTTGTTCCTCTTCCAACTTTTCTGGTGTCCATTCGTCGCTGGTCACCGTGGTTCTTCGAATCGCAGCTTCCTTAGCTTCTGTTTTGCTGCAGTGAGAGCACTCTGCAGGGCATGGTCTTCTAAAGAGGGAGTCTTTGGAAGGTCTTCGGGTCGAAGCTGCCCTCTGAAGGTCGACCCTTCCTAGTTTTTCCTGCTGGGCATCTTTGTTTGTAGCAGTTCTCGGTCGCTTGCACGAACTGCGTACATGTCCCATTTCTCCACAATTCCAGCATCTCACAGCTTTCAGTTTTCCATTTGAGATGCTTTTCATCATGTTGACAATCTGGTCAAGCTTGTTCTCAACTTCTTCGTCTGCTACAGCCCTCACCTTGCCGTATACTCCGGAAGCCTGTGTAGCTGCTTCGTACTCCAAGGCTGCAGAGAGTACGTCGACCAGTGTCTTATGCCGAGCCAGGCGTAGAGTTCTCTGCATTTCATGGTTACGAACTCCGTCGATGAATGTCTGTACCCCTAAACATTCCATGACATTCTCCGGTGCCGATGGATAGGCAAACCGCACCAACCTCGCAATGTCTGCTTCGAATTCTTGCAGAGTTTCGTCGCGTTTTTGTTTGCGGTTTTTCAGCTGCGACTGGTACAGATGCTCCAGGTGTTCCAGGCCATATCTCATATTCAATCGCTTTTTGAGTTGTTCAAAATATTCGGCCTCTTCCACTGGAATGGTCTGGAGGATATCCATAGCGTCTCCTCTAAGGGCAAGAGTTAAATTTAACGCTTTTTCCTTCTCACTCCAGTTGTTTGCCTTTGATGCCGCCTCGAATTGCTTCAGATAGTTCGGCCATGACGTTTTACCATCGAATGTTGGCAGTTTCACTCGGCTGTTAATATCGTTTTCCATTTTCGGTTTCAACTCTACTTTCTCTGCCAGTTCGTCGTTATTCGGGGCTTGCCTAGTTGTAATATCCGGTTTATTACTAGTCTTCCTTTCGATTTCTTTGATTTTTTGTTTCATTTCTTGCTCCATTCTTTTAATCTTTTCTTCCACGGCAGAAATATCAGTCTTCATGGATGTCATTTCATTTTTCATGTCCGTCGAAATTTTATTCTCCATGTCCGACATTTTGTTTTCCATGTCCGCCGAAAGTTTACTTTCCATGGATGAAATTTTATTTTCCACGTCCGACAATTTGTTTTCCATGTCCGCCGAGAGTTTACTTTCCATGGCTGAAATTTCGTTTTTTATATCCGTCGAAATTTTATTTTCCATGGATGAAATTTTATTTTTTATGGAAGAGGTTATAGAGGCGGACGCTTCGTCGGTGAATTCAAACGTTTCCGGGTCCAATCCATTGTTAATCATAGCTATTTTTAGTCGTTCCACTAACACTGACTTGACCCCACTTGTGTCCAGTTCGTGATCCTCCAACTCTCTTCGAAGCTCTGAAACTTTTAATTCACAAAGTTTCTTCGTCATCTTCCTGTATATTTATTTATTTATTTATTTTTTTTTTAACCCTACACCTGACACCAATGTAACGTTTATTCTAATTTATATTTACAATTAATTTATATTTACAGATTTATATGTAATTCAGTCCTTATTTAATAATTTATGTAATATACTAAACACACTAATTATAATTTATATGAGAGTCACTTAATAAACACTTTATCGAGGCGCGATTACTTTCCTTCGGTATCAACACTGACTGATTGTGACTAATTGCCTGCAGCGATGCTTGTGGCCTATTTATACTCGTGCGCCGTAATTCTAGAAATGTCTCGGCGTTCTCGCGGGTGCATTGGATATTCTCGATATTCTGGCGGATGCACCCGGGTGTTCTGGATGTTTCTCGAAGTTTGGGCGGAGGAGCCATAGTCGTCTCATACGGGGATTTCACTGGGGACACTAAGTGAGAATATTATTGCAGTAGCTCGCGTAACAATATTCATTTTCCTTTCATCCCTTGACATATTACCGAACTTCCTTTTTCTGCCTCTTTTCGGTCTTCCCTGAGGTTCCACACTTCCACTTTCTTCCATATCTGTTGACGATTCCATACGTACAGGCCTTTCCCGAGTTTTTACACTTTCACTTTTTTCCATATCTATTAACGATTCCATATGTACAGGTAATAATGTTGTGTACTCTTTTTGTTGTTCATCAGCTGCTGTCATATCGTCTGTTTCATCCAAAGTTGATGTAGATTTGCCCTAAAATATAGCATGACTTCAAACCACGTTAAGAGATAATAATATATCTGTGGTCTGGAAAAAGAAACAATAGCTTACCTTCTGGGTTAGAGGTAATAATTCACTTAGCTCAAAGTCTGGATCTTTAATGGAGTCATCTGAGAGATTGTCCAGTAATTTCTCAACATCAGAATCAAGTTCTGGTGCTTCTGAGGAATCGTCAGAGAAACGTTGCATGCCAGCGGTTGGAATACTAGTAGATGCTGCTTTGCCCTCTGAAAAAATGGCGCTTATTAATAATTTAAAAACAATTCAATAATTATGTAAAAAATATAGTAGATACGTACCTTTATTATCAATACCTACAGTTATGTCAACACCACAGGCTCTAAGCATGTTTTTACACCGCTGTGAAACCATATTATTCAACTTTTTTTTCACTCATGACGCCAAAAAGTTGTCTCGACTTGTTTACAACACGAAGTCTTCAAATGCACTGAACAAAACGCACTCACTTGACCGTTACGAATAATGCAAAAAAGAATCATGTGCCTTCGAGATAATAATTCTAATAAAATTATTTGGCAAAGTCGCTTGGTTCTTTTTTGTAAAACATTTTATGACTTCTATATGTTTTGCGATGGTTCTTCTGGTTGATAAAAATGTCTAGGGTCGAGAAATTACAAGTTTCTTTTTTGCAAAATGTATTGTCTATATGTACGCAAATAATTATCGTGCATTTAGCTCGGTTTTCAGGTTTTTGTTGCTTGGTTCTTTTTTGCATAACTACGTCCAATTTCTATATTGTTTTTATTTAAATATTTACAAACAATTGTATCTGACAATAAGAACTGTATTTTTTTCCAGGTGTAGCAGAAATCATTTTAAAGACTCAGATGAAACTCAGTTTGAGATGTATGGCTGCAAACGCCATAAAAACGTATTCGATCGTCTACCGTGGTCAGGTACCAGAAGCTTTAGTATCTTTTATTGAACTCCATGGATCGGGCGTTAAGAGGAAGAAGTAGGATCAAATTTATAGGTTTTGTTTGTGCAATATTCTGAATTCGTCTTAATTTTCATGTTGTCGATTCGAATCAATTAAGTTTATTTTAATGTTTTGTTTTTTTGTATTGTATTTGTAATATTTTTTTGTAAGCTCTAAAAGGAATTTAATGTGTGCAAAGCACCTGCTAATTGTTAAATAAATTATATTTTGAATATTCCGTTGATATTTTGAATTTCTTTTAATAGTATATTACGGACCAAGGCCAGTAACATAAGAAATGTCTCAGCTTCGGCCGAAGCGAAGCACAAATATGTGATCTGAGGCTTTCTTACTTACTGGCAGAGGTTTACGTACACTATTTTTCTGTTCGACGGAGCCGGAAAGCGACAACTTCGTTTAGCGCGGAGGCCCGAAAGTTGATGCTTTCCGGCAGGAGGACAGAAAAAATACTTTTTACGCTGTATACAGACTCAGGGGCAGGAAATGGGAATTTGGTGGTCATATTCGCAGTCTATATTGTCGATTAGTTGATATGAAATTTTTTCTAGTACTAGTGCCAAATTTGAAGCTTTTCTTTTTTTTAACATTCAGGCTGTGCTAATTCTAGACGTCCTAAAAACCAAAATCTTCAAATTTAATCTCAAAACGACGAAAACAAATCACGCAACAGTGACAAAATTCTCTTCAGATACCTTCATGCATCTCGGCGCTGGGCAGGGTGATGGGCTTGGTGGAAAGGGCTAGGGAGGGCAACTGGAGGAACAAGAAATTGGCCCAGCTTGTGTTCTTCGACGACGGGAACGCGTTCAACAGTGTCAGCAAACAGGCGGTGTTGAGCGCGTTGCTGAGGCTTGGAGTGGGGGAGGGGTTGGTTAACCTAGTAGAGGACTACCTGACGGGGCGTGTGATAGTAGACTCTAGAGGGAGGAGGTATGAGACGGAGACTGGAGTGCCCCAGGGCTCGGTTCTCTGGAAGTGTGTGTTTGATGAGGTTTGTGGGGTAGTATGTGAGGAGGGATGTGAAATTACGATGTGTGTCTGGTATGTACGGCAAAGGGAGAGTAGGAGATCGAAAGAAATGCGGGAAGGATGTGTAGGAGGATAGAGTGGTGAGGACCAGAAGTGGCGGAAGATAAGACGGTGGATGTCCTAGTGAAGGGACGGAGCAAGACGAGGAAAGTGGAGGGTGATGGTGAAGGACAGGAGAATTCGTATGGAGGAGTCTGTGAAATACCTAGGGGTGTGGTTGGATAGTCAATTATCCTTCAGAACACACATGTTAAAGGCGGCACAGAAGGGGAAAGTAAGGGCAGCATGGCTGGGGAGATTGATGTGTATTGTGAAAAGGCCGGGAGAGTGGAAGAGGAGGGTAATTGGTAGGACGGTAGTGCAGAGTATGCTGTTCAGTGCGGAGGTATGGGGTGAATGCGAGGGTTAAGCCACTCCTGTGGGTGCAGAGAGGGATACTCCTGAGGATGGTGCAGGGGTACAGGACAGTGGGTGGACTGGCAACTGTGCTATCATGGTCCTACCCATTGGACGCGATGGCTAGAGCCAAGAACAAACGCTGGAGGGGTGCGACCAGAGAGGAAGTACATGAATGTATGGAGGAGAAAATGGAGAGGTGGGAGGAGTATGAGAGCGCACAAAAAGGAGCGAGTGGGAGTAGGAGAGATTGGATGGACCGGAAATTCGGGGAGGTGAACTACTTTTTGACATGGGTCGAGAATGGGGTACCTCCACAAGATTGGGAAAAGAGAGACTGGAGTGTATGAGAGGTGTGAATTGGAGGATGATGTGGGGCATGTGTTTAGATGCTGGAAGAACGAGGAAGTGCTGAAGAAGTTGGAGAGGAAACTAGGTGAGGCGGTGTATTGGGAGAACATGGTGGATATAATGTTAAGGGCGAAGGAAGAAAGGATGGAGGTAAGTGGCGTAGAGGAGAGCATCATTAGGGGGAGAGAAGTACATGAGAGGTAGGGAGATGACGACGATGTGAGCAGTGAGTGTGCGAGGGACCGCCGCCCGTCTCGAAGTATGCTAGGGTAGTGATTCCGAGGTTTGAGGTGGGTTTGGTTGGTAGGCATCCCCTTGGGGATGAGTCCAACACTGTTTGGGTCCTGGATATAGGACCCATTCGAACATGAGTTGCCCATCTTGACCCGAAAAAAAAAGATACCTTCAGAGCAAAAAAACTACAAAAACGTGAGAAAAAAAACTGAAACACTGCGTTTGATGATGGTCTTATAAAATTTTACTACTAAAATAAAAATGCTATACAGTAATATTAAATTAATTTATGTTAATAAATATTGTAATCCTAACAATTTAGTCTAGCATACTCTAAACATTGCTTGCACATAATAAAAAAAATAAAACACTGAATGACTGACTTGACTGACGACGTTAGAATTATGACGGTTGAAAATAAAACATTGTACTATAATTTGGAATTGTTAGGAATGTGATTGATTGTCCACGGGAAGAAGAAATGTCGCGGTCTGCGCAACCACATTACCACCACAAGTTGAATAACCGTTATGGAACATTTCTGGAATTTGTACTAAAGTTTCGTTCAATGCGTTTTCGTCTAATAACGAATCTAGTAAACCTTGAGATTGACTCAATTTCTCCAGGGATTTTACGTCGTTATCAACTGCTGCGAGCGCTTTTTCCAATTCTTCCGTTTCTTCTCGCGTTGGCTCGTATTCACCATTTCTATTAACTGAAACACAATAAGATGAATTTCAAAACAATGGTCACAAGATCCTTTATATTATGAAACACATTATTTTCTATTGACTGTCTGCCTCTATCAATGTTCGAGGGTTATTCGAATAGAAAATTTTTTGCTAATTATAGAAAAAAATACAGAGCAAAAACAATTTATTGAAAGGTGCAAAAATGCATTCCACACAAACTTTTTACTGGGTATATTTGCTTTTGTAATTTCATTAATATTCTTGTCAGTATTATGACCAAATCGTGACATTTTGAAATATTAAATATTTTGAAACGTCAAAATCAAATTAAATCAAAATGTATCCCTGGCAACCTAATAGAGTGAAAACAGCCTATGGGATCTGTTTTCAGTATAATGCTGTTCTGATTGGTTGTGTTCAATCGAATCACCTCAAATTAACTGATTTCTATGGATTTCTACTAGAGCAAAAATTTTTCATAGAATATAGCGAAACAAATAATGTATAAAAATTGTAGATAGCTTTACGCTCCATATTTATAAATTAGTTACAGTGTTACGGGTTCTTCCATAACTCGATTTTTACCAACGCTCGTCAAGGACCGATGACGATACAATATAGTAGTGAAATATAGAGTGTTCCATTAAAAAAACATAACTTTGATCTTTCCCGCTATCTAAAATTTTTATATATTACTTTTTTTGGTATCTTCTATGTATAGGTAATCGAACTAAAAAGTAAAAAATAATTCCTAATCTAAGAATAAAATGATTAACGAGAAAATTAATGTCATTGTAGTAATAGCGTGGGCCGGTGAGCCGGTACAGTTAGTCGATTGAAACTACGCAATGGACTTCTTGTAAACAAAGACAAATGGCCCAATTAAAATTACGTTTATTGGAATTTCTGAGGTATGTTGAAGGGACCGAAAGTTCTCGGTGAGTAGAAGAAGGTGAAGAGGTCCTCAATGCAGACCATTATATTATTTGGAAAAACTGAATAGAACTCTTCAGTGACAAAACTGTGTACTCTCTGTCTCCAGACAAGCGCTCTGCAATCCGAGCCTCATCAAGTGAGTGGTGACCTCAAAATTATGGACGGGTACAATAAAATTATGCAAATGTTTTGTTCTTGCAAAGCAGGAGCTGTTGGCCGATGTAAACACATTACAGCTTTCCTAATCCTTTTAACCAGGTAGGTTATTGTGAATTTACGAATTAACTTTATACAATTTTAGAAAAAAGTTGTCAGAGTTAGAACATGTTTCCAAAATTGAGTTGAAATGTGCCTGAACACTAAATTATAACGAACAACAAGTAAAATATAACAATAACAAATGATAAAAGAAGATCAAATAAAAACGTTTTAAAGAAAGGCCCTATATTAACAAACGATACAAAAGTGTGGTTAGAAAACAATGTGGCAGAAACTAGTTAACATTAGAGCCACCAGAGTGCGTATCGCTTCTCTTGAAATGCCAATTGTTAGTTAATCTGGAATATGTTTGTAGCAGAAATCAACATTATACGTAACTATTTAAGAAACAGCTCCATGACCAATACCACGGCAACAGTAAAGCAAGACCTGTTTTTACCATTTCTTTTTGTGCGATGTCCATAACGTTCACAGCAGTTTTAGTGCTAACAAGTAACATAGTCGAAATATTATTTGCAAAAGTGAATTTCATTTGCTTTCTTTAAAATCGTTGGGTATAGTGTTGTGTAAAAATAAATAAATAAAAAATGTCCACACCATTCGAAAACGCAGAGCTTAAACTACTAACAAACAAAAAGTGGTTCCAGCTTTTGAAAATTATCTCAGATCTGTTGGGGGTTTGCAAACAATCGTCGAGTCTGTGGAACAGTTTATGGTGATCCTTATTACATTAGCACATTTTGAATATATACAAAATGAAATCGATTATATTTTAGATTTAGATGATAGTGAAGGGCAATTTTCTGAACTTGAAGATTTTAATAACCGGTATTATTGGGCAATAGCGCATGCGAAAACATTATTGGAGACACATAATCCGAATTCTGATAGTCGATGTAATTCTAGTAGTCAGAGACAGACATTTGTAGAATCTACTGCGAAAAAAATGGAAGAAAACAACTGGAAAACTCAACATAGGTCAACTAGTGCTTATCAAAGACTCTAATTTGTCCCCGATGCGTTGGCGATTAGGCCGGGTGTTAAATTTAGTGCTTGGAAAAGACGGTGTTGGACGAGTAGCGTCAGTGAAAACTTCCGAAGGAATTGTGTTCAGGACCCCAATTCTTGAACCTTCGCAACACTCAAGGTTACTCGCTTCCTAACGAATTCGTCAAAATACTATTCTTATGCGCTCTCTGCTTTGCGCATTCGCTTGATAGATGGAAAAAGCTATTGACAATTAAATTAGAGCGGAAATCCTAGAGAGACTACCTCTCTATCCGCATCAGCATGCTTACCGGGCAGGCAGATCTACGGAGACTGCACTGGTACAACTGACGGAGGATATCCGAGGTGCTCTAGACAACCAAGAAGCCGTAGTATGCGCCTTTTTAGATATAGAAGGAGCTTTTGACAATACTCCTCATGAGGCTGTCAAAAGAGCATTAAATAGAAGAGGTGTAGACAGCACAACATCCAAATGGATGTCGGAACTGCTCACCAGTAGAATAGCAGAGACGAGGACGAGCAAAGACATTGTCTCCATCTGTACAACCAGAGGATGCCCACAGGGAGGAGTAGTACCCCATTAATGTGGAGCCTGACGGTTGACGAACTCCTGTGTGGTTTGACTGACTTCGGAATATCCTGCCAAGGATATGCTGATGATATTGTCATAACAGCCAGGGTAAAATTCGAAAATACCCTTTGTGACATCGTACAAAAGGGTCTGAACTATACAAATAGCTGGTGTAGGCAAGTGGGACTCAACATCAACCCCACCAAAACCATCTTAATAGCCTTCACTAAGAAAAGAAAGCTCAACCTCAAAACCATTAAACTTAATGGGAGCGAGGTTAAATGGAGACAGGAAGTCAAGTATCTAGGTTTGTCTCTAGACAGTAAACTCCTGTGGAACAAACACGAAAAGGAGATTATATACAAAGCAAAAATGACTCTAATGGTGTGCAGGAATCTGGCAGGGAGAAATTGGGGGTGCAACCCAAAAATCCTGAGCTGGATGTACACTGCCATAGTGAGACCAATTATCACTTATGGAGCCATTGCGTGGAGTAGTAGAACTAGCCTATTGACAACGAGAGAAAACCTCTCAAAAATTCAAAGACTAGCCTGTATGTGCATTACAGGAGCAATGAGAACATGCCCAACGGCAGCCAAGGAAGTTATTCTCAACCTCACACCACTACATATGGTGGTGGAAAGTGTTGCAGAAAGAACAAGATACAGACTAAGTAGAGAGGGAATCATTAAAAAAAAACCACCTCCTTACTTCTTAGAAATCAAAAAACCTGGGACATGCCACAAGATGGTATGATGAAAAAGTATAACTTTTCAAAGAAATTCGTTACGGAATTTAGCAACAAGAAGGAATGGGATCCAAATACCATTACCAGACTTGGAAAGAATGCCATTCAATGGTACACGGATGGCTCAAAAGCAATAGAAGGAACTGGGATAGGAGTGTACGGACCAGGAACCAAACACTCTGAAAGCTTGGGAAAAACCCCGAGTATCTTTCAAGCGGAAATTCACGCCATAAGAAAGTGTGCCCAGTTCAATATTGATAAAGGATATAGAAGGCAAAGGATTATCATAATGTCGGATAGTCAAGCAGCCATTAAAGCACTGAGCTCTTGTGTTATCAGTTCCACAATGGTGTGGGAATGCCTAGGCAAACTAAATGAACTAGGCGAGAACAATATAGTCACCTTACTGTGGATTCCAGGACACACAGGGATAGAAGGAAATGAAATAGCAGATGAACTAGCAAAGAGGGGGACTGGAACACCCTTTTGGGGGCCGGAACCCTTTTGCGGTATCAGCTCCAATGTAATATTGGAAGAAATAGGCAAAGCCGAAGAAAAGAGAAGATCTGACCATTGGAAAGATCTAGTAGGACTTAGGCAATCAAAGATTCTTCTGGGTGACTACATCCTGTTGAGATCAAATGAATGCATAAGTCAAAGTAAAACTGCACTAAGAGTTTTAACAGGCATCCTTACGGGACATTGTCGCCTGAATGGGCACCTGAAAAAGCTCAAAATAGTGGAGGAAGAAGAATGTAGATTCTGTGGTATGGAAGAAGAAACCTCCATCCACATACTTGCGAACTGCACAGCAATTCAGAATCCTAGGGCACAACACCTTGGAGATTACTGGATAGAAGAGGGACATTTACCTAAGTTAAAGCCTGCAGATATCCTAAAATTCCTCGGGGAAATAGGACTGAAGGAGCTACTAGTCTCTGAGACTTTCCTCAGGAACTAAGTAGAAGTAAGGGGGCACAATAGATCTTTTAGGTCTCAGTGAATGTCACCCCAATTTACATACATACATACATACATAGTTAATACATAAAAATTTCAAATTCTAATTGTGTTTGAGTAATCGGGGATGGATGAACTTGTAAATTTAATGTTAGTGGAAAATTTAGAGCTGGCGGCAATAGAAGTTCAAAATTTCACGAAATCCTTCGATTCCGTTCACGACAATGAATGATTTTCTCCGCCGCGAATACTATTCAAGATATTTGCCAATTTAGTCCAGTCTTTCACGGAATCTTCAAAGTTATTTGTGAATTTACTACCAATTATTTTGCTTTTCCGAAGCTTTTCCTCCGCGTGCGCGAAAAACATTATTTAGAATGTTTTGATCCATTTCAAACAACACTTTTAAACAGACATACATATAACGTAACCACAAAATTGGAATAATTTGACAGCGTCAAGAAGAGCGAACGCTTTATTTACGGTACTGCTAAATTTCTCATTTCGCTTAAGGACGCCCTTTAACGAATCACCTCAAGAATTGCATTGTAGTAAAGTCTTCGCCAACTACTGCTCGTTATGCAGCGAATTCGCTCGATAGTGTGTGATGTCAAGAATTGGGCTCCAGAGCGGTTGTGAGACTTTGTCCGCTTCCGGTTGAAAGTGATTCCTTTCAAGGCGGGGGCATGTTAACTCCGTCCCTGGGCGAACGCCATTATCTTTTTTTGTCGAGTCTCCGTAAGCAGCAAAGTTAGTCGATTGATGCTACGCAATCGACACACAAGTTGCTCTCCCTCAATACAAAACATTTTAATTTGTATTTCTTTCTATTCATTACACCATGTATATTAAACTTAAATTTTAAACATAAAATGTGTTCAGTCAATTTACTCGAACCAGAAAGCCTCAAAAGCTGAACCAACATTATGTGCCACATTACATTCAAGTTTCCCACATATCCCTGATCCGCCAGAACTTTTAGATAAACACAGCCCCAAGATACCTTCAAGAATACTTCTAAGGAACCATCACTGGGATATCTCCAGGTCAAATTTTCCGCCTACCCTTCCAGAAAGAAATACATCCCAAGATAAGTAGGTACCTAAAAAGTACAGGCCTCATTTTCATTGCTCCTTACCTGGCAGATTTTTTTTTATCAAATTTTTTTATTTACCCGGCTATAAGAGCTGTAGGGGAACGTGTCCGGGTAAACGTAAGTATCTAATTTTTATAATCAATATTATCTTCATTTATGTTTTACAATGTGATTCTGCCTTTCTCGCCTTATTTGTTTTCTTTTTCTTTCATTTAAATTCATTTTTTTTGTTCGTCGATGTCTAAAAGGTAGTGGCGCCCTAAAGCTTCTTATAGTCTGACAATCCTGTGACATAATTAGTGCAAGGCCACCATGGGTCGAAGCACCCTTGAGAAAAGTCCCATACCGACATAATACTTCGAACATCAAGTTACAAGGGGTTATTTATATATACAATATGTCATTGTCTTAAAACTGAATTGTACATATGAGAAAGGTGCTTTTGGCGGACGAGGAGCTGAACCATGGAGGAGAACCAAACCTTTGACAATGTTATACCACAGGGGTCGGCAACCTACGGCACGCGTGCCAGACTTGACAGTTTAAAATGGCACGCTTAACTTTGTGAAGTTTGGTGTATAATATTTTAAAATAAAGATTTAAATTTAAGGATACTTGATGCGAATTCAAAATAATCTACGGAACTGTACACGAGCTGGCAACGTAGCTCGACCGAGCTAGGTTATGGCAGGCCAGGCTAGAACGACGGGACCGCGACGGGACGTTTCTAGAAACGAGAAGACGCGAGCAGGTGATTCTCGGCTTTTCGAACGCCACGGTTATACGGAAAACTTCTAGGAGGCGGATTTACCATTATATAAGCGAGTATTCAGTTAGAAACCAAGAAAAGAAGATGGACTAGCCCAGCAGATCGGACTGAGGCCTCATCGGAAGAGATGAGGGGTGGAGGAATGTTCTCCCCGGGATGCACTGCTCTTCAAGGAGTGCATCCTGGGAGGGACGGGTTTGATAGAGGTGTGTGTGTGTGGAGTTAGTTTAGTTTGGTACGTGCTATAGTAAAGATAAGTTCCGAAATCAAAGTTTACTGGTAAAAGTTGTACACCAGGTGTTGTTATTGGACGGACCCAGGATAGTTAATCGTAACACTATTTATCAACCTGTAACGTACAAGTGCGAGATTAACGTTAGAGTTATGGCGGCTAAAAAGCAGAAATTAGGCCGTTTCAAAGTTCTTGGACTAGTGATTATGATTTTTTACAGCAAAGAAATCGAGCCATATGTGCATTATATCGGGAAAGCGTATTATTCCGGACATCTAGTATTCAATGACATTTTCAAACAAGACATGAATCGGAGTTTGAGGACAATTCTGATAGAACGGAGACAATCCGACGAGTAGTTTCAGTATACAAAGCAGGCAACATTCTTTACAAAAATTAATCGAGGGAAAGATCAAGCAGCCGAATGCAGCTTTAAAATTGTACAATCTTTAGCAGAAAAGGGAAGACCTTTCACTGATGGGGAATTTATGAAGCAAACGTTTCTGAGAAGTGCGGATGTATTGTTTGATGATTATCCGAATACACAAGCAATACTGGTCTGGATTAAAGATAGCATCAGCGCGGGCTATTGAAAGGCGAGTTACTGAAATGGCAGAAAATGTACGGAAACAACAGATCGACGCCATTAAACGGAATATCCTATTTAGTATTTTGTTGGATGAAAGTGTCAACGTTAATGATACTTCCCGGTTGGCAATCGTTGCACGGTACTTTGACATTTAGCGTGTGTATGAAGAACTGATCTATCTGCTACCATTCGAAGGAACAACAAGAGGAGAAGATATACTATCAGAATTCGTGGTTCTGGTAGACTTCGCGACCCTCGGAATTTTATGTTAATTTTAAATTTGTTCGATAGCTACCCTTAAACAAAGTAGATTAGAACAAAAATTTCGTTGGATCATTCAGAAATTTCTTTAAAAATCACGAATTTAGTTCAAAAAATGATACTTTTTGAACACTATTTAATACTATTTACGATGAATATTTTCACTTTAAACTGTAAAGGTTATTCTCTTTAACTAAATTTAAGTCTGTTTCACAAAAAAAACCGGAAGAAAATACTTTAATTTTGCCAATTTTCAGAAATATTTTGAAGCATATTATTTTCACTCGACACTTATAGGTTATAAACGAACACACTCAAATCTTATGTCTACGATTACAAATCATGATTGTTCTGTGATCAGGTGATAGCTAAGCGGCGTTGTCAAATGGTGTTTATTTTCTTTTAGTTGAATTAATTTTGGATTGTAATAGATTACAGGAATATATAAAAATATAAAATGATTTGCATTTATAATCATAAAAATTGAAATATTAAGCATCCTTAGAATATAATGTTTATCTTAGATTTGCTTTATTTCTTACATTAAATGTAAGAGTTTATAACAAACTTACTGCTGTACCTAATACAGTTTTATAGCAATATAGTGAATAATATATTAATTTAATTTATACATTATTCAATTATGTAGGTTAGGTTAGGTTTGGTTAGGTTTGGTTACGTTGTAACGTGCCTCCCTTCTTACACGTGGCTCCTGCCACAAGAACACGTCACTATGGACACCCTTGATGCAAAATTCGGGTTTTTAAATCTCAGGCGCCAGATTATTAACGTGGTTTGCTCCACGGCCCCTTGACCCTTAGCGTCAAGAGTTCCAGATAGCCTCAGATGGAGGTTACGGAAAATTCCAGGGGTCTTGTTGAATTAAATTTAACTAACTAGTGAAAATCCGGAAAAGCCAAATCTTGGTTCTCCAATCAATAAATTGCGGTTAAAAATGAAAATAATAGAAATTCAAAACTTTGATCTATTAATACTCTGTGGTCTATTTTACGAATAATTCTTTTTAGTGACAAACAAATTAACCGGGAAAAGAAAATGAGGTATGTATTACCTATATCTGGGATTTTAACGGACTTAACGGTCAGGTTATCAAATACGGTTCAAATCTACCGGGTTTGACGGGGTCCCTAATGCACGATTTAGATCTGCCGGGTAATCAGACAAATTGTGGCTAAGCCTCTTCCAAGTCTGATTAACCCTTGAATCCAAATGAAACCGGCAACTATTATTCCGACGGGGGAAAAAAAATATAAATAATGATTCTACGAAACGGGAAAAGAACGATTTAGATCTGCCGGATAAATCAAACAAATTGTGGCTAAGCCTCTTCCAAGTCTGATTAACCCTTGAATCTAAGGAAACCGATAACTATTATTCCGAAAAAAAAATAAAAATTAAGACTAATTAGATCTGCCGGGAAATCAAACAAATTGTGGCTAAGCCTCTTCCAAGTCTGATTAACCCTTGAATCTACTAAAGCCGGTAACAATTATTCCAAAAAAAAAATATTTTCCCACGAGTTAAACGGTATCCAACTATCGACACACAGAGTAAAAATATTCGTACTAGCATAAAATTAAAATATTATACCTAATCCACTTGGATATCAATTTAATTTAAAACTACCGACAACCAAAAGCATAAAATAATTCGAGAATCCACTAATAATTCATATCAGTTAATTAATATATAATAAACGCAGTAAATAAAAATTCGAAATCAAATTACCGTTGACAAATCTTTATTTCCAGATAAAAGAAACAAAATAAAAAAACCAAATTTCAGTTCAACAACAAAAGAAAAAAAATAGCCGGTCGGAAAATTTTCAAAGAATACATTCAACAATTTAATAATAAGCGGCGATACGGAAAGTTTCGAATACACAGTTTATTTGTAAAAATGATTTACCTTGTTAAATACTGCTTACACACAATCGGAATACGGAATACACAAAATTTTTCGCACTACGGTTTTTCGGAAGAACGTTGAACGGAGAATCACTACTTTTAGAGCCGGAATAAATGAGAGCGCGAATAAGAAGCCAGACGGAATGAAAATCGGAGCGCGAATAAGAAGAGACCAAAAATGAATTGTTTCCGAATTTATATCCAAAATGTTACATTCTTCGGCCGTAATTCTGGTGTGGGAATTAAAACGTGAAATCTATCTAGTTTCGACAAAAACTTGTATCTATACTAGACGGCTTTCGTTTAAATTAAAATGTTGTATATACCGGGCGTCCTTTCAGTTGAAAAATTTAAATATCGGAAATGAATAAATTGTGTATGGTAGAATTTGGATTTGCGTAACTCGGACTTATACTAAAATATACAACGGTAATAACAACAACAAAAAATAAATCAATGCGGTAGTAGAAAGGGTTGTAAAGTAACGAGTTATATACACCCTAGTGGTAAAATAAAATATATTACGGAACAAAATAAAATAAAAATTAAACTTGCATAAAGCAAGAAAAATAACTCGTTACAACGTTTGGTTACGTTTGGTTAGGTTAGGTTTGGGTTGGTTAGGTTTGGTTTGGTTAGGTTTGGTTAGGTTAGGTTAGGTTAGGTTAGGTTTGGTTAGGTTTGGTTAGGTTAAGTCTCAACACGTCATACTTTCTACTATCGTTAAGATTACATTAGCCATAATCAAAAGCTTAATCTATATAGGTACATACATAAGTATTTAACTATTTTTCGAATAAAATATTGTGATATAATGAAAAAATATTGTTTTTTGGATTTTTCTCTATAAATTCTGTATCTTCCACAAATTTTTTAGTAAAAAACCTTGTGTAGAGCATTTCCAAGCCGTAACGAGTTACGGAAATGAGAACTGGCAACATTGTTCAATCTACCATCTGATATCTAGACATAATTGTCAAAAATTGTCAAAATTTAAGAAAAAATGGCGGATTTTTAGTACTTTCAATTGCGATTTTCTCTTTCAAAAGTACATGATCCAAGAATTTTTTTCTTTTAAAATGTTCTATAGAAATAGGGCTTTCTAATAAGAAAAAAATTGTTGCAAAATTCCGAGGGTCGCAAACCTTACCGGACCCGAATTCGTTACACATTTTAAGAAACGGGAACTAAAGTTGACTAAAGGTGGGCACCTACAGACATTTATAACAAAACTGCGTAACAGCCTAACACCGTAACATAGTATGTAAGAATTCATTTTTTAAGAACAAACCTTCTTTCATAAGAATTGATTAGGTACCCGATTCTAAAGAGAAATATAAATCATTTGATAGACTAAACAAAAAAAATGTCCACTCTTGGTATTCTGTGTTATTTAAAATTGGTTACCTAGGTGATTTGAATAATAATTGTGACTTTTGTGGTTGTGCTTGCTGTCTTACAAATTAGGTGAGTTTTCTCACGGGCAAACCGAATTTATCTATGCACATGCATTTTATATAATTATTCCTCAATAGATATCTTACTGAGAGTTTCTATTAAACAATAAATTACTGATTACAATACTTAGACCTTTTTATCTGTCGTTCAGATATAAGACACTGTCGTTCGTGTCAAGACGCTGTCGTTCAGGGTCGCATTATTCCTGTCGTTCGGAATATTATAGGCATTGTCGTTCATGCCGCATACTGTCGTTCAGTATTTTTGGTCCGTTGTAATTGTAATCACTAATATAATAAATAAAGAGCACATTATACCATAATAAGTCAAATTCATTTATTCAGACAAATTCTTTTGCTCAGATATTGTTTTTCTTTAATTTATAGATAAATTAGCGGCCAGCCTGGTTATAATCAGACAAGTTTTTTTTAAATGTAAGTAGTATTTAAACTCGCCCTTTTATTTTATCTTATCAATGCGATAAATTAAACTTTTATTGAATAAGTTATATTTTTATTTTATTAAGAGACCTCGTATAATTTAGTTATAGTCTTTTTTTATGAGGTCTCACAAGTATATATACAGGGTAGCGAGAAAGTCTGGCACCAAGCCATTTTCTTTGAAAAGAATAAACATATAATCATCAAACTTTAGGGTTATGAACGGTATTGTATTCTTCGTTTTTTAGAGGAACTGTCAAAGTTATGTGACGTCAGAACTCAATGTACCGCCGCCATCTTGAATTTTTTTAAATGGCAACGTAGGTCGAGTGATATTTCACAGAAAAGCTTATTTCTTCCTCTTTCCAAAAATAGTGAATAAGTACAACACCATGAAGAAAATATCCTGTAAAAATGCAGTTCTATCAATTTACTTGTATTTTGTTCTATTGTTGGTACGCCACTGGTAAGTGGTTAATGTGAAACAAAACAGTATATCAAAAACTGTCAAAAAAACCTTAAAGTGTCAAAGTCTTTTTAGCAAAGTGAGTTAGTGATTGTAAAAGGCATCTACAGTGTTTAAATTATTTTTGTAAGCAGTAAATTAAGAATGGCATATTTATCAGAAAAAGAACGAATCCAGATACTAATGTTAATTGGTTATGGTGATAAAAAACGTACTAATGAAGAAGTAAGTCATTTGTTCAATGATTCAAATGGTCAACGTGCCCCTATAAGTAGATCTACAGTTTCCAGAGTAATGAGTAGATTTAATGAAACCGGTAGCGTACAGGACCGTCCAAGGTCTGGCAGACCAAAAACTGCCACAAGATAAGACTTTAGATGTCCTGTTGGATATTCATTAAAATCCCCGTACATCTACATATGAATTGGCAAGAAATCATGATATTAGAAGGAAGTCGGTCCAAACAATTTTACATAAAAATAAGTTTCATCCATACATAATGCAGAACCACCAAGAATTAGCTGAAGATGATTTCGATAGAAGATTAGAGTTTTGTGAAAAGGTTCTAGAGAAAATTGGTAATCAAAACAATTTCTTAGATTCCCTCATATTTCAAAGACTTTGTTTACGCAATTTTCGAAAATTTTATATATTCTACCCACTCGGTCCAGAATTATGGGACAAAATCAAATAAATTGATAGCAAACTTAAAATGCCAAATATGTAAGAAAAAATAAAGTTCTTACCTGTAAAAAAGTCAGTAAACTCATCAACTTGTATTGTATTGAGCACATTATTAATGTCATTTTCTTCTAAAAGATGCGGTTGCGTTTGTAAACTACCACCATTTAAACCGAGAACTTGATCGACCATTTGAATATCTTCAACTTCTAAAGTTGTCGAATCTGCCTCTGTTATATCATCAACATCTAAAATAAGAAAAAAATATTCTTATTATACAGATTGTTACATATTGAATTAATTCACTATCTGCTCCACTGATCTTGTCGCAACATTTTCCAAAAACGGTCATAATCTGCTAAAATTAATTAAAATTGATTCTTCTGCTTGAAACAGAAAAATTGTTGGTTTTTTAAGATTTATTTGTAATTTTACCTGAATTAGAAGTTTTGGCAGAAGTATCTAATAATGAACTGGATACGTTGAGATCTTCGGACTTTGCACTTGATCTTTTCCGTTTTTTGTTTCTTTTTTGAGGTCTAATCATCGCCGAAAGTTTTACTTTTCTTTTTATTTTCTTAGGTTTACCTTCTTGAAATAATTTATAATTATCCTAAAATTAATACACACCTACACTAATATTATAAAGAGAAAATATTTGTATGTTTGTTTGTGATTATTATAGCCGATATGAGCAATTCTGCTTCTAACATATTTTTACTAAAACAAACAGTTTTTGAAATATTTATAAAAACCGATTTTTGCGACCATCGTCGGAACCATCATACCGGCGATAGAACCCTCTTTGTGCGAAATGTGGACCTGCAAAGTTTCAGCACTTCCAGAATGAATTCCCTGACCGACAGTTCATAATTGTTCAAGTTCAACTTGAATGTAGGAATGGAGAACTATCGATATTTATCGATAGTGCTATTTTTACTATCGATAATTTTCGATCGTTTTTTACGATCGGTAAAGTTGACATCTGACATCTCTATTACTCTGTTGTTTATATATAATTGTCAACATTTTTAAAAATGGTCAATAATTATCAAAAATTTTTAAAAATGGTCAAAAATGATAGGAGCGGCTAAATATCCTATGATACCAACGTTGCCAATACCTTTTTCAATCATTTTGATTTGGTTTGGTTTGGTTAGGTTTGGTTAGGTTTGGTTAGGTTTGGTTAGATTATTATTACGTTTTAAAACAGATTATTGGTTAATTTATCGATAAGAGCAAGGAAAATAATTGAAGAAGGTATTGGCAACGATGGTATCATAGGATATTTATCCTCTCCTAAAATGATCAATAATTGTCAAAAATGGTCAATAATTGTTAAAATTTGGAAAAATGGTCAAAAAATTGTCAAAAATTGTCTAAATTTTGAAAAGATTATCAAGAATTGTCAAATATTTTGAAATATGGTCAAAATTTTTGAAAAATTGTCAAAAATGATCAATAATTGTCAAAACTGTCAAAAATGGTCAATATTTGTGAAATTTTTGAAGAAATGGTCAATAATTGTCAAAATTTTGAAAACTAGTCAATAATTGTAAAAAATTGTTAATAATTGTCAAAAACTGTCAAAATTGTTCAATAATTGTCAAAAATGGTCAATAATTGTCAAACATTTTGAAACATGGTCAAGATTTTTGAAAAAATGGTCAATAATGGTCAAAATATTGAAAAATAGACAATAATTGTTAATAATTGTCAAAATTGGTCAATAATTGTCAAAAATGGTAAATAATTGTTAAAAATTTGGAAAAATGGTCAATAATTGTCAAAAATTTTGAAAAATGGTCAAAATTTTTGAAAAATTGTCAATAATTGTCAAAATTTTGAAAAATCGTCAATAATTGTCAAAATTTTGAAAAATGGTCAATAATTGTCAAAATTTTTGATAAATTGTCAAAATTTTTGATAAATTGTCCAAAAACGACAATGATTTTCAAAAACTGTGAAAATTGGTCAATAATTGTCAAAAATGGTCAATAACTGTATGGAAAAATGGTCAAAAATTTCGAAAAAATGGTCAATAATAGTCAAAAATTTCGAAAAAATGGTCAATAATAGTCAAAAATTTTGAAAAATGGTCAAAATTTTGAAAAATGATCAAGAATTGTCAAAAATTTTGAAAAATGGTCAAAATTTTTGAAAAATGGTCAAAATTTTTGAAAAATTGTCAAAATTTTGAAAAATGGTCAATAATTGTCAAAATTTTGAAAAATGATCAAGAATTGTCAAAAATTTTGAAAAATGGTCAAAATTTTTGAAAAATTGTCAATAATTGTCAAAATTTTGAAAAATGGTCAATAATTGTCAAAATTTTGAAAAATGATCAAGAATTGTCAAAAATTTTGAAAAATGGTCAAAATTTTTGAAAAATTGTCAATAATTGTCAAAATTTTGAAAAATGGTCAATAATTGTCAGTATTTTGAAAAATGATCAATTGTCAAAATTTTTGAAAAATGGTCAAAATTTTTGAAAAATTGTCAATAATTGTCAAAATTTTGAAAAATGGTCAATAATTGTCAAAATTTTTGATAAATTGTCCAAAAACGACAATGATTTTCAAAAACTGTGAAAATTGGTCAAAAATGGTCAATAACTATATGGAAAAATGGTCAAAAATTTCGAAAAAATGGTCAATAATAGTCAAAAATTTTGAAAAATGGTCAAAATTTTTGAAAAATTGTCAATAATTGTCAAAATTTTGAAAAATGGTCAATAACTGTCAAAATTTGGAAAAATGATCAAGAATTGTCTTTCTCTCTTTCCTATCTCTCTCTCTTCTCTCTCTTTTTCTCTCTCTCTCTCTCTCTCTCTCTCTCTCTCTCTCTCTGTCCCATTTTTTGATAGCATTTTTACTCCATATCAGCTTTCAAAATAAATTGTTCACTTAAAAACATCTCAACTATATCTATATCCAGAGATAAGTAATAAACAATATGCGCAGGTCAATGCAATAATTGGGAAATATCATCCATATGGTTTAGGAATCAACCAGTAGATAGAACTATACCTTGTTTTTAAATTAAGAGGAGCGATTTGAATTTAAGTTGGCATTTCTGCTGCCTAGTGATTGGTCAGATTGCAGCCCGTTTCACACAGCACTTTTGATACAACTGTCAATGACATTTATCAGGTTTGTGTTTATTGATATGAAAATATTCATTACTTCAATCTAACCGTACCTATTTTTTTGCATTTGTTGTTTATGGTTTTATTTTTAACAAAGTATTATATTCTAACCAAGTAAAGTGCTATTTTTATTATTTATTCAGTTTGATAAACAAAATCCACGCTTGTTTCTTCTTGTTAATAATATAAGTTCTCAAGTAAAATCTTATTTTTCTAAATATTTTTATATCAAGTTTTACATCATTACAGTACAATATTATCGCATTTGTGCTATATCTTGGGCGTCAAACGTAAATTAATAATAATTTAAACATACAATTGCATTTTCTACACAATTATTTATCCTAAAATTATTAACAAATTTTACATAAACTACTTATTATAACCATACATTTTTCCCAATGATGTGACATTTGCTTACTACTTTCTCCATGACCTGTGGCCAATGATGATTTGATATTTAGATATGCCTTGATCCCTTATTGGCCACGACAACTACCAGCCGTACAATACACATTTCACGTAATTGTCAATTAGTTCAAAAAGTCTGAACACTACCCTTTCGGAACACACTCCCAATCTAGTTACTTTTAGTGGTGTGTTTGAGGTTTCCTAAAATGCTCCTCCTGGTTTAAAAACAAGGTATAGTGCCGTTGATTCCAAAGAGAGATTGTAGCTTTAACAGCTGCAGACTAGGAACTGCAAAAAAAGAAGAATATTTCTTCAAGTGCTTTTTATAGGTTACCTATTATTTTGCTTATACTATACTATACTTATACTATAGTTCATTTAAAAACCAGTAGGAGTAATTTCAGAAGCCTTACCCACACCACTGAAAGTTACTAGATTAGTTACTAAAGAGCGTGTTCCGCATTAGACGTGTTCAGAATTTATGAAATATGCCTTGATTGACTTGACGCGGAAACTAGCCAATCATAGATAACCCTTATGTACTGAAAATGATTCTTAAGATATCGGCTTGAGATGAGATGTAAACAAACAGGGTATTCCATAACCTGTAAAAATTATGCATTTTGGTAGTTGTGTATTTTATATTCCTGAGGGATTGAAGTTGATCGTTTATTGTACAGTTAGATTAAAGGTTTCTTTTTGAAATTATATTGGAGTGAAAAACTAAATGAAAATGATGAAATAACAAGGGGACGAAAGCGATGATAAAAACAAATATATTATATGTCAGAAATCAGAACTGTCAATTCTCACGAGATGTCAATGCTAAAAATTGCTGTTTGAAACTGGGTGCAATCTGACCAATCAGAGATCTACAGAATTGCCAACTTAAATTCAAATTACTCCTCGTGGTTTTTAAATGATAAAAGTAGTTTAGAGTTATTATATTAAAAATCTAGTACCTATACATCAGATCTGGTACATTTTCTTGAGTATTCTGGTACATGCTTTTATTTTGCTCCGGCAACACTGATTTTGTTTTTATTCCTTGTTAATTCGTACATGCTGCTATTTTTTCTAGTTTTTGTGAATATTGTGATTTCATTATAAATTTATTATTCGTCAAATCCATATTTAAAAATATTCGCGGTGGGAAATTTTTACTTTTCTGCGATATTTACAAGTATTATTTGTCATAAATGAAGGGAAATGACATTACCTAGAATTTTTATTATTATTTGTTGGTGTTGGTGCAATTTTTATAATAAGAAAATAGCTCGGTTTATACAGACAAATAAAATAAGTCACTCGTAGTGTATTATGTACACAAAACAAAATATCTCTCAAGAGCCGACTTATGTCATGCACAAACAATCAGAAAATGACACTATAAATGACAGTAATGAAAGAAATTCGCAAAATAGTTAAAATTATTTCAACTTTTTTGAGATTTATCCGCACTTTCGCGTAGGCAAATTTCGCATTTGTGAGTATGGATGAAATACGCGAATGTGCGACATCAATCTGGATTTGACACATTATGTCAAAAAACGCGAATTTCGCCTAAGAGAGTATTAAGCTTAAACGGCAAACGGCACATGTCATTTGGAGTTAAGGCGGATTCTCATGCATCCGATATCCGACGATACGATGATACGAAAATAATTCTATTGGTTGAAGTTATGGATTTGTGATTGGTTGAAGAATTCAAATGCTGGCATTTCTCATACATCCGATATCCGAAGATACGACGATCCGAAAGTCTTCCTATTGGCTGCGAACATTCGTTTTTTATTGGCTGAAATGGCATTTGACACTTTGACAGTTGATATTGAAGTTAGTGTTCCTGCAGTTTGATTTTCATCAAATCAAAATATAATTTCTGATGTGTTTTTATAAATATCCCGGACCCAAATTTTTCTTGTTCGTTGTCTCTGTCTCCTTCTGAGCAGTAAACTGGTTAAAAGTAATATATTATTTAGCATTCTCCGTTGTTGGAGCTGATAAACGTTCATTTTCATAGTATGTAATAACACAGAAATGGCAAACGACCTTTTACACAAAAAAGGAATAGTGAGGTTAGGAGACATACGATATCGGACAAAAGTTGAAATAATTTTAACAATCATCCGACGTCGTAAGAACATTTTCGGATGAAAAAAGGCGCCAAATCATTCTGACCAATTGCAAGTTCGTCGGATATCGGATGCATGAGAATCCGCCTTTAATCGCACATAATGGTGTTCAACTTCAAATTTTCACCACATGTTTTATTAGGTAATATTAATAAGTGACAAATGGGATATTCAAAAATAAAATTATTTTAAATTTAGTCTTTAGATTAAAAGAAAAAAATGAAAACAAAAATTTACTGAAATTATGCAACCTATAATGCAGATACGTCACTAGTTTAAATGTGAAGTTGTCTATAGTCTTCCTTTGCTGTTCCATATTTCAGCTTCTTCTTTCTCATTCTTTTGGGAAGTTTGAGTTTGACAGGACAAAAATGTTGACATCTGACCTGACATCTATCACTCTGTTTACCTTGTTCAATTTTAATTTGAAGCATTATTTATAAATTCATTACTGTGCCGAAAACGGATGAGAGAAGGAAGAGTTGGTTTGCAGCTATTAGAAGGTCTTTTGTGTACAAAATTCAACAAATTATTTTTGTTGTGAAGACCATTTTAATGTAAGTGAAATACGTAATAACAGAAAACAATTAATAACTCTATTGATATTCATTTCAAATATTTATCAATCTATATATCTTTTTTAGTTATGAGTTCAAAGATGACCTGGAATTTGCTTTAAAGTACACTGTAATTTTATTAATAAAAGGAAGCCTAAACACGAACTAATCAAAAATTTGAAACACAATGAAACCACATGCGAATGCAAACAACAAAACAACTCACTGTCACTCTAACCTAAACTTCTTCTTTTGGGTGACTACACTCTCTTATGATTATTTTGTTCCATGTCAAAATATGTGACTAACTTCAATTTATACTAGTGACGTCAAAAACTAAAAGGCCGGTTTTAAGAAATTTTCAAAATATAATTTTTTAAATGGAGATAAAAACATAACAGCACCAATAAATTTGATAAAATACAGTGCTATGTAATTTGTTCCCTTAAAATTAACGATCTGCTAATCATTAACAAGAATCTATTTTTAGTTGAACACCCTATTGAATATTAGTTGATGGTAACTTTTCCGATTTCATTTAAATCCAAAGGGTTTCTCGAACTTGCAAGTGGCTTAGTTACAACTTGTTCGATTACCTGGTAGATTTAAACCATTCTTTTCTAGTCCCGTTAAACGATATACAGCGTGTCCCAGCTTAATTTAAAAGATAATTCAATACTGTAAAAACTGTTGTGAATGGCATCAAAATTCCTTTCTAATGACGTATCAGAAACTTTATTTCACTTAATAGTCCTTTGGCGGCCCCCCCTCACTTTCTATTTTCAAATGGCATCCCCTGTATATTTTCGTTTAAAATTGCTTGTCACTCTACTTGGAATACAACGATGGTTTTTTATTATTAGCACCAAAAAAATTAACATTTTGTAATTTCTTAATTTCCTTGAATGAAGAAAAAATTACAGTAAGTGTTCAAAATTATATCCCGCAGATTCCACACAAGCTTTAAAACGACTTAAAAGCGCTCTTGTGCACGCAGTCTGAATCATAGCTGGTGTAATACTACGACATGCCTCACGAATGCGTTCTTTAAGATCATCTAAATCTAGAGGATATGTTTGATATACTAATTCTTTAAGATAACCCCACAAGAAAAAGTCCAGTGGCGTTAGAACGGGCGAGCGGGGAGTCCAAGCTATAGGTCCGTAAGTACCTATCCATCTATTGTGAAAAGACTGATTGAGATACTCCGCAACAATCCCTACCGTCCTGTTGCCACATCATTGTATTTCGCTCTGCCAAAGGAATGTCTTCCAAAAGTTCAGGTAATTTGTTTCCAAGGCAACCTAAATACCTGTGTCCAGTCAATGTGCCCTCGTAAAAGTAAAGGCCCAATCAAATGACCATTAAATAACCATACACACTATACATTTATTCCCCAAACTGTTTGAAAACGAGTTGAACGAACACAGTGAGGATTTTCGTTCGACCAATAATGGGCATTAACTACACCATTATTGTGGAAGCGGCTTTCATCACTCCAAAATATTTGATTTAATATTAATAGAAATGGGATTGTCGGCAATCATAACATCGATTGAGATATGAATTCTAATCTTCTGTCGAAGTTAGTAGGCCTCAGTCCTTGAACGAAATGTAGTTTAAATGGGTCATATTTGTGTTGCTTCAAAATCCTCTGTATCGTGCTCTTGCTTATTCCCAGTTCTTCAGCTATGTTTCTAACAAAAGTATGAGGATTGATACCAACATACGCAAGTACATTAATTACATTATCATCAGTTCTCACTGGGTATCGGTGCGGTGCACGGTTTTTGTTTGGGAACGAACCGCTGCGCATCTTCTGTTCCAATTTAGGAAACACCATGTGTGATACCTGAGGATGTTGAGGAAAACGTTGTTGGTTTAAACGGGCCGCTCGTCGAGCATTTTTCCTGCATTCACCATAAACCAATAGCATATCAATGTACTCGTCTGGACTGAATGTTACGTATCCTGACGAAGTAGCGGATGAAAAATATATAAAAAAATGAATTGTCAACAACTGTCATTAATAATAATTTTGATAAATACAATATGTCTCTGTATTGAATTTGAAATAAAAAATAAATAATTAAACCAAAAATAGTATACAGACCACACAACTATCAACATTGGTCCATCGAGAGACGGATTTCCAGTCCAGAAGTAATAAATAATATACCAATCAACAATTAAATTTAGTGCTGATCATAAATAAAGTGATTCAGTACCAACAAAGAAAGATCACCGAAAGGCTATGTAAAAAATTAAATTTGTCTCCAAAAGAAGTCAATTTTTCAATTAAAGGGGTCGGTCAAAATTTAAAAAATATCAATAAGCAAGTTAACATTAATATAAAATCATGTTACAATAGTTTTAAAGTAAACATAAATTGTCTAGTATTACCGGTAATTACAGAAAAATTGCCATTAGAATCATTTAATATTAATAATTTTAATATTCCTAAACATTTAAAATTAGCAGATCCTAATTTCAATGAAAGTAGAGAAATAGATTTACTTCTTGGCACTTCAGTGTTTTGGTCCCTTTTGTGTATTGGACAAATTAAATTAGGTCCAAAATTACCCATTTTACAAAAAACCCACTTTGGATGGATTATAGCTGGCAATATTTGTTCTCAAAATAAAAACGAAACTATTTCATGTTTAAATGTCACCCAAAATAATTTAATAAATGACCAAATTACCAAATTTTGGAATTTAGAAGAGGTACAATTAAAATCATTTCCATTTAAAAAACATCTGCTAGAGCTTAAACTTTGATATATTTTTAAAATGTTTGATTGCCGATTGATGTTGTAGGGTTATCACTCTCAAATTTAATTTTACATGTATTTTTTTTTCTTTGTTTTTGTTTTCAACACTGTAATTTTTAACATTGTAACTTTTAACACTGTAATTTCTAACAATGTAATTTTTATGTGAATTGGGCTTGCCCGTGAATAAATAAATAAATAACTGCCTCTGAAAAATATTGTGAAGACTATTTTGAAAAAACTACGATTAGAAACGATAAAGGCCGATTCATCACTAGAATTCCCTTCAATAATTTAAAGGAACAGTTAGGAGAATCATATTACATGGCAAAAAATAGGTTTTTGACTCTGGATAAAAAATTAAAAGCAGATCCCAATTTAAAAGCGGAATATACAAAATGTATGAAGGAATATCTCCAGTTAGGGCACATGAATAAAATAAACAATGATTATAATCTCTTAGAAGGTGATAATTTTTATCTTCCCCATCATGCAATAATAAAAATGTCAAGTTTAACTACTAAACTACGAGTAGATTTTGATGGTTCTGCAAAAAGTGATACCGGTATATCTTTAAATGAGGTTCAATTTAATGGTCCATAGCTTCAAAATGAATTATTAGACATTCTTCTACGTTTTCGTATTTATAATTTTGTTATCACTGGAGATATATCAAAAATGTATCGCCAAGTTTTAATACATGAAAATGACCGACGTTACCAAAGAATCCTATGGGGGGAATCACGTGACATTGAAATTGACTGTTACGAATTAAATACAGTAACTTATGGAACCACTTCGGCTCCATGTTTAAGCGTAAAATGTTTACAAAAATTAGCTAGTGAGAATAAAATGAAACATTTAGTAGTCAGTAAAACAATAAATGATGATTTTTATGTAGACGATTTGATAATATATAAATATTCAAAAGCAAATATCATTAATTTTTAAGAAAATGGTTAAATAATGATAAAACAATACTAAATGAAATTAACGTTATCGAAAAACTAGATAATAATATTTTACAAATAGGTGAACATGAAAATAATAAAACACTTGGTATTCAATGGAATCCACAATCTGATTCCATAATATATACAATGACTGATATGTCTTTAATTGAAAATCAAATAACTAAAAGATCAATTCTCTCAGCAATATGTCAGGTTTTTGTCCCTTTGGGTCTTCTAGGACCTTTATTAATTAGAGCTAAATTAATTATTCAAGAAATGTGGAAATTAAAGATAACAAGATTTATACACTAAATGGTGCCAATTCAAAGATGATTTAATTCATTTAAAAAATAATAGAATTCCCAGGCAAGTTTTATTTCCTTATTCAAAAATAATTGAGCTTCGTGGTTTTTCTGACTCATCAGAGTATGCATATAGTGCATGTGTCTTTATTAGATGCATTGGACCAGATGATCTAATTAGATCTAATCTTTTATTTGCAAAAACACGTATAGCCCCAATAAAGCAAGTATCCTTGCCTAGGCTTATGAGTTATGTGCTGCAGTTTTGCTCGCAGAATTGATCAAAAGGGTAAGCGATTCAATAAATATAAAATTCCATAAAATATATTGTTGGTCAGATTCTACTATAACACTATCTTGGATACGAGGCGAACCAAGAAAATTTAAAACCTTCGTAGCCAACCGAGTTGGAAAAATCCAACAGCTGACTAATATTAATGATTGGTATCATGTAGCATCGGCTCAAAATCCCGCAGATTTATTATCTCGAGGTACATGCTCTAAATATTTATTTAATTCCGAGCTATGGTGGCATGGACCCCCATTTTTTAAAAAGGAGGTATTACATGGAATCTTCATACTTTTCCTATAACAAATAATCCTCCCGAAATGAAGTTATGTAATATTTCGTTATCATTAGATTTTTTAAATCTGTTTAATAAATATTCCTCATTATTAAAATTACAAGCTGTTACTGGATTTATATTTCGATTTTATTGTAATTCAAACTGAAACAACGTAAATTAACCAAGAATTCAAGTGTTGAAGAAATTAAGTTTGCATTATTGTTATTAGTAAAATTAGCCCAAAGGGAGTGCTTCTCATTAGATTATCAAAATTTACAAAATAAAAGGCCGATAAGTAATAAAAGCCATATATCGATGCTAAACCCATTTCTTGATGATAAGGGACTGATAAGAGTAGGTGGTAGAATTGAGAAATCAAAACATGAGTTTGAAAAATCTCATCCATTGTTGCTTCCACAAAAACACCAACTAACCAATTTAATTTTCAAATATACCCATGAAAAATTATTACATTGCAGATCAAAAACATTGCATTATGCAGTTCGTGAAAATTATTGGGTCCTTACCGGACGTAATGTAGCAAAAGGAATTCGCAAGTGTATTACTTGTTTTAAGGTCAAACCTAAATCGACAGAATATTTAATTGCAAATCTTCCTATTTTAACAGTTAATCAGTTTTTTCCTTTTATTAATGTTGGTCTAGATTATGGGGGACCTTTTCTTATGAAGGATAGGAAAACTAGATCTCTTAAAATTATTAAATGTTATATATGTCTTTTCATTTGCATGTCTACTCGCGCTATTCATCTGGAATTAGTTTCCGATTTAAGTACTGAATCATTTATGGCCACATTGAAAAGATTTATATCGCGAAGAGGAAAACCTCATAATGTCTATTCCGACAATGGATCAAATTTTGTTGGAGCTAATAACGAAATTATAAAAATGTTCAACTTTTTTAAAATCTGAATCAAATAATATCCAATACGAATTAAGTAAAGATTTTATTAAATGGCATTTCATACCCACCAATTCTCCCAGCTTTGGCGGTCTATGGGAGGCAGGAATTAAAATCACAAAGCATCATTTAAGGCGAGTCATTGGTGAAAATAAATTTGATTTTGAGCAATTTAATACTCTTTTACAACAAATTGAAGCCGTTTTAAACTCCCGACCCATTTCCCCATTATCTTCCGATCCTGAAGATCTTTCGCCGTTGACTCCAGGGCATTTTTTAATTGGACGACCATTAATATCCCTTCCAGAATTTAATTTGACAAAAATATCAACCAATAGACTCACTAAATATCAGCATATTCAGCAACTGGTCCAGCATTTTTGGAATCGTTGGTATAAAGAATATATATCAGGGCTTCAAACACGAATAAAATGGAAGTCTAGCAGTTCCAAAATAATCAAACATGGTGCCCTAATTGTCATAAAAGACGATAATCTACCTCCATTGAAGTGGCAACTGGGAAGAATTATTCAACTTCACCCAGGTGATGACGGTGTAGTTAGAGAGTTGTCAGTATCAAGACCCAAGGTGGTATTATCAAACATTCAGTATCCAGAATTTGTCTTCTTCCAATTGAAAGCGATAACTTTCAAGGTGGTCGGCATGTTACGTATCCTGACGAAGTAGCGGATGAAAAATATAAAAAAATGAATTGTTAACAACTGTCATTAATAATAATTTTGATAGATACAATATGTCTCTGTATTGAATTTGAAATAAAAAATAAATAATTAAACCAAAAATAGTATACAGTCCACACAACTATCAACACTGAAAGTAAATGGCATTGTGTTTATAACAAGATTAATAATTTTGAATTCAAATTTGTGGATAGTATAAAAATCTAATTCGTCGATTAACTACAACACTCTAGGTACTATTCGCAAATGATTGTTGTTCTACACTTATTATTATTAACTGTCATCAATTTTTTGCATCAGTTTTTTTTAACAAAAGATTAATCTACTTCTATCTCGTGAAGTTTTTAAAAACAGTGGCGGAAGCAGTAAGGATATTTAGGTAAAGCAAAATATCATAAAATATTAATTTTTTTGGCGGTAATAATAAAAAACCAACAAGTATGTTAGATACATCGTTGTATTCCAAATAGAGTGACAAACAATTTTCAACGAAAATATACATGGGGTGCCATTTGAAAATAGAAAGTTAGGGGTGGCTGCCAAAGGACTGTTAAGTGAAATAAAGTTTCTGATAGATGTTCGTTTTCACCATAACGATTTCGACATCCGATGCCAGTACGAGATGCCGGCATTCAATTATTGTTATTGTAAAAACGACCATCTCTTCTACATAGATTATTAAGTTTGAGCTATGCGGTCTGTCCGTACGCTGACTTCAGGCGGCAGTTTTGGGGAGTGGGCGGAATATAAATTAATTTTCCCGCTTATTAATTAACGAATGTTCCTTATTTTTGTGATAATATGCTTAGTACGGATCAGTCTATGAAATGTGAAAATTCCTCATTGTATACGCTTTCCAAAGCCAATGTAAAGATATTTTCAATCCCATTCGTGCCATACGCCGCAGAATATGGTCTTCCATACTAATTAATTACTAATAAATTATATTCATAAAACTTAATGGTCGTTCAGCAAAAATAGGTAGTTATAATACAAACAAACCTAGATAATTGAAATAAAATACCGCTCGAAACATCTAAAAACAACACAAGTCACGGCACCACTGGCGGGAATATAATATTGTAAATCATTTTAACGACACATTGGACCGCATAAATAACTAACCTTAGTTGGTAATACTGTCACTATTTAGTTCTTCTTTTGCTGTAGGAGTTATGTTGGCATGTTGCCGGCTATTCCTCATCGTAAGTTGTTTTAATTAATTATTTTTTCCAGCAACTTTAAACGCTTTAGTTCATTGATGCCCAAAGTGGTCCAAGTAGACCCCCAGGGGTCCGCGGGAGACTCGACGGGGTCTACGTTGGCGTGACAAAAAAATGGGGGTTCACAATTCGTAAGTGGGGGTCAACGAACATTTATGTGGTTTCGATAGTGAAGAACTAAAATATTGGCTTGACTTGACCTATCAATGTAGGCAGATAATATTTTAAGCAGCTCAGCGACTGTTACTTGTATATTCCATACAAGGTGTCGAGACTTGCCGCCGCCGCCATCCGCAACGCTTGTTCGGACGTGCAAAGGGAAGAAATACGACTTGTGGTGTGTGCTTGCAATCTTGCATGAACTTGTTTGATTCTTCACAATATAAATACGAATGCCAAGGATAAGCGTTACTCATTATTTGTTTCCGAAACTTCGAAAAAAAAAGTAAAGTAAAGAGAATCGATATTAGTGTTTGCCAGTGTCGGAAAAAGTGGGTACTTACCTGCCTATTTGTTATACATACATTTATTTTATTTATTATTTATTTATTTATTTTACAATTTTTTGTAAAAAAAATGGACAAACTATAAAAAAATACGTAGGTACAGAAGGTGAGAATTGTTCGATTTGTTATGGACGAAAAAAATCATGAAGAGCTAGTATTCGCGAAAACTTTGAAGACGTACACTAAAGGTGAATCAATATTTAATGTCGTGAGTGATTTTTTAAGGAAAAATCGATTCCATTCAAAAACGTTATTTCGGTGGTAACAGATGGAGTTCTGCCATGGTCGGCCGATATCATGGGTTTATAAGCCATCTTCAAAGAATTATACCAGAGGAAACTGCAATTTACTGTGTCATCCACCGACAACACCTAGTAGCGAAAAATAAGAGTGATAGATTGCACCAATCGCTTCAATTTGTAATTAATGCACTTAACAAAATAAGAAGCAATGCATTGAATACGCGTGTATTTGCACAATTGTGCGATGAAAATGATAAAGACTTCCAACGATTGCTCTTACATACCGAAGAACGCTGATTGTCGAAAGGTGCATATTTAACAAGATTCTATTCACTTTTTGAATCAGTTCTACAGTTTCTGGAAAGTAAAGATCCAGATTTAAAAGAAAACCTGATTAATTTGAAAGCAGTATTTGACATATTTGTTCAAAAAATTTAATGACATTAACTTACAATTTAATAAAAACAAAGAGTGTAATTTCAGCTTTTCTTGGAAAATTGAAATTTATGAAGCAAAATAATAGTCGGCGCGAATGAGGATATTGATTGATGACTTGTTCAACATTTAATTGCCCTGCATGATGACTTGAAAATCAGATTTGAAGATATTCTGGCGATAGAAATACCACCATGGACAATAAATCCATTTGATGAAACGGAAGTGGAGAATGTGATATTACAATAACAGCTACTCGAGTTTACCTCTAAAGAGGAGCTGAAGGTGGAATTTAAAAGAGGGTATCAAACATTTTGGCTGCAAGCAGAAATACCCTAAAAATATCCTGGACTGCAGGAATTGCGAAAAAGCTTCTGATAGAGTTTCCTCGTCATATCTTGTCGAAAAAAGTTTTAGTGTCGTTACAGACCTTTTAACAAAAAAAGAAGGAGCAGATTGAATATCACAGAACGAGAAGATTTGCGGTTATTCCTAACAACACTAAAGCCAAATATTGATAATTTGCTGTCAATCTATCATGTACATCCCTCCCATTAAAATTATGACTATTTTGTGATTATAATGGTAGAAGTTACGTTACGTTATTGATGTTTAATTTTAATCATATTACGACTGTTATAACAATAATTGTTAATAGTGTAATAATTATTCACTGTGTTCGTTTTAAAAGAACCCACCCTTAATATTTCAGAAACGCGACATATTAGAAAGAAATGCCGAAACATGTCAACTTTTAACTTGAGGCGGAAACTTTTTAGCGCTAATGTCATAAACTTTTTTTTTCAAATGGCGTTAGGTATGAAGTAATACCTCATTTAAAAGATTTGGTAAATCTCTATTCAATCAGTTTGTTTTGCCTTTGATACCAGCCTTCCATTGTTATTTAATCGTTGTTTAAAATTGGCTCTCTTTCAACTTTTCGTATGCCCCCGTATGGGCATCTTCAGTAGGGAGACGTTTATGACATTAGCGCTAAAAAGAGTCCCCCTCAATTTAAAAGTTGACGTGTTTCGGCATTTCTTTCTAATATGTATCCTTTTCAGTGTATACTTGAATAAATACAACACAAGATAATATACTATTTTTATTTTTTACCAGTCCGAATGGGAAGTTTTCTAAATAAAATAAGTGAGAATTGATTTGTTTTTGTCATCCATTCACAGCTCAATCAATTAAATAATTAACCTTATCAACCAATCAATTCCCACCTTTTTTTTCTTCGAAAACTGTTCATTCATGGTTGGAACACAGCCGCAACGCAATTTCCATAATTAGATCTAATCTTCACATTTTTTGTCGAGTTCTGGGAATATGGCAGAAATGTAGCTGCAGGGGGTCCACCGGAACCAGCAAAATTTTGAAAATGGTCTATGAGAAAAAAAAGTTTGGGAACCATTGCTTTAGTTTAATGCTCGATACTAATAAATTTATAACTATGTATTTTTTCTTAAATTTCCAAACTAGCTTTCTAAGAACGCCACTAACTAACAGTTTACTGAAATCAAATAAATATTTTTAGTTTTTAAATATTGAGGAAAAATAATACAACTTGTACTGGCGGCGGAAGAGTTTTGTAACTAACACGAGTAAAGGGTGATTAACAATCTCAAACATTAACGTTAAAATATCTCGATTATAAGCCCTCATTAATACACTTGTTGGTTAAACAACTATTTTTTCATGATTACATTAATTCACCCTATGCAAAATTGAAAATGGAATCGAAGTATGTCAAAATACACGTTAATGAAATTTTGTCCTTCCATTTATCATAATTTCATAAAAATACTCCAAATGTAAATTTTGTTCTGCAAATATGAGCTTTCTGACATGCTCTATACTATTTACCACCCGATTTTTTCGGACAAATGTTCGCTCTCCACAACCCCTTTCAATTATTTAATAAAATAAATAATAAGTTCGTAAAAATACTTGTGAATGAAATTTTTTTCTGCAGATGTGCTCTATAGAACCTACTTACCTCCCGATTTTGTCGGGCAAGTATTCACTCTCTGTGCAGAAAAAAAATTGGATTCACGGGTATTTTAATAAACATGATTTATTTTTCAAAATAAATAAAAAAGGTTGCAGAGGGTGAATACTTACCCGACAAAATCGGTTGGTATATGTATATAAGTTCTATAGAGCACAGAAAGAAGCAATTGTCTGCGAAAAAATTCATTTACGACTATTTTATGAAACATGATTTATTTTTCGAAATAAATAAAAAGGGTTGCAGAGTGGTAAGTAGGTTCTATAGAGCACATGTAAAAAGAAATATCTGCAGAAAAAAATTGCATTTGCGAGTATTTCAACAAACTTAGGAGTCATTTTATAAAATACACGGACAAAATTTCATTGCGTGAAATTTGGCATAATTTGTTTTTATTTTTAAAGTTGCAGAGGATGAATTAATATGATAATGAATAAAAAATGTCTAAAAATAATTTAGTTTTACAAATCTATCCACGGCCTGGTATGAATGTTGAGTATCCACCCATGGCCAGTATTGTTAAACTACCACTGGCGACTTTGCGCCGGTTCTAGTGAACCCATGGCTGGAACTAGTGGCTGCTTTCACACTGATTCAAAATTGTGCATTATCGGAAAATAAGTCATTTATTAATAAAAAACTTTGAAGTTATTAAAAAATAAGAAAAACTACGGAAGTCTTTTCTAATTTATTATAAACTTACCCTTTTTCTTGCATGCTCCATACACAATGGTAGTTCATGTGATATATCAAGGACTGGTGTTGAACACTGTGTATTATCTGAAAACTTTGCAGTACAATATTCGAACAAAGATTGTTCTGGATTTAACATAATGTGTAATATACAATGTTGTGCACATGGTAACGCTGGTTTCACACACTTTTTAATTTCACACATTTTAGGAGTAACTAATCGACCGCATCCCGTTCTACACCCGTTTTTTAATATAGGAGTGACTTCATTTATTAGTTTTTCTGATATATTTAACAGTACATTTGGTTTTCCGACGTCACTTCTCATCAGTTGCTGAATATACCTACGAAATTCATGTCTAGTTATTTCTATTTTTTCTTCACGAGATCTATCTTCCAGTTTAAATTTCTGAAAAGCAATAAAACGTTTACAAATACAAATGGTAAGTTAGAGCATACATATCAAAAGTTTTACGCAAAATGAATTACCTCAAGTCCTGCACTGAACCAGTGTTGTTGATAATGATTATGAATATCGTTTTCTATGTTCATCTTAATAACTACAAACTCAGTACAATTCCGTTTCAATTTAACACTAATTTTATTTAATTACCACTTAAAGCTGTTTCTTGTCATATATCTACACAACCTGAAAATTTTTCAATAATATAAAATGTAAATATAAATAACTGCCATTATTGTTAATAGAATTTTCACTAGTGGGAATTTAAAAAAAATTAAACATTTTCCACTTACTGCAGTTAAAAAGAAATTACCAAGACAGAAATGTGAATTAAAAACAAAATGTTGAGAAATAATATTAAGTTTTTAATAAATTCAAATATTCTTTCATCTATACCTACCTATAAATAATTATCAACAGTTATCAAAGTTGTCACAATTCATTTCTGTGTCTCCATTTTTGGTGATACTTCAGTTTTAACATCTTACATTTAGCATTTTCAACTCTACACCTAAAAAAACAGAAAAAAAACTTTAAAACACTTCATTATTTCCAGCTTTTTCTCATCCCCAGGAAAACTTCAATCGCCCAACAAGTTTTAATAGAACAAAAGTAGATAAAATCAATACCTATACATTAAAATTTAAAAAGCGAAGAGTTTGTATATTAATTAAATTATATTTAGGTACACTTTGAAAAAATAAGTCAATAGGTTTTGATTGGACTTCAAATTTTATGAAGCACATTCATAGTAAAGTTGTTTTTTTTTGTTTTTACTATTTATATTTATTTACTATCTACTGATGGTTGCATAATTATTACAATATGTAATTTTCCGATTCATTAATTACATGGCCCCAGAGTATGAAAAACCTGTATAACAATAAATTAAACCGTGAAAACCACGTATATCAAGAAAGTTAAGAATGATAACATCCATGTCCCATAAATAAATTACCAACAACAAGGAAAATAAAACTGTTCTATAATGATTCTAATTAGTTCGAATCAAAAACATGTAAAAAAAATAAAATCTTTCTAGGCAAAATAGTGCAGAAAATCAGTTTTTTGTGACTGCTGTAAAATTTACATTTTGTGACATACGAAGTTTTCATACTAAGCCATCGATATACTGCTCTATGGTAAAGTAGCTCCTAAGCATTTCAACTACACTACATTCAGCCTTTGGAGATGATAGTAAACAGTAATAGTAACCAAATTAAGTTGTATATCTTTACTACTATAATGTTTAATGGTAATATTTAAATTTTTCCTTGATTTATATCAACTCAAAATACTTACATTTTAAATAAACTATAACATGAAAAATAAATAATGATTTACTTACAAAGTATCTGAGCCAAGAATATTCGGACATATTAAATTAACTGACAGAATAAATGAATAGAATTATTCAATTTTATCCGATGGAAGTTTTACATTTTTGTATGGAAATCTTGATATTTTTGAAAATTTGTATCTGAATGTTTATGTTGTTTATGTTTTACAATACATCAGGATTTTATTTAGCTGTTTGTTTTTTGAATGCACTGTTATCAATTTTTCAAATATTATTTCTTCAATTGATATAGATTCAACAAATTTAAAAGATGTTATTGGACTTAAACCGATGGCATTTATACTTAATTAAATCAAATATATTTACCTTGTTACAAATTATAGATAAAGGTCATCAATACATTCAGTTACTTCTATTTGCAGATTGTATAAGTTTTTAATCGAATTAATTAATAATAATGAATACTTGAAAAATAAATAATTTCATAAGGATTTGGAATTGAACGCTTCTTCTTTTTTTTCAGCTTGACAGTTCATCGAATACGTCACTTTGACCATAGATAAATACTATATACGACTTTTACAACTACTTTATCCTCTTGTGCGTATCAACATTTGAATATGATTTGAATATTGTTTTAATTAAAATTCCACTACTTAACTGCCTAATTTTGATAACCAATGATCAGATTATCGTTTTTAGAATACCAATCACTAACTTGACTTGATCCAGAAGCATTAATTTAACGCAGAAAGAAATTTGACAATCTATAGCCCACACTTAAGTGCACTTCACTGTACAAAGTTGAATTTGTCTTATTTAAAAAAAATCATTTTAACCCCTTGTTTTTACCCATAAGGAGAACGATCTCATACGGGAAAAGCAGTTTGTTTTTTCACCGTGGTGTCACCACCAAAGACAATACTTTATCTATGGTCACCACTACAACTCCCGTTCCATTTTAAAACGATGACGACAGTAACCTTACTTTTTATCATGGAGCTAGCTTTTTATATATGACAGTAGCTCTGACAGTAGCAGCAGAGATAATGACAGATGGCAGTAGGACGGTAGTCCTTAAAAAAATTCAAAGAAACAGGATACAGAGGAGGAACAGATTCTCTTCGGAAAGTAGTAAAATCAATGGGCTTTCGTTGGAGAACAACAAAAACCAACAGAAAAATTTTAATGGAAAAGCACGATATTCGTCAATTAAGAGTCTTATTTACGTTACAGTTACAGAAATTAAAAAAGACCGATTGTATACCTATATAGATGAAACATACATTCACAGTATTTATACCGTGGGTACTTATTCCAATGAAGGATTAACAAGACCTGTATCAAAAGGAAAAAGATTAATTGTTGTTCACGCTGGGAATGAAACAGGCTTCATTGAGAATGCTAAATTGATTTTTAAGTCTAATACCACTACAGGAGATTACCATCACAAGATGAATTATGAGAACTACAAAAAATGGTTGATAGAAAAATTAATTCCCAACTTGCCTCGAAAGTCAGTGGTAGTAATTGACAATGCTCGTTATCATAACGTTCGAAAAGATAAAGCACCTAATATGAATAGCAGGAAACAAGTTATGGTAGACTGGTTGAGATCTAAAAATATTTACTTCGACATTAACATGCTCAAGGTCGATTTGTATGAGATTATTAAAGGTAATAAGCCAACATTTATAACATATGAGATAGATCAACTGTTGACACAACATGGCCATAATATTTTACGATTGCTGCCATACCACCCAGATTTAAATCCCATTGAGTTGGTATGGGCATCTCTTAAACGATATGTGGCACAAAAAAATGTATCTTTCAATATTACAGACGTTCAACAGTTATGTGATAACTTTTTTGACGAATTTAGTGCTGATTAAAGGAAAAAACGTTGTGATCACGCGAAAAGTGGGAAGAAAAGTTCATGGAATTGGATAGACGAGGTTACAGAGAGCTTTATTATTAACTTGGGTGAAAATTCTGAATCGGAAAGTGAAACGGAACTAAGTGATTCTGACCCTGAATAATTTTTTGGTATCATGGATTTTTATATTGATATTTTTTCTAATTCCTATTATATATATATATAAATCATTTATTTAGTCAAAAATAACTAATTTTACATAGAAATTTACATGATAATACATTCACATTTAATATAAAAAATACATAAGTATATATTTAAAATACATTTAAAATGATAAAACAAAGTCAATTTTACAAAACATAAAACAAAAAAAAACATCAACTAGTCAGCAAGTAATCACTCAGTTTTCTCTTAAATATTATTATGCTTGTAGAGCATTTAATATCTTCAGGCAAATTATTAAAAGCCTGTACACCTTTAAAAAAAACTGAATTTTGTGTACATTTTTTCGTGGCCCTATGAACTCTAAAATTTTGCTTATTTCTAGTATTGTGTTCATGAACATCCTGGTTATAACTTAAAATATTTTGTAAATATTTAACTAACTTTATCAAATATTGTTTAATTTCTTGGGGTTTCACCAACAAAAAAACACATTTATATTATGTTTCTACGTACTAAATGAAACACCGTAGGTTCTGAATTGAATTATAATTCATATTTTTAGAATACATATTTGACAATTTTCACGATACCTACCGCTGGCTGTCTGACTGACATTTCGGCAGGGTGACAAATACATAACAATTTGCTTAAATTTATTTTGTTAATGGTAACTATTTACCCATTGTACTTTATTTTAAATATGTAAAGTATTTTGTACAAATAATTTAATAGTATTGCAAATTTTAGTCAAATAATAAGTGTACTCTGCATTTACCCCGTAGTCCTTATCATCACCCGACTCATATAAACGGTTAGCCTTTCTGTTTTCCAAATACTTTCTCTGTCTAATACTGACTTCACACAGCTCGAAGTTCTCCCACCGTTCACGTCTCGATCTGTCCGCTGTACCATCAAATGAATAATCAATTACTATATTATTTGGATCTTTCGTTTCGAAAGAGGCACTTCTAAATTTAGACGTCAAAGTTAATAGTTTAATACTGTGAAAATGCTCTACAAAGTTTGAAAATTATTTTTCAAAGAACTAAGAAGCAACAACTACTTACACTTCTAAGTTAAACGGAGTTGGTATATCTGCAAGATAGAACCAACCTTTCTGGTTTGTGATTAGAAGGAGCAACATCACTTGTAGACCGGTTTCGGCGTATTTGCGCCTCATCAGTACAGTAACTGTAATTAAGTAAATAACTACAAAACCGAGATGGTTTTTTGCCTACAAAGAATTTTGGTTTGTGATTAGATGTGGGGATGTCGCTGTTATTGCACTCTTAGCATTTCCTTTACTGAGGTTAATGTATTGGTGTGGTTTCAACGTTGTCTCCAGTCCAGGATTATGCTCTCAGGGCTTCTGGACGAATAGCATCTACCTTGTACTGGATCTTATGAAATTATAGAATGAGAATGTCTATGATGATTATTGAAATAATTTATAAAATTATTTTTTAAATTTTTTACAGAGCTTTAGTTTTCCAATGAGGATATCCAGTGGATTCGATGCGTCGAGGGGGTGGATCTTGTGAAATATTAGAATAAAAATGACTCCAGTAATTGCTACACTGTAGCTTTAACTGCATAAAAGGTAAAAAGTGTTCTCTTTTAAAAGAATTATATTTAATAAAATCTAAATACATTATTTGTTCTTTTTCAACCTTTTAGCTTGTCTCCATGCTTTATAATGTGTTTTCTGCTTTTCTTCTATTATTTCCTTGTATTTTCGCTTGTTATACTTGTTAAATTCTGCATCTGCGAGAAGTTCATCAACCAAAGTCTTCTTGCGTTCTTTCTTTGGCATTCTGTTATTGTAAAAGTCTAAAGGTGAATCCATAACCTTTCCAATCTACAAAAGGTAAACATATTTAACGGAGCATGAGCCTATAGCCTCATGATAGTACTAAAACATGATAACTGTTGTGAAAATATTTTATATTCCAAATATTTATTATATATTTTTAAGAATTTCAATTCAATAAGAAAAAGACCTACTTGAAAGTATTTTGGCAGCACTTTTAAATCATTCTTTTTGTAAAAATGTTTGGGATCCAAAACAGACCTCATTTGCAATACTTCCAGATCTCTCTTAACCTCCTCGGTCAGCTCTGTAGCAGGCATTCCATACCACTTTGAACCTTTGGTCAACTGCCTCTCTTTCTAAAATGCAATTTAAACATATTGTTAGTTATTTCAGTAATTGATAAAATTAAGTGATTTCAATATACCCAAGAAATACTCCTAAAAATAGCTACAAGTGATTAAAAAAATATCAAGTTACAAATACTACAAAAACTGAAATTACAATAGGCCATTCCAGAATGATGTCACTGACAGGACGGGCATATTGTTCTGGACACATGTCATATTCTATTTAGTTTTCATTGTTTACTGATATACAGCAGATGATAGTTAGACTTTAATTAGTAATAAGTTCTTAAAATTATCTGACATGCCATCCATCATTTTGTAGTGTTGTAAATGTGGAATGCGGGGAGCAAGAGGTAAGGTATCTTTTTTTCGATTTCGGGCTGTTTTAACCAAGTGAGGTGACTATTTAATTGATCTCTCTGTGCAACAGTGCGATGCCGGGGCCCCCTCAGTGAATCACAACTTAAAACTTGGCTTGTGTGTTCTCGATATTTCATCGAAGGTTAGTTAGTGTACCTATATCAATCAATTTTTGTTTATAAATAAGTTTCAAAATTAAATTTAAGAAAACCCACTGCCTTAGAGGAAAACATGCATCCTGACTGGATTCCTACCCAAAATATGGGCTACACCACTAGTGGAAAACCAGACGAGCCTGCAGCCTCAAGTAATGAGAAATTTGAAAGAAGAAACCGGAAAAAAGTTGCAATTGAGACAGGTATTATATTTAAAAATAAGGGTTTGCACCTGAATCTGTTGCCCTTGACTTTTGTTGGAATCACATAACTCCTCCGTTGATTGCTTTTTTGTTGTCTGACATTTTAATTATGATTTAATTCAATTCAGAGACATTTTACTGACTGCGCCATGTGTTATTTGTTGTTTTTATTATTTAAATAAAATATATATTACCTACATTGTTCTACAAAGTCTGTCTGACAACCAACTGACTTACAGCACATGCCAAAACACACAAGCTCCAACTCCAACTGGGGCCTGATTATTGACTAAGGGAGTGGAGCTTCTCGAGAGAACACATATTTTGTCTTTATTTTTCTTGGTTACTTTGTCACTGCAGAGACAAAGAGAAAATATCTGTTCTCTCGGGAAGCTTCACTCCCTCAGTCAAGAATAGGGGCCTCAGAGTTGTCCCCCAGAACAATATGGGTGACCTGTAAAAGTCAGGTGTTCTGGAATGGTCCATTTCACAAATACTATTAGATGTATTTCCATTCAATGACTCATTTATAAAAAAAATGTACTCAGTAAATGCATAGTGCAAATTTTAACCCTTTCCGTGCGGCATGTCGAAACCTCTGCCCAGCTCTCATTGTGGAATGTTCTCAACCAAGTTGCGCTCGCATTGCGGCAGTTTCTTGGTGGAGTCGCTGCGTTCATTATTATTATTATAATATGTTGTTTGGACCATGACATCCCGCCTAGATGGATATACCAGTTCTTCGATTTTAGATTTTTCTTGGTTGATGAAAATTAAAACTACAGTGAGTTGTAAAATGAAAAGATATTCCGCATTTACTGAAGTTTCAATTCCCATCAATTCCAGTAAAAAATATAAACTTAGAAATTGTCTGAAAGCCATCAGCGAAGTTTTACGAGCGCCGGCAAATAAACTTTACCAGAAAAATGGCGTGAAATAATAATCAGCCAATAAGAAATAGGATGGCCATTATCAACACGCCTCCTGAGGAAGTACAACATACATACTACTGCTGTTCATCACAGAATACTTTTAAATAAAGCATTCGCAATGAAAATAAGAATATTTTATATGGAACTTATATATATGTGATTCACAATGCTGGCACAGTGATTCACTCCTTACATATAAATGTTTCGCAATGAGAAGCCGTTTTTCAAATACTGATAAGTAATTCGCAGTGAAAGGGTTAACAGATTACCTTTCTTTGTTTTCGTAAGACTTTGTCAGATACTGTTTTTGGTGGGACAATATTAGTTTTATCAACATCAGGATTCAGAATTGATTTTTCAAGTACTTTTTTGATATCAAGTTTTTCCGATTGTGTTATTAATTTTTTGGCTTTTTCGGGTAATCTCTTTTTTATAGTACCATTGTCGTTAAATCCTAATTCTGCCAGTACTTCCTTTACCATTGGATTTACTTCATCTTCAGGTTGCTTTGGATTTTTAGTTTTCAATGAAACTTTACAATCACTGAATAGATTTTTGAATAATTGATTTTCTGAAAAAAAAATTTTCCATGAATATTTATAGTTGTTTTCAAAGATAATCATACTTTTCCTTGAAACCTCTCTGGATACCAAACTGTCTGAATTACTGGCTTCCAAACTCGTTGAATTACCTTCTGTGTCTATTACAAAATCTAGAACAAGTTTTTTTTGTAATTGTAATTAAAGATGAAGTTGAAATTATATCACTTTACACAATTACAATAAAAATTTCTAATTAGTATACCTACCTAAATTTGATGTGTCTTCTAGTTTGTCCACTTTATCAACTACGAGTCCTGCAAAATAAAAGTTAATTCCAAAATTTAAATTTCTACTTATAAAAAAATCACAATTGACCATCAATATGTTTTTGAAGTAAGATTCTGATAATAATTTACCTAAATTCTTTTCAACTTCTTCCATATTAACCAGTGAATACATAAAATATTTTCAAACAAAAAAATATTACTCCTATTTCTACAACCTATGCGTTGATCGTAAAAAACTGCATTTTCTATATGTTTGGTTAGGATTATCTTCTTCTTTCTCCTTTATTGGGTAATATTCCAGAGGATAATTTGCCCAGAATACACGGGAGGTATAATATTATTATTGTTTAGATAGGCAAAACCAGGAGGAGTAATTTCAGAAGCCTTACCCACACCACTAAAAGTTACTAGTTTAGTTACTAAAGAGCGTGTTCCGCAATAGCCGTATTCAAAATCCATGAAATATGCCTTGATTGACTTGACGCGGAAACTAGCCAATCATAGATAACCCTTATGTACTGAAAATGATTCTTAAGATGTCGGGTTGAGATGAGATGAAAAAAAACAGGGTATTCTATAACCTGTAAAAATTATGCATTTTGGTTGTTTTGTATTTGATATTCCTGAGAGGTTGAAGTTGATCGTTTATTGTACAGTTAGATTAAAGGTTGATTTTTGAAATTATATTGGAGGGCAAAACTAAATGTAAATCATGAAATAACAAGGGAACGAAGGCGATGATAAAAACAAATATATTATATATGTCAGAAGTCAGAACTGTCAATTATCACGAGATGTCGATGCTAAGAAGTGCTGTTTGAAACTGGGTGCAATCTGACCAATCAGAGATCTACAGAATTGCGAACTTAAATTCAAATTACTCCTCCTGGTTTTTAAATGAGGTATAGGCAATCTCATATATTCAACTCCAAATAGTGTCACTCGAACTAAAACTTAACTGCTTCAAAGAATACCCAACTAACAAGAAGCGAAACTTCAGATCATGGAGCCTCCATGTTTCAGATAAAAACGAGTTCACAGACGCCATGCTTTAAATTAGTCGTCATATGTCATGTGATCACATGTAGGCCTCTTGCTTATGGTCTTTACAGACACAAATTAGAATAGAGTTTGCTTGTAGGTTGAAATTATTTTCTTTTCGTAATTCCATACTGTTATTTTGATTTAACGGAATTCAGACGACAATTGAAGAGTTAATGTTAACAGCCTCCGTCCGTTAAGATCTTTTAACGGCCAGCTGCCGTTAAGAAATCACTTGTTCATATATCTTTTTCAAAACTTTATTCTGCTTACAATAACAATAATTATAATATATAATCAATTCGCTGGCCAAGTGGCACTTTGGCACGAAAGCTAAGCAAATCTATTTCAGTGTGATCGTTCACAACGCAATTTGGCGTCATAGTTGAAGTTGAAGTCGTCGAAATTTCTTGCAAGCTGCAAACTTTCACTTCGACTTGCACTTCGTGCCGGCTATGGGACATGCGCATTAATTTTTGTTATTTGTTTTTTGATATATCTGACATCTGTCTGATAGTCCATCACTACTAAACTCCAGTATATACTGCTATAAAAAATAAATCCAAATCCAAATTATATATTATAACCTCAGACTGAAGTAAATACAGACAGAATCATGCTTCGACCATATGTTGAAGGAATCCTGACAATTATTTAGGTACGAACGCGCTTGCGTTAAAGTCGACTTTGAAGTTATTGTGAATGGCAAATTTCGTGCCGACTTGCGTGCCAAAGTGCCACTTGGCCAGCGAATTGATTACGAATGTAGCCTTAGTGTTAGGCTACATTCGTAATCAATACCTAAATAATTGTCAGGATTCCTTCAACATATGGTCGAAGCATGATTCTGTCTGTATTTAGTTCAGTCTGAGGTTATAATATATAATTTGGATTTGGATTTATTTTTTATAGCAGTATATACTGGAGTTTAATAGTGATGGACTATAAAACAGATGTCAGATATATCAAAAAACAAATAACAAAAGTTAATGCGCATGTCCCATAGCCGGCACGAAGTGCAAGTCGAAGTGAAAGTTTGCAGCTTGCAAGAAATTTCGACGACTTCAAGTTCAACTCCGACGCCAAATTGCGTTGTGAACGATCACACTGAAATAGATTTGCTTAGCTTGCGTGCCAAAGTGCCACTTGGCCAGCGAATTGATTACGAATGTAGCCTAACTATTTTTAAATTTGAAAAGTAATTTGACAATTTATTTCAAATTTCTGTTCCATCGATGAGAGATTTGCCATCTATAACACCAGTATTTGAACTTGTTGTCGGTGTGGCCTCATTACTATGAAATAGTTGTCTCGTTGCTCGCCTCAGATGGCTGCGCCTCGGATTGCAATATTCAACCTCATCCGTTATTTGCTACATATCGGCCTTGTAACGTTAATAACTATATAAATGATCTTTTTCACGTCTATATTGTCAACGAAAAGTGCAGAAGTAATTACTGATGGAAAAATATTTTATTTATACATTTGACAAAACACAACTTTATGCTAAAACACTTTGTCTCAGTGCGATTCGAGTAAAGCTGTGAGCATTTATTACGGTTCTCAGTGTATGCCAGAGTTATTTTTGCCCCTCCAACATCAAAGGTTTTTCGACGGGCTTCACTTATTGTTGTTTTGTATTCTTTGACTGCTATTAAAACGACTTTCTACACAAAATTTTTTCTCGGGCGAGAGGATTAATAGTATTCTTGGCTGCGTTCACATTGAAACGCCCGACAAGGTAACTTACCGGATTAATGACGTCATGGACAAGTCGTCGGGTGGTCGATTAACTGAAGGATTTTTTGGCGAGTTACCGTTGATAACCGCTAGTTACCAAGTGGTTATATCCCCACTCTTTGCCTTGGACAGTAATTTCAGAGGTTTCGCGAAAACATTGCGGTTATAAAAAGAGGTAACTGAATGACAGTTATAGTCTCCATAATGAGTTTGTTTTGGTTAATTCCTGTTTTTGATGATGTTTTTTTCAACGACAATAGTTGTCTTATTGCAAATTATTTTTTTGACGATCCTGAAATTCCCATAGTTCTACGTTCTCAACATCTAACTGCTGTTCGTCATCGTTGCCAGCTTCTAACACCTCTTTTTCCGCCATATTTGTTTATTATTTGAACTTGTAACCGCATATAACCCACCTATAAAGTTGTGTTACAGAATCTATAACCGTCTTATAAATCATGACGTCAATTTGTGACGTCATTTATGCCTCCCCTGTAACCGTTGCTTCGCGAAAATGGAGCGGTAGCAGACTATCTGTTACCGATTACAAAACGGTAACTCGCCAAAAAATCCTTCTGAATGCATTAACTCCATAAACCACATATGTGGTTTGGGTTTGTGATTAACTCCACTCAAGATCAAGATGGTGATCTTTATTTTCAGAGACAGTTGGTTGCTTATTTATGTTACCTATGGTTGGTTGTCTCTGTTATTTTATAGTAGTTATATGATCTATGATGGTGATGATGATGCCGTTGATGTTGATATAAATATTAGTAGAAAAGCTTTTGCAAATTACAAATTAATTAGACAAACTTTGGATCAATTTATGGAAAAACCTAATGAATTGTCAACTTTGGATGATTTACTGGAACATTTGAATATTACAGAAATTGAATACGAACAAGCATTGAGGTGTTCATTGAAAAAGAGGAGCAAAGTATTTTTGAAACGTAATATTTGTGATATTAACATTTAATCCGTATAATAATAGAATTTTAAATATGCACCAAGCGAATATGGATATACAATATATCGTCGATCCATATTCCTGTGTTACTTATATCGTAAATTATATTAATAAATCAAATTCGGGAATTTCAAAATTAATGGCAGAAGCCCAAGCGCAAATCAAGGCAGGAGATGTCGATACTAACGAAAAATTGAGGAAATTGGGAAATATATTTTTGGGTAGTCATGAAGTTTCAGCTCAGGAAGCCGCCTATCACACGTTAGGTTTAAGATTGACGAATTCAAGTATTAGCTACGTCTTCGTTAATACTTTTCCCTTGGAAAAAAGGACTAAAATGACTAAATCCAAATTTCAACTGGCAACAATGGCTCCTGATGATGAAAATATATATCTTTCAGGACTTTTGGATTATTATAGTTTAAGATCTTTACTATTAAAAAATGTTTGTTTGGCCCAATATGCTACCAAATATATTTATAAGAAAATAAATAATATAATAAACCACCACCACCACAAAACGCATTAATACAAATCGACGACTCCAGCTATGTAACAAAATTAAAATCCAGAAAATTATTACAATTTAGAGGATATACTTAGCATTAAAAGTGATCCAGATAATTTTTATAGAGAAAATTTGATGTTATTTATACCTTGGCGCAATGAAAAAATTGAATTAATAGAAATTAATACAAGACAAATTTTTATAGCTAAATTTAGCGAAATTAAAAGGAAACGTGAAAAATTTATTAAAATAGATTACCAAAATTTAGATGAATACCGAATAGTGAATCTCAACTGGTACACTGATGGCTCTAAAACAGACTCTGGAGTAGGAGCCGGAATGTATGGGGTACAAGAGAAGATCACGATCTCTCTAAGCCTTGGGAAACATGCCACTGTCTTTCAGGCAGAGGTAATGGCGGTGCAATGCTGTGCAGAAGAGTTGATGAGACGGGAGGTAGATAGCCAAAGAATCGTCATCTACTCCGATAGCCAAGCAACACTAAAAGCGATAAGCTCATATCGGACGACGTCAAATCTGGTGTGGGAGTGTCGCAAGGCCCTCAACAGACTAGGTAGTCATAATAGAGTGACCCTAGCCTGGGTGCCAGGCCATCAAGGAATAAAAGGCAATGAAAAGGCCGATGAATTAGCCAAGCAGGGAGCGACGGAGGTCATGATAGGGCCAGAACCTTCCTGCGGAATTACTAAATGCCTCACCAAGGAGAGCATCCGCCAATGGATAAACAACCAGGCGTTGCGCTGGTGGCATAAAACTCCGGGGCAAAGGCACGCTAAGCTATTCCTTAAAAGCCCTTCGGTCAGACTGTCACGCGACCTACTATGTCAAAGTCGAGAAACGACGAGGATGATGGTGGAAATGCTGACAGGGCATTGTAGGCTAAGGAAGCATATGCACACAATTGGCCTAGCAGATGACAGCCTATGTAGGTTATGCCAGGAAGAAGACGAAACCGCGGAGCACTTACTCTGCGAGTGCGAAGGCCTAGCAAGGGTGCGGTTTCACCTATTCGGAGAAGAAAAACCGAGGGCAGAGAGCTACGCAAAGGAGGCGGTATCCAGGCTAATAGGTCTAATAAAAAGAATAAAGCTAGATATCGAGCTCTAAATATGGTGGAGGACCACAATAGATCTGCAAAGGTCGCAGTGGGATAGGACAAAGAGCCACTCCAATTCTAATCTAATCTAATCTAGATGAATACCGAGAATATTAGAAACAGTCTTATTCGAGAGCAAAGATGAAGAGATCCTAGAAGATGCTCAACTTCAATATCACAGAGGAGAAAAACCAGTGAGAATTGAATTGTATTATGAGTCAGTAATACCTCGGCTAAATGATACACAATTTCAGAGTCATTTCAGGTAAGGGAGAGCTTAGAGCTACGGGATACCTACCCACTTATTATTTTCTAATGCATTAGCATTATACATACACAATATGGGATAGCAGTAATAAATGAAGGTTTATTGAATTTTATTTCAGAATTATGCGTGAAATATTTGTTATTTTAGAGAATGCCATATCACCTTTAATAGGGAAAAAACCAAATGCCTCAAAAGAGACAGTGGAGGAGAGGAGACAAATTTTAATGGTTTTATGGATCCTTGCGACTCCTGATTCTTACAGGTAAAGTAGAGCATCATTAGGTATATTGTGTTAGATTTTTATTCCAGGTTTAGTTTCACCAAATTATTTTTTCAATCTCCTGCTGGAATCATCGTCACTAATTTAATTTCCAAAATCTCCATATAGCTAAGTAGGTACAAATGCGGAAAAAAACCGGACAAGTATTTTTTCAGATTGTAATTCACCTGTAGTAGTACTTGCCATTATGTGACTATAAAGGTAAAAATCCCATATGGAAAAAAAGTCAGGTTTACCAAAATATTCAAAACTCACATAAACTTTCCACAACTGTACCCATCAAATCAACTAAAATAAGCTTTATTGTCAAAATTATTAACAAAGCAACCTATAATAGCTGTCCCAACAATAGACAACTATTTATATCTACATACTCTCTATACATAAGTATGTTTTTATACTTTCCATATTACTACATATTTTATATTGTCTGAATTGTATACCCCGCCGTACAATAAACCTATTTATTTTTATATCATTTTCCTTTCAGATCGATTGGAGAATGCTTTACAACACCAAAACAACCCTATGGAGAAACTTTTATAGAGTAATAATTAAGAGCTTTAAATCAAGTGTCTACTAGATTTATAGTATGGCCCAAAGAACCGAAATTGCAAGAGATTTTTCAAGGTTTGGTGATTTGCCAAATATAATTGGCGCCATAGATGGAAAATATGTTCCAATAAAAGCTCAAAAAGAAAATCCAGAGGTATATGGAAATCGGAAATGTTTTCATGCGATTACTTTGCAAATAATTGCAGACTCTCATTTAAGGATTCTCCACTGCTTTGCGGGGTACCCAAGCTCAGTATCCGATGTTAGAATTTTCAAAAACTCCGACATTTATACTAAGCTTATACAAAATCCCCAAGACTATTTGCAGGAAGAGCAGTACATAATTGGTGATAAGGCATACCCTAACCTTAAATGGTGTATACCACCAGATATAAATCGTGGAGGATTGATTCCAAGACAAATTAATTTTAATACTGTCCATGCTAAGTTGAGACAATGTGTTGAACGGGCATTTGCTCTATTTTATGGAAGAATGCGACGCTTAAAATACTTAGATATGAACAGATTTGATCTCTATGCATATGTTACAAAAGCAGCTTGTGTCCTTCACAATATGTGTCTGTTAGCTAGAGAAGACAACATTGAAAACTATATTCAAGAAGGCCTCCCTGTAGTTCAGAACAATGGTGATTTAGAAATAGAAAATAATGTGCTTGTCGATTTTAGAGCATTGGCTGTAGAAGGCAATGCACGCAGAGATGCCTTAGCAAGACAACTGCAGCCCTAGCCTAGCATGAATGAATATATTATAATGTTAACAAAAAATTTTAAACTTGAAGTAACGATATTTTTAAAGAATTAAAATGATTTTACTTGTAAATTCATGTGTCTTATTATTTTGAATTTCAATAGTTATTAACTTAAAAGTCCAAAAAGGACTTTTCGCACAATTTTCCTATGAACACTGCAAAGTAGTTAAATACCTACCATAAAAATAATTCTAAAAATTTAATAATGTGACGATGATTTTCTGCACGTTCATAGGTATTTTTTCCTATAGAAAAAATAAACATACGTATTTTTTGAATATTTTATTAAGAAACTCTTGAGAAATCCTGTTAACACCAAGACTAATACTGATTAAGAATACTGGAAAATAAAATTAATTCTAATAAAAAAACTAGGTTTTAGTTTAGCAACCTAACTAAACCAAACTAAATTCTAATATTGCAAAAGTCACAAAAAAAATAAATGTTCTTTGGTACAAGATTAGATATAAATAATACAATTGGCACATTTTTGTATAAGAACTTGGTAACAAAAATAAATCTTACTCTTCTTAAAATTAGACAAACAAACCTACTAGGGTGTCACACGCAGAGTTTATTGATTTTTTGGAACTAAATCTTTAGCTAGAGAAATCAATTGCCTACACAAATCCAGTGCCTCATCTTTTTTTTCTAAATTTTCTCTATATCTCCTTTCAGTATTTCTCTCTTTCTCTGCGAGAATTTTATCAACTTCGTTTTGTGTTTTTACCACCCGTTTTTTTTTGACGGAGGATCATCAACATTTTCATGATCAGTTTCATTATGTGTTGTAGGTTCTGATGGGAATTTATTATTAGACGACGATGCTATTGCCTCCGGTTCTATATTGTGATCTTTTTAAAGATTTCATCCATTTCATCAAAATAAGCAAACACCATTTTGGATTCTCCAGTTTTATTCGCAGACATGTTGTCCTTTTTTTTGGATACATTGTTTTCAAATACTTGAATTTGTTACGACATTGTTCACCATTTTTGTCTGACTCCATCTTTTCAGCATTTACATTCCAAAGCCGATCTTTTCTGATTACTGTTGACTTAAAAGACTCTTGATTTTCTCCATATAAAAAAATTAGTTTCAAAATTTCACTTCTTGTCCATGGTAATCTTAATTCTTTATCTTCAGAGCTCTCGGTAGAGCAAACAGTTTGCTGGTGATTTCCCATGGAATTACCGAAATTGATTCCTCACATCATATTATTTTATTTTACAAACAATACACAACCATTGAATAACCATCCATGCAAAAAACTAATTACAAGCTAACTACCTACATAAGGAAAATTTCATTATGTAGTGGAACCCTCCGCAACCCTCCTCCAAGAAGACCAGTCTTTCTTGGTTCCGGGAGAACTGTTTAATTGCTCAGCTATAAACTTCCATCGCTGTTGCGACTATTTATATGTAAAATTATTTGTAAATTTCCCAGTTCGCAATTGTGGGTAATTTTCAATAAATGTAATTAGCATATTTTTTGTGTATCGGAGACATGCCCACATTTCTTTCTATTCTTTGAAACTCCGCTATTATTGTTTATTATTCTTCCAGCAACTCACAACCTTATATTAATCTGCACTTACAATATCAAAAAACAACTCCAAAATCAAAATAAAAAAAAACAACACAAGCGAATGGTTAAGTGATTAATGTGACTAAAAATTAGGTTACATTATATCAGAGACACTGGTTATATCTTTATTTTGATTATGGAGGGTAGAAGGAATGAGAACCATCTGAATGTATTAAAAAGTGTCCATCAAAAGGGAGCAAATTAAGGTGGCGCCATAGTAGCAAATGGAAAGATTTTAAAAACAGCGCCATGAATTATTAGAGTAAGATACAAAATTAAAAAAGGAAAGAAATACTTTATTAAAGCGCGTATTTTTAAATTATTATATCATAGACAAACATACATATGAAATATAATTCTAAATTCACATTCACATCATTTCCATTAGCTACACCAGCGCCATTTCGGTGAATCTTCGAATTATAATTTGCTGTTTACAGGTGGACACTTTTTCAACTTTTCCCCCATACAAGACGGTTCTCCTTCCTTCTGCCCTCCATAATTTTGATGTCGATGTCAATTTGGCCAAACGATCTCAACACAACAACTCCAAAATGATGAAACATAATTGAAAAGATAATTAAAATGAAAGTCTACAACTCTTAGTAAATTTTAAAATACATTATTTATATCTTAAAAATAAATTACAAAATTTAACATGTAATCTCTAAACAAACTATCCATTATTACTTAAACACGAGATTTATTTCTCATCCGTTATAAATTATTTTTTGGTACTGAAACTATTAAAAATAACTCGCTGTTGATTAATAGGCAATTGAATCGATCTGTAATTATTCTTCACTTTGCTAGTCCAGCCACGATACCACTTTCAATTTCACAATGATTCACTCCTCGCAGAATTTTAAAAGTACCACGATCTCCCCAATCAGAATTCCAAGAGTTGGCTACTAGCCAGTATGGAGTGTTTTTCTCCACACCCCAACCAATAATACGAACAGCGTGTGCTCCCAATAATGCACCTGTGGTGTGCTGATAGACTCCTAAAAAATTAGAATATTGTTACTCTCAATGTTATCTCAACTTTCTTTAAATTAAACTTTTACAATGCAATACTAATCACGTCTTACTTTCAAAACACAGGACTCAAAACTCTCATACGTAAAAAACTAAAACTAACGTCATCTGTTCCGCGTTTTATACATTTCACATGATCTAGAAACTTCCCGAAGGGTTCCAGATGTTTTTCTTCTTCTTCTTTATGAACTTTTAACATATTCGCCAGAACAGGTCCGACGTAACACTGCTTTCTCTTCTCTAGTTATTCGTCCGGAATAACCTGACTGCTGGGGTCTGGTTGCAACCAACCTGCAACTTTGGACTCTTACTCATGAGGACAGTATAGGGGCCTTCTCAGTTTTGTTGTAATTTCTGGCACAATCATTTTCTGCGCTTGGAATTGAACAGCCATACGGAGTCATTTCTTTCTCGAGAAGTTTGTGTTATGCACGTCAAGTATATCATTTACCTTATCGCTGAGCTTCAAACATTCACGAGCCAAATTGTAGACCTGTTCCAATTTTTCTTTCAAGCTTCCTATGTACAGCGGGGGTGTACGTTCTTCTGTTTCTTCACCAGCAGGCAGTCTTCCGAAAAGAAGATCATGGGGAAGCTTCAATTCTCTGCCAGTGACTATCATAGATGGATAATAACCGGTTGATTCGTGTTCGGAACTTCTATAGGGGAACTAAAGTGTCCCAGTCCTTTTGGTTTTCAGAGACAATTATTGAAAGGTATTGAACCGCCATACGGAGTCATTTCTTTCATAGCAGTTACCTTATCGTTGCTGAGCTTCAAACATTCACGAGCCAAATTGTAGACCTGTTCCAATTTTTCTTTCAAGCTTTCTATGTACGTTCTTCTGTTTCTTCATCAAGAGGCAGTCTTCCGAAAAGAGGATCGTGGGGAAGTTTCAATTCTCTGCCAGTGACTATCATAGATGGATAATAACCGGTTGATTCGTGTTCGGTACTTCTATAGGGTAACTAAAGTGTCCCAGTCCTTTTGGTTTTCAGAGACAGATATTGAAAGGTATTGGAAAATAGTTTTATTATGTAATTCCACCATTCCGTCGGACTGTGGGTGGAGAGCCGTAGTGCGAGACATCGAGTTACCAGAATTCCTTCATTCCCGAGTTCATCACTTTCCACAATGCCCAAATGTAGACGATTCTTTCAGAATTTTCGGAAACTGTATCTTTCTCCACTATAACCTTTATCAGAGAAGTCATTTCTGTATAGTTGCTGTGATCTCTCTTCGAACAGGATCAGTGTATACTATAGTTGTTTCAAGGACTAAGCTTCTTCCAGTAGGTTGTAGTTTCCGATTCAGGGGTTCGAGTGCAAGACTTGATCGTACCGACTTGTTAGTTTGGCTTTGAGAAACTGTACTTTGAATGGGGCCTGGTTCGGTTATAAGGAAGTCGAGGTCGTGTCTTCAATTTCAATATTAGTTACTGAAATCTGGGTACAAATGCTTCTTTCTAAATCAACTATTTCATTTCTAATTTGTTTTTCTAAATTAGAATTAAATTTTCTTGTTGTTCTAAATAATCTATTCTATTACTAAGCTGTCCAACCTCTAGCTTTAATGTTTCCTGAATTTGTGTTAGGTCATTCATAATTACTACATCTGATTGTCTACGCCTCTTCCCATTATTGCGTCCTTCCCTTCTTCCTCCTTTCTGTGCCTTTTTTCTCCTGTTTGCGCCTTTCCTTCCCCTCTTCTTCCTCTTTTCTGCGCCTTTCTTTCTCCTCTGTTTGCATCATTCCTTCTCTTCTGCCATTTTAAAAAATCATGCTGGGTGTACGGTAGTATCCAACTTTTTGTCGTATACGATTTATCATAAATAGTTAGCTAAATAAATACTTTTTTATCCCACCGCTGTCACCAATGTTCCTCTTTTACTATCTCAACTTTTACAATACAATACTATATAATCACATATTACTTCAAAAACTAAAACTAACGTCAACTGTCCCGCTTTTTATACTTTTCACATGTTCCAAATACTTCTCGACTTTCCTCTAACATTTCTAGATGGTTTCAGATGTTTTTCTTCTCTTTCTTTATGGACCTTTACATATTCGGAGGTACAGAGGTCAGACGTAACAATATATGTAATATACAAAAGTTTTGCAGGAATACATAACATATTTGGTAATTTCAATTACAAGAGTTGTCTAGTATGCTCATAATAGTATATTATTCAACAAACATATAATGATGGCTATTATTCACAAAGGTGCGTTTATGTCGCGAGCCACAGTTGAATGACATAAACACCTAAGTGAATATTAGCCAATATATGCGAGTAGATTACTATATTTTGTCCACCACTATTAATTACCTTGTAGTGAATTACGAAGGATTATCTTTAAAATAAGGCTTTATTCTACAGAGAACAACTAACATAAAATTATTGACAACTTTGTAACATAACTGACAATGTCATGAATCCTATCAAAATGGTAATATCATGACATTCTTCCCGCCTTCTTATTTCTCGAGGAAGTCTTCTAAATATTGAGGAAGCCTTCGTGTCCTAACTGGCCTATCGATATTCAGTACTGCGTCTTGATTGTGTTGGTCTTGAATGGAGTGGTCTTGAATGAGATGGTCTTGATTTTCTTGAATGCTTTGGTCTTGATTTTGACTGACAGAATTTTCATCGCAATAAGTTAATGATGTGTCTCCTCGATGAGCTAAATGCCTAGTGGAAACTGTCTTTTCTTCTCCATTTTCCAGTCGGATATGGGCGTATTCCTAGTTGGCTTCTAGGAGTTGGACTTCATCAACTAAAGGTTCGTATTTATTCAAACGGACGAATCTCTTTAATAGCACTGGTCCTGGTGCAGCTAGCCATGTAGGAATCGATGATCCATAAGTTGAGCGCCTCACATAGTTAAACATGCGTTCGTGTGGGGTCGAGTTGATAGCAGTGCATAAAAGAGATCTAATAGAGTGAAGAGAATCCGCTAGAACCTGCTCCCACTGGTTGATTTTCAAATTTTGAGATTTTAAAGCCAACTGGACGGTTTGCCATATAATTCCATTAAATCGTTCGCACTGACCATTACCTTGAGGATTATAGGGAGTCGTGCGACTTAAAGCAATACCGTGAGACTCTAAAAATGACTTAAGTTCACGAGACATAAAAGAGGTACCTTAGTCAGAATGAACGTATACCGGAGTGCCAAATATAGAAAATATTTGACGCAAACATTGGATAACTGTAGAGGATGATATGTCGGAACATGGAAATGCGAATGGGAATCTGGAAAATTCATCAACAACGGTTAGTAAGTACTTATTTCTTGAAGATGAAGGCAAAGGACCTTTAAAATCCAAATTAAGGCGTTCAAATGGTGAGGTGGCTTTGATTAACGTTCCTTCATTTTTGTGAAATTTTGGTTCAATTTCAGCACAAACAGGACATGAGGAGGTAATTTGACGAACGCCTTCCACAGAATAAGGCAGATTTTTGCAGCGTATCCAATGGAAAAACCGGGTAATGCCAGGGTGACACAAATAAGAATATAAATCAAATAATTTCTTTTGATCAGCCGATGACATGGTTGCAGAAGTAATACGGGAAAATGCATCAGCTACCGTGTTTTGACTTCCTGGCCTGTAAACGATATCATACTTGTAGCATGACAATTCCAAACGCCAACGTTGAATTTTCTCATTTTTGATTTTTGACGAAGACTTGTTGTTAAACATAAATGCCACTGACTTCTGATCCGTAATGAGCTGAAAATGTCTGCCAATAAAAAAATGTCGCCACTTTTTCAGTGCTTCTACTATTGCGTACGCTTCTTTTTCAACTGACGAATGCTTTTGTTCCTGAGAGGACAAGGTTCTTGAGAAAAATGAGACTGGTCTTCCTGATTGGGATAATTGGGCAGCTATTGCAAACTCCGAGGCATCGGTTTCAACAGTTAACACAGCGTCGTCATAAATTGAAGAAATGGAAGAGTTGGCTATGTCTTGTTTGAGCTGTCTAAATGCCGAAATTGCTTTCTCAGACAATGGAAAACTTGTGCTGTGTGCTAGCGGCTGATTTAGGAACCCATTTGGAGTAGTGTGCAAACATTCCTAGAATTCTTCGAAGAGAAGCTGTAGTATCAGGTACTGGTAAATTCAGGAGAGGCTTCAGTCGTTCTGGGTCCGGCTTCATAGTTTTGTTGCATAGATATTAAATACCCAAGAATGCAAATCGATTTGAGGGAAAATCTTGATTTTGTTTCATTAATTGTTAAACGGTACTTCTTAATGACATCTAAAAATGTTTGTAAATTTTGATCATGTTCTTCTTGTGAGTTACCGCAAACAGTGACGTCATCCAGATAAGTATAGACGCTTTTAAGATTTTCTTTCTTGATGATGCTGTCGACGGTTCGTTGGAAACAAGCGACTCCATTGGTAACACTAAACGGAATTCGAGTAAATTGTTACAAGTTTCCACAAGCTTCAAATGCAGTGTAGATCTTTTCTTCATCTTTAATTGGAATTTGGTAATAGGCACTACGGAGAGATCAATTGTACTAAAAACGGAATATTTCGAAATTTGGTTTACAATGTCTTCTATCCGTGGCAATGGGTATGCATCCAATAATGTATATTTATTTATGGTTTGAGAATAGTCAATACACATACGTTTGTTGTGGTTTTCACTTGAAGTTACCAGAGGTTGAGCTCGCCAGGGGGAGATACTGGGTTCTATGATCTTTTCTTTTAGAAGATGTTTTATTTCTTGTTCAATAAAGTTGAGGTCTGAAGTTGTAAATCGACGGGATTTTATTGCTATTGGTTTGCAATTAAACGTTAAATTTGAAAATAAACTGAATGGTTCAACATTTGCTACTGCTAAATTGCATATTGATAGGGTAGATTTGTCGCCTCCAAGGAGAATTTCGAGTCGGGAATGTTGCTTCAGAATATCATGACCAATGATTGCTTCAGTACAGAGTTCATCAAGGACTAAAAGCTTTACATTTGAATAAATTTTATCCAAAATTTGTAGGCGTACAATACAACATCCAAGAACTTGCGACGTGAGAGATGTTGAAGCCATTTTAACATTAATTCTTGATGGAATGACACAAATATTTCTACTGGCAACAATTTTACTTGAAATATAGCTATCCGAACTCCCTGTATATCGACTAGTGCATCTGTGATTATGTTGTTTATTTTAATTTGAATAATAGATTTGGATAAACAGGAGAAACAGCAGAAATCGTAGACAGAATAGTAGCAGATGTTTTCTGAGTTCTTCTGGTGTTACTTGATCTACATACAGTTGAAAAATGACCTCTTTTATTGCAGGAATGGCAAATTGCATTTTTAGCAGGACAGTATTCGCGCAGGTGTCTATCTCTGCCACAAAAGAAACATTTCTGAAAAGATGCAGCAGCTGCTAACGGCCTGGTTGATGAATTTTCAGAATATTGTGACGGTTCTGCGTTTTGTAAAACGTCAACACTTGAATCAAAAGTTGATGAAAATGATTCAGCATGTTGCTTGGCTATTTCTAACGCTTTAGCAGTATCAAACTCTTAAGTTAAGCTCAAAGAAGAGTGCTCTAGAAGCCGCTGTCTAATTTGTAGTGAACTTAAACCAGTGATAAACGAGTCTCGAATGAAATCATCTCTATTCTGTTCGGCCGTAACAGCTTTTTGCAGTCTTTGCTCATTTGCTTCAAAATTTGTAAATATTGGTCAATTGACTCACCTACTAACTGTCTTCTTGATGAGAGAGAATGTCGAGAAAATATTTCATTTTTGGGCTTTACGTAGAGGCTTTCAAGGATTTTTATGGCATCTTCATAAGTTGTACTCTCACTAATGGACTCAAAAACGACTGGACTCACGTAGTTTATTAGTAGATTCAGCTTCTTCTTATTGTCCTTCGCATCTGCCGCTTCCAGAAAATTCACGAACGATCTGTACCAATGATTCCAAAGTTGACCTGCGTTTCCAAGTGTAACATCTATATCTAATCGATTGGGGCGAAGTAGCTTATCCATTTTATAGAATTCTCTGTAGAATAAATTGTAGTGAATTACGAAGGATTATTCTACACAGAACAACTAACATAAAATTATTGACAACTTTGTAACATAACTGACAATGTCATGAATCCTATCAAAATGGTAATATCATGACATACCTGTTTATAAATGAATTAATTTTTTTCTCTTCCCTCCAATTTAGGAAGGGATTATAGGCTTTCATATTAAATTTTTCGACATTTCTGGCAGTAAATCTAAGGATACTATTTATTCGGCTTCTCTAATTTTTGGCGGGGTAACATTCATTTCAGTGTCTGATTCGCTATCTATATTATATTTTCTAGTAATTTCAATTTAAATTCAGTAAAATAAATTAAAACGCTTGCAATCAGCTATAAATTATTTAAAACGTCAGTTTGTTAGTTTTGACATTGACATCTATACGCTCTATATGTATACAACAACTTAATAAATTATTATAAATGTCTCCGAAGCAGGATTGTTTAGATGTCTGAGTTCGCGAAATGAAGAATTGTACGCGAATCTGGGTTGCGGTGAAAATTTTTAAATATTATATTGCAACATTCGTATATAAATAACCTTCAATATATTATTCACCTATTATTCACTGGTGAATAATGTACGTCATTATACAGTATCCGCCAAAATAAACAGTACCGAAAATAAAAATAATTAATTTTTAATTTCTGTAATGTAAGTGTTCAAAATGTTCACCATTTCGACGCAAACAAGCTTCATATCGATTTTGTAAGTCAATAAACATATTTATAAAAAGTGGTTGATGTAACTGCCGAAAAATATTTTGTATTCTTTCCCGTAGTTCGGCAATATTCGCCGGCGGATTTTCCGAGTGAAATATTTTGTCCTTCATTATGCCCCAAATGTATGCGTCAGGTGGCGTCAGATCAGGTGAATGAGAAGGATATTCGAAGTCTGTTCCCCGAGAAATTATTCTATTTTCCGTATGAACGAAAATAATGCTCTACCAAAAACACTTTTTCTTCCGTTGTTAGAACCATTTTTAAATCAAATTTAACTGCAGCGTACTATTAATATGTCAACTAATGACAATTAAGTCAAATATGACAGATCCATATTACATAAACAACTCCACAGCACTTTCTGTTTCGGTACTGTTTATTTTGGCGGATACCGTACTTGAAGAAGCACACGTAAAATGTGAACATTATCAAATAATCGTGGAGAAAATTTATTATGGAATGTTTTTTTAGTAACTTACCACTTTTATAACTTAGGAAATCAGCATAAACATAGAACGCAGCTTCCACTGGTCCATTCTTAAAAATCTCAGTCTGAATTTGCTTTGCATCACTACTAATAGAATACGACGAAGCACCATAATGTCTATCTTTATTGTAATCGACCTTATATGAAGTTTCGCATGTTTGTACACATCGTGGTGTATTTTCTATACCGTTACAAGGTGGACGAGAACCATTTATGTGGTGTTCGCATGGAGGAATTTCATACGGTCTGCAGCCCTAAAAAAAATAAGTGAATTTTTACACAGGGTACAATGATTGCTGTTTACTTTGCTTCATGTTCTGAAATATTTATTGAACATTAATTAGTGTTTTCGATTGCAATGCATTGGTGGCGCACCGAGCCGGAGCAGTTCGATCGCAAATGACGTTACGAAACACAGACAACAACCTAATTCACAAAATCAAACCAAATCAAAATAAAATTTCGCCTCTAAAATCAGATATTGAGAAAATGGAGAATACGATTACCATAATGGACGAGAAAATCCAGGAGTTAGAGAGAAAAATGGCAGATTTAAGAACACAAGACATGCAAGCAGAAGAAAAAGGGATCGAACAAGTAAAACCCTGCAAGCCAGAAGCACACCCCAAGATAGAAGATATTGGCAGTTTTACCCGAGTGAAGGCCCCAACGTTCGACGGAAAGACGCCGGGGACCAACTATGTTAAACAGTTTGAGGCAGCCGCTAGAGCGAATGATTGGTCCGATAAGAAGGCAGTGAACTTAACCATCGCGCTTCGGGGAGATGCCTTAGACGTTCTTCAGACGATACCCCTTGAAGAAACGGATGACTTCGAGCAGCTGAAGAAGAGGTTGGACATGTGATATGGAACATCTAGAACGCTTGTACCAATTCCAGCTGAAGAACCGAAGGCAAAAACGTGACGAAACTCTTCAAGAGTATGAAGTGGATATTGCCCGACTAGTTCGATTTACTTATCCATCAGCACCGGAAAACAAGATGGAATGTCTGGGCATCCAGGCCTTTATTGATGGCTTACATGACCCTGATATGCAGAGGACGCTTCTTTAAGCCCATCCCAAAAAAATGGTTGAAGCATTAACTGCTGCTCTTGAATATGAAGCAGCCACGAAGGCTTCGGGATTCAACAAATTTAGGACCATTCAAGAAGGAAACGAAGATAGACTTGACCAGATCGTCAACTTAATAAAAATCCGAAGAAGATTAGATGCTGGAATCGTGTAAGCGCCCTAAGACTCCAGCAAACCAAGAACGCCAGTCCCAGGAAAACTATAATGAGTCGGCTACGAGGGGGCAGCACCGACCCTGGATCCAAAGACCCTCTCATACTGATAGCCACTCTCAGATACCAGAACGACAGTGTATATGTGGATGGCGAAGTGTATGGCAAGAAATATACTCTGCTGGTAGACACTGGAGTAACTAGAACCATTATACGACCGGAGACAATAAAATCCAAGAAGAAGCTTCTACCAACGAGGCTGCGAGTGGCAGGCGAGAGTGCCAATGTTCACGGAGAGACTCAAACCCAATTGGGAATTGTTGCAGAAAAGTTCACGCATACAGTAATAGTAGCTGACTTCGAAGAAGACATGATTCTGGGAATGGTCGTAATGAATCTACATGGTTTTCAGTTAGATTTTAGAAACAAAACCATTAAAGTGGGTTCCATATGAAGGCAGCACGGTGTTGGCAGATGTGCAGGAAGATATCATTCTACCTGCACGAAGCGAAACCATGATAGTAGCGCGGCTACATGGAATCATGGTTATGGAGCCATGGAACCACGAGGAAGAGGTTGGTAGAGGAGTACTAATTGGAAAAAGGTTGGTTACGTCAGCGAAGGAGATCCCAGTAGGTACGTGTCATAAACGTGAACGATTACTCAATTACCATCAAGAAGGAAACCAGAATTGGATCCTGCGTACCAGTGACGTCTATCGTTCGTCAAACAACGACAACTGACAATTCTTATGACAGATTCGTACAGATGTTGTCAATAGCTGGCCAATCCTTGAATCGAGCTGAAAAAAGGAAAATGAGATAATTTCTCTCGCAGTATCGAGACCTATTCGTACCAAAAGGAGGGAAGACTGATAGAACATCAGCCGTCAAACACAAAATCGATACTGGTGATGCCAAGCCAATTAGACAATCAGCTCGAAGACTACCATCAGCGAAGAGAGGAAGCTGAAAGAATAATTCAAGAGATTGAGGAAGAGAAAGTAATAGAACCATCCACTAGCCCATAGTATCTCCAGTATAGTGCTCGTCAAGAAAAAGGATGGAACTACCAGATTCTGCGTGGACTGTCGTCAGCTAAACAACATGACGAAGAAAGACAGCTATCCTCTTCCTCGAATCGACGATACACTTTGGCCGGCAGCAAACTGTTTTCCACCTTAGACCTGAAGTAGAAATGGACCCAGAAGACAAACATAAAACTGCTTTTACTACCGGATCTGGATTATGGCAGTTCAACGTCATGCCATTCGGGCTCTGTAATGCTCCTGCGACATTTGAAAGTAGATTGCTTCCATCAAACAATGGCCACATCCAGCCGCCAAACATCAAGTTAGGAGTTTTCTTGGACTTTGCACATACTATCGAAGGTTCATAAGGAAGTTTGAAGAAATTGCCAGGCCGCTAACTCGACTCACAGAAGAAACAAGAACTTTTCATTAGGCTGAAGAATTTCAAACTGCTTTTGAAACCCTGAAGAGACGTTTAACCAAGGCGCCGATACTAGGATATCCGTTACCAGAGGGAGACTTCATTCTTGGCACTGATGCAAGAAACGTAGGAATTGGAGGACTGCTCTCACAGATCCAATGAGGGCATGATAGAGTGCTGCGATATTTCAGTAAAGTCCTCTCCAAACCAGAACGAAACTTCTGCGTCACGAGAAGAGAACTTTTGGCGGTAGTGAAGTCCGTGGAACTCTTTTACCAGTATATCTATGGAAGGCATTCCTTAATACGGACTGATCATGCATCACTCAAGTGGTTGATGCAGTTCAAGAATCCCGAGGGCCAGATCGCTAGATGAATTGAACGACTTCAAGAGTACGAGGTCAACGTCGAACATCGGGCTGGTGTGAGCCACCGAAATTCTGATTCCCTGTCTAGACGGCAACAGGGCAACAAGGCGGACTCTGAGAAAGCTGCAGTTTTAAGAACTACAGTAGTCAACGAAGAATGGTCACCCCCAGGATCAGAGAAGATCAGGAGAATGATCCTCACCTGAAGATGATCCGACAATGGAAGTAAGAAAATCGGGCAAGAAGTATTTTCACCGACACTCAAGGCATATTGGGCTCAGTGGAACTGCCTTGTCCTGAAAGAAGGCCTGTTGAAACGAATCTTTGAAAACGATTATGGTTCCGAAAATAGAAGACATTAAGTTATCCCGAGAACAGATTGCTTTAGACATCGCTGGACCATTTCCGACGACAGAAAATGGTTGTAAATACATTCTGGTTGTGATGGATTATTTCACAAAGTGGGCAGAAGTTTACGCGATCCCGAATCAACAAGCCACAACTGTCGCGGATGTATTGGTGAAGGAATTCATTTGCCGACATGGAGTGCCCTTGGAAGTTCACAGCGATCAGGGAAGAAATTTCGAAAGCCATGTATTCCAGGGAATTTGTGATAAGCTGGGAATGAGGAAGACCAGGACAATGGATCCTTAAAAAATTACTAAATATTGCAATAAATCATTGATAATAACAAACAGGTTTTAGATTTGAATATAACCAATTGATGCGAAATTTAAGAGATATTAGTGTTCTTCGTTGTTATAATTTTTTTCCACCACAAAATTGCATTCCTCATCAGTATTTAAAATTTCAAGGAGTCGATATCCATTTTTCTCTAGAATTCGTTTAACAGTTGTACCACTACATTATTTCTAAATACAAGAAGCCTCCTTTGCTTCATAGAACTAAACAACCAACAAGTTCTGTGATATTCCTATATTTAGCCGTAAATGACAGTTGACAGTGTACCGATGGTTAGATGTCATCCAATAATTATTATTATTAATTAAAATTTGCATTATGGAGATGCAGCGGAAGAGAATACGATATTGTTACAAGTTATAACATTAACTATTTGTTAAATATCAATTCCTTTACAAGAGATGACTTATACACATGTCCAACGAGTAAGAATTTTGTATAAAACTATTCTGAAATTACATAGGAGCTTACCAAATGAGTTGCAAATTATTGGCACTAGTTACACCAGAGATGAATTCAAGAGACACAAACAATGTAATTGCGAAGAGGCAGATATTTTTATGAACGAATGGTCGGTATGTACTCGAACGTTTTTAATTATGGTCATAATTTTTGTGAATAGCTTACTTACTATATTATTGTATCAGTAAAATGCTCAACCTAATTCAAAATTTTTAAATAGCAAGGAACTCATACATTACTATATTATGATTTACTAGATGAAAGTTTTTCTTCAAAATCGGTTTTAATTGAATAAAATACACAAAGTGTTTAGAAACCAATAAGAATGTTTTTAATTTCAGAATTATGCACTAACTCTAGCCAATCAACTAGGTTTGAGAGGTCCCAAAACAAGTACCAAGAGAATAGGTGTTGCTTTGTCTCACTCAGAGCTAGATCAATTACGTGATGATCAGATTCTTCAGCTGTATGAGCTAATGAAGGAATCTTCAATGACCAAAAATAATGAAAATATCTTTAGGAATAAATAGTAATAATAAATGATGCAGAGTAAGCAAATTCTATTTTAGAAACTATACCAACAAATTTCTTGACTCATTAGGAATAGTAGCCCCAAATTATGTTTCAGATATTTATATTACTCAGTAGATAATTTTTTTGTTCTGTCTGCTTAAAGGGTATTAATCTCTTAATGAATAAAGGTATTCATTGACGTTTATTATTAAAATGTATTACCAAGGAATTTTAAGAATAGAATAAATCGATTTTTGGAACAGTAAAGAGCTGTTTAATTGCTTTAATATGGATTATAATCATTTTCTGTATACATTGTCACTTCCTTGGAAAACATGAATACTTGCGATAGTTTCATATGGACTTTAGGGGTATTAAAACGTTTAAAACATCAGTTGAATATAATAAATCCAAAATTAATGTCAGTCTGTATTTTTTTAAAGATAGGAAAGTGCAAACCATTTTTCACTAAATCAAAACGTTTGGGTTTCATAGATGCTTAAAGTTGGTAAAAATGTCAATTTTGACGTATTTAACAACAATTGAAGGTTGGCATAGTTTATCTCACATGAAATGTTTTCAGAATTAATCGTAAACTATAAAAATCTAACGCCAACTTACTTGATTTAGTGCTACCCTAACTCTGATTAATCATATAGACTAGAAGAACTATCTCCATTAATTGTAATCACAACTGACCTTGATAAAACTGTATTCTTGAGTAAGGGAATGTATTATGCATAACCTATAGTTTGGCAAGTCTATCTGAAGCTAAGGGGCATCCGTAAGGGGGGATCAAACATGGCCTGTCATAAACATACCAATAGCATACGGTACCTATTTTATAAAAGTATTAAAAATAATAATTATTATATAATATTTATATATAGAAACTGATTTATGCTTTGCTTTAAAGGTAAGGTATTTTTCAAAACACGGTACCTATTTGTTAAAAATCGTACTTGAATTCAATATGGATACGAAATAATAAGATACCAAGTAAAACTGAAAATACAAAGGAAAATATTGACATAATAAATGTCAATCAATTGTCGAAGTGAGAGGGAAGAACACACGCACGCGCTTGCCAATAGGAAGTCAGGTGGTTACCTAGCGACGGGGGTTCGATAAATATTCACCAATTGAATTGCCGGCTTGAAGGAAACCCATAACATATTTGGAAAAGTGTTCATTTTTTAATATTCAGAAATTGAAAAAATAATGTTAATAGACAAAGTCCAATGAAACAAGCACATTAAAGAACCAACGTTTAATCATTATTGACATATTGTTGATAATAAAAGGTCCATTTTCTAATTATTATCACATACTGAGCACTTTAGGTTTTTCATAGTTAAACGTGGCAATATCGAATGTTTTCGACCGCATTCCTTTCACAGCTTCAGTTATGTTTGCCAAACTATACATATTGAAGGATCATTTACCATTTTTGCGGATGATACTACAATAGTATGGCATGGAAAAGATAGACATCCTAAAGCCAACTTACAAAAAATTAAACGATGGTGTGATTCAAACCTCGTTTGTTTTATTGCAGAAAAAAAACCAAGATATTAACTTTTAAGTTTGATTATGGCAATTTGAAATTGGTTACTCAATATATCTCTGATTTTTCATCTTGCAAATTTCTAGGAATTTGCCTTGATAATAAACTAAAGATTGTCATATATCAAAGTTGAATAAGAAATTGTCCTAGGGTGTTTTGCTATAAGAATTGTTAGAAAAGAACTATGCTTAATTTCTGCTAGGATGGTTTCAGTTCCAACTATCTGTTGAATTCAGTTTTTGTTAGATTATTGCGAATCAATCAACATATATTCCCAATTATATTCTTTAATATATGGGCAACACCCGAATTATCTGTGCTTCAAGATTATTTTTATTGCATTTTTCAATTATATTTATTTATGTATTTACTTTTGTAAGCATTTTGAATGCTCTTGTTTACACCCTGTTTGTATTTTGTCATTAGTTTTTATGATTTATTTAAAAAAAATTTATGCTTTGTCGACAAGTTTCAAGACAATAAAGTATTTCTCTCTCTCTCTCTCTCATGTACATATTTGCGAACGAAATGCGATTGTATAAATGCGTAAAAACCATTTTGAACAAATTTGACTTTATATTTGTATTGAATCGTGATTATGGCAATGGCTTGCCTTGTTAGCAGATCTGTAAGAGGCTGAAATATTAAATGCACAACCCACAAGGCAATTTAATAATCTAAGCAATATCTGACTTTTTGAGAACATATCGACTAACACCAACTGACAGAATTTAATTTAATTATTAGACCTCTATAGGTACACAGGAACCAGAAAGTCTGTGCTGGCCTGGAAATAAAAGTAGGTTTATACTTTTATTAAAAATTAACCTGGTAAAATCATTATATTTCAAATTCTTACAACTCTGATTTTTTGCTTATGGGAGTTATAAATTTAATATAGGTCAAAATATAAATGAAGCAGTAGGTAGAGTAATTAGTAATTTTTGCAATAGGGTATAGATTATTGTGGAAACAATATTTGGACTTACTTGTTTAGTTCCGAATTGACCACCAGAAACGATACCTTTCCTAACCCAGTAGTTCCATGCCGTACCAGGGTATCCTCCATTGCAACCATATCCGCAGGTATAGCAGCAAGAAACTAAATCATCGGCAGAAAAGTGGAAGTTTACTGTGCCATTAGAATGAATGCACACTCTATCAGACATGGCTTCGACTGCTCCAAATGCCTAAAAATACATATTCAAGCGAACTTTAGTGTATTGTTGTGGTATTACAGTGGAGGTTTCTGATTTAGTCAAACGCTTACAACGACAATAATAATTTGTCGAATTAAAAGATTTATGATAGAAAATTGTATAAAAAGTTATGATTTAGTGAATGGTTGAAACAATCCCAATATATACTAGGTAAGTGAGTAGATATTGTGAAGTATTGAACATTTTTCAGTTCAGGAAGTGTCGAGAAAAATATTTGTTGATGATAGATGGGAAGAATTGCAATTATTATTGTATGAATGATTAAGTTTTTTGTAAAATGACCCAATATATATTTGTTGAAAAATAATTTCAAGAGATAATTTAACATAGATACAAGAAAGTGCGTATTACATGATTTCCAGTATTAATTATAAATGTAGGGGTTATCGCCAGAACCGCATTTAGATTTATAACGTCTATTTTTGTTTTTCTTTAGAAAATCGGAAACTTTTCATAATAAATATCGGGATGCACTAGACTAATTTCGCCAGGCTTTATCTCATAAACACATAGAGATATTTGAATGGGACAAAAACTACTCCATACCAATCAGTTTATAAATAATATAGAAAATAGCATTTTATTGTTTACTGTTTATAGAACAGTTACCTACTATTCTGGTAAACAAGACGGGGCAGACATTTCTTTATCCGTCAGCAACTGATATAGTCTCGCGAATCAAACGTAGGATTCGCGCCTTTCCCCCACCATTCGCAAATAGACAAAGCAGTTAAATCTTAACCTAATTCTAAATAACACTGTTTTTCTGTATGTGTCACTGTATGCTCATTTTTTGTTTTGTTATCAGTTTTCTGGGTGACTATTTCAACTTTTGTTCTTCAGGATCTGCTATTCTGTTGAAGTTGTTATCAGGAATTACTTCTAATATCTACATTTCACTTCCAGTAAAATGCAACTTGGAAGATTGATCATTCAATAGGCATTATCACTGATAAATAGGATTAGATTATATTACAAGAGGGTCGATTAGCCCAGTTGGCCTTACCTGTCGGACTTCTTCCAAGATGTGGCTTTTTGGGGATACCAGAAAATGGTAGATAAAAGAAGTACAAGCTCTTTCCTTTGCGAGACCATCAGCAATCTCATTTCCGACAATTCCTTTATGTCCTGGCACCACAACAAAGTAACTTTGTTGTGTCTAGCCAGTTTCCCAAGGGATTGTTTGCAGTTCCAGACTGTTTTAGTCTCATAAGTTATAGCGAATTATTGAAGAAATGTACAAATAAATAGAAATCAATTTAGAATGTGATAATAAAGTATTGCACTATTAACAGCGCCAGAAATTGAAGAAATTTCAAGTGGTATTGATTGTCAGTTGTCAGATATAATAATTAATTATGTAAACAACAACTGCGTTTTTTTATGTGCCACTAGTGACTCTTAACATGTCTGTGCAGCGGAGAAATTAAAATCTGGAGCAAAGATGAGATTTTCATCCGCTGTTTTTGCTGATTTATCCCGCGGAGAGTGTTACAAAGATTTCGTAAAAAAACATGTTGTTATAATGTTAACACTCTGTATTCAAACAAAATTAAGTGACAAATGAAACACTTGTATACAACATCTTGTAAACCCTCAATGATATTTAAATAAAATTTTGACCGATTCTAGCCAGCCCTAGGGCCCATATTTTAAAATTAGTCACAATTGTACAGCGTGTTCCAGAACTCCGTGCCAGATCAAAGGTACATTTCTTTAAATGGGACACCCTGTATTTCATTTCAAATTTGAATTCTGCTTGACTTTACAATTGCAATGATTTATGGTTGTTATAGGTTATACAGTGTATTTAAAAAGTTCTGACCACTTGTTTCAGAAGTTCAACTACTTCAAACTGCTCAATTTAGAATTGGAATCTGCATACACAATCAACTGTATTTTTATCTTTATGTGAAGTCATCATCTTGAGCAAAACAAGTTTATCTTGTTGTTTGATTCAACGACTTTTCAACAGTGAGCAACTTGGTATTATTCATGTTTTTAATTTTCAATGAGTAATATAAATTTTTATAACAGTAATAACAATCAATGTTTACAAACAATTTTATGTAAATTGATCATTTACATGAACATAGATCAATTCTTCACTATTTTATTCATTATTTTATTTAGAGGAAAATACATTTTTAGTCCATTATTTTATCCAATATTATTTCAGACTGTCCTTGTAAATATACTATACAGGCTGTTTCACGACGAGCTTACACTATCTATATATTGGAGACAAGATGTTTTTTATTTGGTATTGGGGATGCTCACACAGAATTCTCAATATGAATGTCTGCACATTTCAATTTTTTATTAAAATTAATATCTCGATAAGTATACATTTTATAAATAGGGTATTCTACACAAAGTGACATTAAAATTTAACGTAGAATTCGAAAAATGAATAATATACAGGGTGTTGCATTTAAAATAACAAAGTTGTCATTCACTTTCGGTATAACGGGAAGTGACATATATGTCAAAATATTTTCCAAAAATTCGCCATAACTTGTTCTCCATCTTTGCCAATTTTTATAGAGATCGTGTGAGTAGTCTCCAATATATAAATAGTGTAAGCTCGTCGTGAAACAACCTGTATATATATACTTATTTATTGACAAACCGCCAATTTGAAACTGAATTGTAGTTTTTAGTTTTTTGGGCTACCCACAGAAATGTGCAATATTTACCATTAAAAACATTGACACAAAATCAAACATAAATACTTACCCAACAAGATCCACATGACCCTTGATCCCTTATCTCTTGAATGGTTGGGCAATGCGGCCATTGGCGACGAGCATCAAACTGTATGGGTAACTCTTCATCTTTAAATAAACACAACTCTTAGTGAAATAACAAAGTTTTAACTACAATACAAATCACAATTACAAACACCTCTCCAGATGATGTGCCACACTTCTGTTAGGAATGTCTCCAATGTCTCTTTTCTAAATATAATTATAAGTAAATATGATATTTACTCACCTTCCAAATTCAGTATCTTTACAGGAGGCATATAGCTTTGGTAATTGGGAAGAACACCCATTAGTTTGGAAATATAAGACATTGGTACATATTCAAAATTTCTGCCAGCTGTCCATGTTGACTGCAGCTCATTGATGGAGTTGATAAATTCATCGGATAAGGGATGTTTGTTCTGTTCGAAAACAGGTAGAACTATTGCAGATACCATCTGCAGAGCCGCAATAAATAGTATGAATAGCATTTTTCTGTAAAAATATTATATTAGTTTTGTTTTGCCCTCAATACAGTATAAAAATAATATATCTGAAAGAACCACTGCTAGACAGTTTAATGTTGCTCATTCCCGATGAACTGCCATACATAAGTACATAATTGAATTAATGCAAAAAAATTTTAAAACAGGCTCAGTTGCCAATAAAAAACCAACCACAACGAGGCCATGGAAGATGCCGTTTTAGGACAACTTATGTGAGAAGAACAACAGTTAATATCACAAATTTTTAGTGCAGTAAGTGTTTCTCGCAGCAGTGTTTTCAGAATTTTATATAAACACAAATTCCATCCTTACAAAATTAAATTAGTCCAAGAGCTACATGAAGACGATTTCGACCGAGTTCTACAGTTTTGTGAATTTATGAGTGAACGATTGCACCACACTCCAGCTTTATTGTACAATATCTGCTTTTCCGACGAATGTTCATTTGCATTAAATGGTGGAGTAAACAGACATAATTGTAGATATTGGGCAGAAAATGACCCACACGTAATGCGGGAGTTTCATAGTCAAGCACCACAAAAATTGAACGGCTGGGGTGGCATTTTTGGTGACCATATTTTATTGAGGGAAACTTAAATGGTGAGTCTTATCTAAAATTACTCAGAGAAGCTATTGATCCCGAAGTAATACGAATACTAGAAAATGATGATACCATGTCAGAAGCTTTGCTAGCGTTTCAACAAGATGGGGCACCTCCACATTACGCTCTCGATGTAAGACGGTTTTTAAACGAATCATTTCCTGCTCGGTGGATAGGTAGACGAGGCCCAATGTTGGAATTGCCACCTAGGTAACCCGATTTAACCCCCCTACACATTTTTATGGGAATATCTGAACCATAATTTATGCCACCCAGCCAGCATCTATAGATGAATAATTACATCAGCAAATTATTCAAGAATGTCGACAAATAACCCCAGAAATGTTACATAATGTTCGAAACTCATTTGAGGTTCGATTGTGTCATTGTATGGAAACCAGTGGAAGTCAATTTGAGCACCTTATAAAATAATTTAGTATTGTTTTGCTGATTTGTTACGAATTAAAATGTTACTATGAGTAAATTGGAATTATCCGCAACTCCCAACCGATTGACTTTTCACTTATGTATTATACATTGTTGTAATCCTCTTGTAGAGGAGAATCCAACGATGCAATAATGTATAGGGTGTGGTGACCATAGGGGGAGGGGGTTAAAGTTAACGTCTACATATGAGCAAAAAGACGTCCTCCTTTATATCATTTTTGACATGTTTTTTCATTTTTTCATAAAAGTGACGCCTGCAGAATTATGTGGGTTGGATAGCTTTCATTTAAATGCTCTGTATACAAAAGCATAAATTATATTTAACTGCATGCATATAACCATAAAAAAATCAACATTTAAGCAAAATGTTTCTAAAATCCTAAAAATAACTATATTTCAGATTCCATGTTTTAAAAATTGTACCTAGGAACCTTTTTCCAAATGTTTAATTGAGTCGCTCATGAAGTTGAATTATAACTTTCCGCTAAATATTAGTAACGATGTATGATCCAAATTGAGCAAAACAATTTTCAAAATTCTGTGGCAAATGGAGTAATTTCAGTGCCATCTTACACTCACACACAGTAGACTGGGGTAGCAAGATCACTAATGCACGGGGAAAGGCACTACTCGAAGCAATGGCCTCACTAGATGTGGTCCTCCTTAACATCGGTGAAACACCAACGTATACCTCACTCTCGTTGGCAGCAGCCTAACTAGAAGAATCTATTCTTGGAGAGCAATGAACACCTATACAGCTAGCGACCATAGTGCAATACTCTGGGAAATAATATCGACTGGCCTGAACCCGAGTAGAGCAAACAGGCAAACTAACGCGGTAGTGTAGAAAGTAAAAACTATTGACACAACTGCCTTAGTGGTAGCCGTAGATAGTGATCCAATCATCAATGGAAATGTTAAGGAGGAGACGAAGGACTTAATGAAGAGAGGCTTGCGACTCCAGTATGCCCCGGAAACGCGGCATAAATCAACGACCTTCGGTGCATTGGTGGAACGATCGTATTAGTTTTCTTCGTACAGGGTATCTCAGAAGAAGATAATCCCAGTGGCCATCGACGATCTAACTCGACAGAGCTGATGGCGGAGAATAAAAGGGTACGTCGAAATCTGAACAAGGCCATCAAAGATAGTAAAAGGAATTGCTGGGAAGAACTCATCAACGAAGTGTAGAAATATCTAAGGGGTAGACCGTATGTGGTTATGACCCACTTGAAAGCTAGCCAATGCCGTTACCTGTGCCCACAGCTCTTACAGAAGATCGTGACTGCGCTGTTTCCGCAGCAACGTGAATTCAACCATCCGCCAGTGCAGTGTGAATTGGAGGACATTCCACCTATTACGGAGAGAGAACTTATGGAGGCGTGAAATCGTGTAGGGAATAACAAAGCAGCGGGATTGAACGGAATCCCAAATCTTGCTTTGAAAACAGCTATTAAAGCAGCGCCAGCATTATTCCTAGACATCTACGACGCATGCCTCAAAAAAGGGACCTTCCCTAGAAGATGGAAGCAGCAAAGACTCGTACTGCTCCCAAAAGGAAAGAAGCCACAAGATGAACCGTCATCTTACCGCCCATTCTTCATGGTGGACACAGCGAGTAAGATATTGGAACGCATAATTCACTAGAGAATCGAAACAGGAGTCGAACCGCTCCAGGCCAACAACCAGTATGGATTCCGAAGACAACAATCAACCCTTGATGCGATCAATCTGGCTGCTAGTACGGCCAAGGATGCGATTGCAGGGACTAGATGGAAGGGGGGTTCGAAGAAATATTGCTTGGTGGCTACTTTGGACATTAAGAACGCCTTAAACTCCGCTAACTGGGACTGCATTATGCGGGTTCTCGAAGAGAAGAACGTACCTGGATACCTGTGTATAATAGTAGCAAGCTACTTAACAGATAGGGTCCTTAAATACAACACGAAGAACGGTCCAAGGGCGTATTATATTACCGGGTGGTTCAGTTCTAGGCCCTTTGCTGTGAAACATCATGTATGATGGTCTACTGAGACTAGCAGTTCCGACAGAAGTCAAACTTGTGGCATATGCTAATGATGTAGATGTAGTGATCGTGGCGGAACATCTGGATGAGATAAACCTGGCATTCGACATGACTTTTGACCGGATTAATCTGTGGATGGATACGGTGAATTTGCAACTAGCCAAACACAAAACCGATGCAGTGCTATCATCACCAGCAGAAAAGCGTTGGAAACTATCAGGCTGGTAGTCGGAGAACAGGAAATCACATCACAACCGTTTATTCGATATTTGGGAGTGATGCTTGATGCCTGACTAAACTCGAAGCAGCAGGTGGAACACATGAGTAACAAAGCTTCCGCAGTGGGAACTAGCCTAGCACGGCTGATGCCAAATGTCGAAGGCCCAAAGCAGAGCAGGAGGCTACTGCTATCACCGGAATTCACATCAGTGCTCGCCTATGGAATATATATCTGGGCAGACACTCTAGGAGTCCAAGAATCGTGGAGAAAGGCTGGACCAATATAACGCCTGAGTGCCCTGAGAGTAGCCAGCGCCTTCCGCACAGGGTCTGAAAAAGCAGTGTGCGTTATTGACATAAGTCTGCCTATCAGAGTTCTAGCGGAGGAAAGACAGGCCCTTTACCGACGAAGGAGCTCAACTGTACTGAGTCCTGATGAACTCAGAACGGCAGCACAGCATAAGCCGATGACAATCGCAGTGGGATACCGCAGTAAAGGGTAGGTGGGTAGGTCTCATTCCACGGATTGACGTCTGGCTTAACCGGAATTACGGCGAGGTCAACTACTATCTAACACAGATGTTGTCAGGACACGGCTGCTTCCGAGCATATCTTCATCGTTTCAAACACGATGATTCTCCAGAGTGCCCGTCCTGACCAGGATTCCCAGAAGACGAGGAACTCGCGTTCTTTGTGTGACACCGTTTCAACGCGTAATGACGTGGAGATTATCCTTGGACAGGCAATTCAACCAGAGATACTAGTAGACGTGATGCTCTCATCGAAGACTGCTTGGAACGCGACCAGTGCTTCAAAATATCTGTTCCACAGAAAGGAATAGAGCCAAAAACACCTAGAAGGAAGGAAGCAGTGACTTCAACCACCAGAAGGAAGATCCTCCCCCAGCGAAGTAATGCCTAACGGCGGTTTCCGCGAGGACTAAGAGGCCGGAGGTAGGGGAGGTTTTAGTCGGTATTAACATCTTGAGTCCGACATATATCTGACAGAGTGAAAAAATACTGGGTGTTCTATTTAAATTAAGCAAGTTATTTACGTTATAAGAAGTCCGTAAGTTTCCGAATGCATTTTTAAATTAGAGTAAATATACCAAATAGTTGTCTCAGGGCTTCAGAGTCACTCTTCCAAAACTTTCTCTATGTCTACCCTATTAACGTTATTTTTCATTTTTATTTACGTCTACATTTCGAGAAAAGCCGAAATATCTCGACAACCGTAAAAGATAAGTATATGGAATCTTGGAGAAACAAACATCTTTTTTTAAAGTAGAATCTAAAAATGTAACTATATATGGGATGTGTCATCACCCTGAAAATATTAAATGTAGTTCTTATCGACTTATATATACCTCTATAGAGAAACTTTTTTCAGAATTTTTCTAGTTTGGGCTCTAAATTCCGTGCCGTATGTGGTGCGCCCCACCCTGTATATATTTATATATGTTCGGAAAGACTTCCGCGGTCAGAAGAATGACTATATTGGGTTTTCTGGATAAACCCCGTTCAGAAAAATTGTTTTCTCGACGTTTCGGCTACTGCTTTGGAGTCGTTGGGTTAGGTTTTTTCGTTGTATTAACAATTAAAAAGTTTCCAGTATGTTGCCAACTTTTCCAGGCATACTGTTTTCACTGTATTTCACATGATATAAAATCAAAGCCATTCAACTCCAAAATACTCATTTTAACACAAAATCAAAAAACGTTTATCTTAAATGTTCTGCTAAATATAATTACACATTTATAACTACATTTGCACTATCCCAACATGATTTAACATCCAATGTTTCAACTTGATTTATGCTACTTGCAATAATTTTGTAGTACAGATGTTGGATTTTGTTTGTAAATAAGAAGCAGTTGTTCTGTTAGTTTTACTTCTGTTTGCAATAAAAAAAATGTGACCAAAAAACTGTTTATAAAAAACAAAATATTTATTGACAGCAACATTATAAATGGATAGATAGGTATAAAAAATAACTTAAAATTGTAGATATTCTACATTGAAAAACCATTTTCTTTCTCATTATCCTCAATATACAATAAAAATACCGTCGGATTCAAGTATCATGTTATTTGAATTTTACTGAACTGATAACCAGACAACAATCGTAACATAAATTTGTGATGGTCTGAAGCACAAGATAGTGTTCCTATTGGTCAGTGGAGATGGCACTATATGATTGTAATGTTGAGCATGTTTGAAACGTAAACTTGATGTTTTCACTTCAGTTAGTTTGAAGCGGTTTTTACTAAGGTTTGAATGATAATAATTATGTAAATGGATTCCTTGGCAAATTTCGAGTGAGATCTGCCATCAGCCAGAAATCTTCATTTTTACCAAAATAATTTAGTTATAGTCTATTTCAGAAAGGTATAGAGTAATAAAATGGGGAATTCCGTCCAGTTCGGCTCAATTTCGGTGTCGGCCATAGGCGTAGGACTTGAAATAGTATTGTTTGAAATATCGAAATATTGTGTAGGGATTACTTAGGTAGTAGATTATACAGTTACGTTTTGCGTTTAACAGGTACCGTTTAACCTTCTACTAGTGCCTCTGCCTAATTCCAACCCTGTTTCAGATTAGGCTCAACCATGCGCCGCAAGGTGCCTTACCCAAAATTTTTAGACCTTTATAAGTATATTTGTGTATTTGCTGTTAAGCCGTAAATAGTGTTCACAGTATTATAAGATTAGTAATAAAATGGCGACATTTACACCAACGAAAAGATGTTCCAATAATTCTCCACTATCAGTGAATGAAAAATTTATTATTTTAAATGTACACGATTGCATAAAATACGATTACCCGAAATTTACTGTACAAGAAACTGTCGACCGATGTTCCCGAATGACTGGAGTTGGAAAGTTCACAGTTTTTAAATTATTGCGGAGGAGAAAGATAGCAGGCCAAGTGGAGCCTCCCAAGAAAAGTCCAGGCAGACCAGTAAAAGTCCTTGATGAAGACACCAAAAGTGTAATTCGAAGAAAAGTTCACTCTTTTTATTTTAAAAAAGAAATACCCACCCTAGATAAGATTTTAATGGAGCTTGGCCAGGATGAAAGTATTCCGTTGATAACTAAAAAACTTTTATGGACCACTTTGAGAAATATGGATTTTACCTGGGAAAAGCATAACCGTAAAGCACTTTTACTGGAAAGCGATGAAATTGTTTGCTGGCGACGAAAATACTTAAGAAGTATAAAGCAGAACAGAGCAGAAGAAAATCTTTTATCTTGATGAGACGTGGATCAATGAAGGTTATACAGTACCAAAAATGTGGCAAGACAAAAATATAACCAGTGCTCGCCAAGCTTTCATGGAAGGCCTGTCAACGGGTATTAAGGTGCCTTCAGGTAAAGGGAAAAGACTAATAATCGTCCATATTGGAAGCGAAGAAGGATTTTTAAAAGTAGGTGTGCTTAAATAACCTTTCAGTCGTGCCATACGGGAGATTACCACGAGGACATGGATTCGGATGTTTTTGAAGACTATTTTGGTGAAATGATAAAATATCTTCCGGCTGATCCAGTAGTAGTTATGGATAACGCGAGTTATCATTCTCGACGCATAGAGAAGACTCCAACTTCATCTTGGAGAAAACAAGAAATTATTGACTGGTTAACCACCAAAAGTATTGAATTTGAAGATAATTTGATAAAAAAAGAACTATTAGCTACAGCAAATTTACACAAACATCGTTTTATGAAATACGCCCTGGAAGATATAGCAGAAAAACATAGTGTAACTGTGCTGCGCACACCGCCATATCATTGCGAACTAAATCCTATAGAACTTATATGGGCGCAAGTGAAAGGATTTGTAGCAAGACACAACACGTCATTCAAAATGAAAGACGTTAAGCTACTGTTTGATCAAGCCATTAAGGAGGTGACACCAGAGAACTGGCGAAAAGCAGTCCAGCATGTCGACCCGTTAATTATAACGTCAAGAGGAGATGACAGTTCCTCAGATAACGAAGAAGATTATGATTTTTTATAATTTAATTTCTGTATAATGTATTTTTTGTATAATGTTCAATAAAAAATAAGTGTACCTAATACTATGTACATAATGCCTAATTTTTATTCTGTTAAAATAAAATTCTTTCCTTTTTACGAGAATCCTACCGGCACGCCTTTGGAACACTATTTTCAGTGTTTGTGAATGGATAACAATAGGCTAAACCCATATATTGACCCCAACCCGGATGGTACTACCTGCACTTGATAAAAAGAAAGAATTTTACAATGAAATCAATGCCAAACTATGAAAGTGGCTTAAAAATATTCGTTGGGTCACTCTGTGCTCCCTTTGCATACCTAATGAGGTTTTATTACCCTATACCTTTCTGAAATAAACTATAGCAGGTTCTGTTTCAATAATCCTCATTTGATCTAATTGTAACAACAGCGTAAGCAAGTTAAGCCCTTAGCATAACACTATTCTCTACTAAAATTAAACTTCTAAATTTTTTGGAATGAAATAAGTTTTCGCTCAAAATTATATTGTATTAGTCCAAGAACTCTCACTAATTCAAAATCCAGCAAATATTGATAAAACGATTAGATAGCATAAATATTTCTCAATGAAAAACGGTACTCAAGTCACATTAAGCAGAGGTAGGTACTGATAAAGCGATTTTGAACATTTATTATATATTACAACTTACCAGATTGTAGTGTAAATATTTTCCAACACTTTAATGAAATTGGTAATACTTAATGTAAACAAAACCTTGGCCAGCCGTTTATATACGAATGCAAACCATAATTATGATATGATTAATCAATCTGTCAATAATCATAACAAAGATAAGATGTTTTTTATTGTTGTTAATTTATGAAGAATGTGTCAGACTGTACTGCAGCAATTTTTTGAGCCGCTACACTGCAAATTATTCTGTCTAAAATAACTCTGAAATTTACCTCGAAAATTTCTCCTGAAATTTTCTAACATTCTTTTAAAATCTGTATTACAGGGACTATCATAGATAACATAACATATAGAGCACGGCAATAAATCTCCCAAAAATTGTCACCAGTAATTCATACAATCCGAATGCGTATGCGGTTCCTAATTATTCTAACCTAAAAATTCAAAATGGCAAGACAAGGCAAACTGATCATGAAATGCGCATGCGTGTATGCGGGCTAGAAAATTAAACGGTGGCACTAGACGCAAGCGTATAACGTAATTTACGTGTGGGTTTCGAAAGATTCAATAAAAGCAAGGAAACTCGTATAGCTATTTTATTTCTGGAGTGTGACAACTCAAAAATCAGACTGACATCTTATTTTTATATCTGACGTTTAACTACTGGATTCTAAATATTGTTTACAGTGTGTCACCACAGTACCCCCTTACCAGTGATTTGTTTAAAGAAAATCACGTGAAAGGGAAAAAAAGAAATGAAAATAAAATTACATAATATTACTAATTTTAGGTAATGATAAAAATTAAAGAAATTATCGAAAAGTTACACTACACTCAAACTTGTAAGCGAAATTTAACACGTCTTCCGCTACGTGTAACTGTTTTCAAACTCTCTTCTGAAGCATTTGATGTTCTGGAATGCTTTTTAGGATCTTCACCGCAACTGTTATGATGGTCTTCCTGTAAAATAAACGCGGGTTTGAGACGGTCTATGGATATTTTTATATTGCGATCTGCTATCCTCAACGTGAATGTTTTTTGTCCTCTATGTATAATTGGAAAGGGGCCATCATATGGTTGTTGGAGGCTGCTTTTCAATGCGCTGTGCCTCACGAGTGCATGTGTTGATGTCTGCAGCTCTTTAAATATGAACGTATGCGGCTGACTATGATTCGTCCCATTGACTGGTCTTAGTTGCTGGAAATGTTGCATGATTTCTTTTGCATAGACAGCTGGTTCTAAGTTACCTTCATTGCCACGTTTTGTTAGAAATTCTCCGGGAAGACGCAATGACTCACCATAAACAAGAGCTGCTGAAGTAGCTCCTAGGTCTTCTCTCCATGCGGATCTATTTCCAAGTAAAACGGTGGGTAAAGAGTCTATCCAAGTTGAGCTGTCGTGGCATCTTATAGCTGCCTTCAGTTGACGGTGAAATCGTTCTACTAAACCGTTGGCTGCGGGATGGTATGCTGTGGTTCGGAAGTGTGTTGAACCAATGAGTTTACTTAATCTGTTGAATAATTTTGATTCGAATTGACGTCCTTGGTCTGTAGTAATACGGAGAGGTACGCCAAAACGTGCTACCCAACCTTCGAAGAACTGCCGAGAAATAGTTTCTGCCTCAATGTTTTCGAGTGGAAAAGCTTCTGGCCATCTTGTAAAACGGTCAACGCATGTTAATAGGTATCTATATCTCCTTGAAATTGGTAGCGGTCCTACTAGATCCATATGGATGTGCTCAAATCTAGTGGATGGTGGTGCAAACGATCCCACTGGTGCGGACACGTGTCGCGATACCTTTGAACGTTGACATCGCATACACGCACGGGTCCATTTTCTGCAATCTGATTTTATAGAGGGCCATACATACCGTTGTGAAACCAGTTTAACTGAAGCTTTAATACCTGGATGGGATAACTGATGTAATGAGTTGAATGCAGGTTTGCGAAAAATTGAGGGTAGGAAAGGACGAGCAGTCTGAGTTGAAACATCACAGTAGACTGAGACGTCTGTTCCTGGAAGAAGTATCTTCTTCAATTTTAAACTAGAATCAGCTTTTAAATAGGTCTTCAGCTCGTCGTCTTCTTCTTGGGCTGCTGCCAGAGAAGTAAAATCGATTGAGGTAAAAATTTCATCTACTCTTGATAGGCAATCTGCTACGACGTTGCTCTTACCAGAAATGTGCTGAATATCTGTAGTAAACTGTCCAATGAAATCTAAGTGTCGGAACTGCCTGGGTGTACACTTTTCGGGTTTTTGCTTAAAAGCAAAGGTAATCGGTTTGTGGTCAGTGAAAATGGTAAATGATCTGCCTTCTAGTAAATGACGAAAGTATTTCACGGCTTGGTATATGGCAAACAGTTCACGATCATAAGCACCGTATTTTCGTTCTGTTGGGCTTAGCTTCTTCGAAAAGAAAGCGAGTGGTTGCCAATCTCCTTCATTTAATTGCTGCAAAGCGGCTCCAACAGTTGTATCGGATGCGTCGCTCACAACAGCTAATTTCGCTGCTGGATTTGGATGGGCCAAAAGGGCTGCTTGTGCAAGACCGAATTTGCATGCTTCGAATGAGTTTATTGCAGTCTCTTTCCAGGTTAGTTTAGCATTACCTTTAATCTTTCCATGCAGAAGTTCATTTAAAGGAACTTGCAGATTGGCTGCTTCAGGGATGAAACGTCTGTAAAAATTTAGCATTCCAAGAGATCGTCGTAGCTGCTTGGCCGTTTCTGGTTTTGAAAAGTTATTGACTGCATCAACTTTTTCTTGAAGAGGACGCGAACCGTCACTAGAAACTTGATAACCGAGAAAATTAACTTGAGGTACACCGAATTTGCACTTTGTAGTGTTGATAAGAACACCGTATTCTTTGAGTCGCTTGAAAAGTAACCTTAAATGGATTGAATGTTCTTCTGGCGATGCTGATGCGACTAAGATATCGTCTATGTACACATAACAAAAATCAAGATCACGAATTACTTCATCCATAAAGCGCTGAAAAGTCTGACCAGCGTTCCGGAGCCCGAAAGTCATGAAAGGAAATTCGTAAAGACCGAAAGGAGTAGTTATTGCTGCCTTGGGTATGTCTTCAGGTGCGACTGGGATCTGGTTATATGCTCTTACCAAATCAATCGTAGAGAAAATGCACTTACCGCTCAATGATTGGGCAAAGTCCTCTATGTGCGGAATTGGGTACTGGTCGGGTATTGTCCTAGCATTTAAAGAGCGATAATCACCACAAGGTCGCCACTCCAGGTTTTTCTTGGGCGCCATATGTAAAGGTGATGCCCAGCTGCTTGATGATGGTCGTGCTAGTCCCAACTGTATCATGATTTTGAACTCATGTTTGGCAATTTTGAGTTTATCAGGAGCAAGTCGTCTTGGTCTACTTGAAATTGGCTGACCAGGAGTTGTTTTGATGTGATGAAGCGTAGAATGTTTTGTTTCTACAGTGCTACCAGCAGGGCGGGTGATTTCTGGGAAAAGGGAAAGTAGTTCATGGTACTTTGATGATCCTACTACTTCTTTAATTTGCGGAACTGAACTCGTCACTGTCTTCGCACTAGCGGAGAGTGAAGTTGTATTATCTACTAGCCGTCGGTTGCGAATATCCACTAGAAGATTAAAATGTTCCAAAAAATCTACACCGATTATTGGTTTAGATACATCAGCAATAACAAAACGCCAAGTGAAAAGGCGACGTAATCCAAAATCAAGGGTTAATGTTATAAAACCAAAGGTTGTAATCACTGTATTGTTTGCTGCGAAAAGTTCGTAGGAAGATTTAATGCATGATCCTCGGATACGTGACCGTGGATACACACAGAGATCTGATCCCGTATCGATGAGAAAAGTTGCTTTTGATTCGAAATCGGTGACAAAAAGGCGGAGTGCTCCCGGGCTAGTATCGTTAGCCGCCATTAACGACTTGCCCTGACCGTTTTCCGACTTGAAACTACCAAGGTTTATCGCATCTTTTTGCGTTTTGTCCGAATCGGGCATGGTACCAACAAAAACCGTCTCGTGTTTCTTTTCTTCTGTTACGAGGAAACGAACTACTACGTCGACTTCGAGTATCTGCATACTGTTCGTTTTTTTGGTCAGTGCGGAGATTTGTGAACACATTTGTTCAAAAAGGGCTTCGATTCGGTTTGAGGATGTGGTTTCTTCAGATACGTGCGGTCTAGATATTGTTTCTGCTATTTGATCTGCGATTTCAGCAGTGGTAGAAAGGTTAGCATTTACCTGCGTTGCTAAAATAGCCTGCATTGATGTAGGAAGACGTCCAATCCAGATAGATCGAACTATGTGATCTGGTACTGTTGAGCCTGCTAAACTTTGCAGATGGCGTAAAAACTGTGATGGTTTTCTGTCACCTACCTCTTCGTGTTCTAATAGACGTCGTGTTTTCTGCTCTTGGGATGCGCTGAGTCTTTTTATTAGCTCTTCTTTCAGCTTTTGATACTTTCCTGTTGCTGGTGGTTGTGTAATTATATCACGAACTTCCATTGCGTACTTGGACTCTAAATTTCCGGCGACGTAACTGAAACGTGTTTCGTCTTTCGTGATGCCAGCGATAGTTAACTGGCTTTCAATTTGCGCGAACCACATTTCTGGGTCGGTAGCCCAGAAAGGAGGAATATGTACGGAAATGCGCTCCAGCATTGGGGTTGGACTGTCCGGCATTTTGATTTAGCACTTGAACACTTTCGAAAAAGACACTTTTTTATTCGGGCCTTTCGAAAGATTCAATAAAAGCATGGAAACTCGTATAGCTATTTTATTTCTGGAGTGTGACAACTCAAAAATCAGACTGACATCTTAATTTTATATCTGACGTTTAACTACTGGATTCTAAATATTGTTTACAGTGTGTCACCACATACGTAATGGACAAAACAAATCTTACTGCGGCGATACATTCGTCTACGAATATCTCTATGGTAGGTGCTAGGACCAATCATCACGAACTTATCCCAAGTTCGTGCCAATCATGGACTAGTATTAGACCACAGATCACACACTATAAGACTATAGCTTTGTTCCAACTGGCGTTAGAACCGCTTTTGGTATCGTTCGCGCAAGTGCTGTATTTCTTTCACGTTCCTGAGAATTATGGAGGGTAGAAGGAAGGAGCACCATCTGAATGTATTAAAAAGTGTCCATCGAAAGGAATCAAATTAAGGTGGCGCCATAGTAGCAAGTGGAAGGATTTTAAAAACAGCGCCATGAATTATTAGAGTAAGATACAAAATTTAAAAAGGGAATACTACGTAAATAATTGAGATTTTAAATACTGCATATTTCTCAATTACACAAGTCACGAAAAATACTAAATTTTTCAACCCAGCACACTTCACTCGTTTTATAACCCTAAATTCACATCATTTCCATTAGCTACACGAGCGCCATTTCGGTGAATATTCGAATGATAATTTGCTGTTTACAGGTGGACACTTTTTCAACTTGTCACCCATATAAGATGGTGCTCCTTCCTTCTACCCTCCATACTGAGAATCTCACATGAGATTGGTGTATTGCAGGGTTGCCTAAAACATGAGAGTTCCATATTTGTCGTATTTTTAAGATCTGCATTGATGTCAGACTTCTATGCTAATTGAAAAACATTAATTGTTCTAAATTACTTAATACCAGTTTTTCATTTATTACATATCATGATTCAAGCATGCAAGTTATGTTTTTGTATATTTTTTAAAGTAGTTGATGTATAAGAATAAAAAGGAAAATTCAGCCGCCCAACTGGCAACGTCGCTAAACAAACTTGACCATACTTTTCTTGTTTATTAAAAATTTTCTGTTCCCACTGGTTAAGAGGCTCCACCACCAGTACCTGTCATTCCTTTTCTGTTTTACCCTTCTTTGGCTACTGAATTTTTTTAGAATCTTGCCAGGTCTAGAATATATTGAAATGTTACAAAATTGCACAAGAGATTTTTAATCGGTGTGTAAACCTTCCGCCACTTCAATCAGTCCTTTTTAGCCTCTCCAATCACCGAGTTTAATTGCTCAGCATAGTTTACATTGGAATTGACTTTTTACTCATGTAATATACATGTTTGTAATCCTCTTGTACAGGAGAACCCAACAATGCAATAATGAATAGGGTGGTCCATTTAAAAAATTTGGAGTGGTGGAGTTATAACGTCTACATATGAGCGAAAAGACGTCCCCCTTTATATGATTATTGACGTGTGTTTTCATAAAAATTTCGCATTCAGAATTATGTGGGGTGGATAGTTTTCATTGAAATGCTCTGTATATTTGTTCAGATATATTTATTATATCAAAAAAATCAAAGTTTCAATATTTTGTAAAAATAATTTAATTTATAGAAATATTCAACTGTGCTATCCTAATCGAATACACCTACCACCCGATTAATGTAACATTGCAATCGATCGTACTGAAATAAAGATAACTAAACAGATTGAAAGGTTGAAAAGATAATTAAAATGAAAGTCTACAACTTAGTAAATTTTAAAATACATTATTTATATCTTTATCTATTACAGTCGCGTCACTGACACATCTTAAAAATAAATTACAAAATTCAACATGTAATCTCAAAACAAACTATCCATTATTACTTAAATATGAGATTTATTTCTCATCCATTATAAATTTTTTTTGGTACTGAAACTATTAAAAATTACTCGCTGTTGATTAATAGGCGATTGAATCGCTCTGTGTTATGATTCTTTACTTTGCTAGTCCAGCCACGATACCACTTTCAATTCCACAATGATCCACTCCTCGCAGAATTTTAAAAGTACCACGATCTCCCCAATCAGAATTCCAAGAGTTGGCTACTAGCCAGTATGGAGTGTTTTTCTCCACACCCCAACCAATAATACGAATAGCGTGTCCTCCTAAAAATGAACCTGTGGTGTGCTTATAGACTCCTAAAAAATTAAAATATTGTTACTCTCAATGTTATCTCAACTTTCTTCAAATTAAACTTTTACAATGCAATACTAATCACGTCTTTCTTTCAAAACACAGGACTCAAAACTCTCATACGTAAAAAACTAAAACTAACGTCAACTGTTCCGCGTTTTATACTTTTCACATGTTCCAGAAACTTCTCGACTTTTCTAGAGGGTTCCAGATGTTTTTCTTCTTCTTTTTCTTTATGAACTTTTAACATATTCGCCAGAACAGGTCCGACATAACACTGCTCCCTCTTCTCTAGTTATTCGTCCGGAATAACCTGACTGCTGGCGTCTGGTTGCAACCAACCGGGTGGATCGAGTCCGCAGTAAGGGATCAGCTCTCGATATGGATCACTGTGGACTTACTCATGAGGACAGTATAGGGGCCTTCTCAGTTTTGTTGCAGTTTCTGGCACAATCATTTTATGTGCATGGAATTGAACAGCCATACGGAGTCATTTCTTTCTCGAGAAGTTTGTGTTATGCACGTCAAGAACAGCATTTACCTCATCACGAGCCAAATTGTAGATCTTCCTATGTACATCGGGGGTGTACGTTCTTCTGTTTCTTCACCAGGAGGCAGTCTTCCGATTGATTCGTGTTCGAAACTTCTATAGGGGAACTAAAGTGTCCCAGTCCTTTTGGTTTTCAGAGACAATTATTGAAAGGTATTGGCAAATAGTTTTATTATGTCATTCCACCTTTCCCTCGGACTGTGGGTGGAGAGCCGTAGTGCGAGACATTCGAGTTACCAGAATTCCTTCATTCCTGAGTTCATCACTTTCCACAATGCCCAAATGTAGACGATTCTTTCAGAATTTTCGGGAACTGTATATTTGTCCACTATAACCTTTATCGGAGAAGTCACTTCTTCTGTAAAGTTGATGTGATCTCTCTTTGAACAGGAACACTGTATACTATAGTTGTTTCAAGAACTAAGCACTAAGCTTCTTCCAGTATGTTCTAGTTTCCTATTCATGGTGTTCGAATGAAAGACTTGGTGGTACCGGTATCAATGAGGAAAGTTCTAAAGTGGTTGTTAAACGTGTCTCCTAACTAATAAGTTTTGCTCATTTTTATTTAAACTGTAAGTGCGGATTTTGGGGCTCCCAGTACAAGCATATCTGATTATTTCTTGTTGGACTTTGTGAGGGACTCCGGGATGTCGATCTAGCCGCCTTCTGACTTCGTTTCTCGCAAGTCATTTGAATGTTCCCGATTCATCAGCAGTTGTAACATCTTCTACTTTCATTTTGGGTGTTGCGTCGCATAGCTTAGAGTATATTCAAGAAAGTAGATTGTGGATGGCTAGTTGAAGTAACCGCTTCGTTTTCTTGGATTCTTATTTCTCTCAATTTAGGGCGTAAATATTTTTATTTTTTATTTTTTTTTATTCAAATGCAAATCTACAATCTACTCAATAAGTATCCAGTAATAAGTAAATGATGTGGTTTCTTGCAAAATGACTTGAGGCGGGCACCATCCACTGATGGGTCTCCGTTGATCACCCTATGAGGTCTTCTGGCCAGCGTCTTTTCAGTCTTCTCTGTTCCCTTGGATCAGTATAAAGGTTGGATATTAGTGGATTTTGATGGTTTTCATTGCGGTTTTTGTTTCTCATGGCTGATGCCTGAATAACTTCATTGATGGTTGGAATATTGAGATCAGTATGTAATGTGTGGTTGCTTATAAACCATGGAGCATTAGCTATTATACGAAGAGTTTTAGATTGAAACGTTTGCAATATCTTAGTGTTCGATGGCTTACTGCAGCCCCATAGCTCTATGCCATAGGTCCATATTGGTTTTAGGATGATTTTGTATATTAGAATCTTGTTTTCTATTGTTAACTGTGAACCTCTGCCGATTAGCCAGTTCATATTCTGAAGTTTCAACTTGAGTTGCGTTTTTTTGGCTTGTATGTGTTTCTTCCATGTCAACTTTTGATCCAAGTGTAGTCCGAGATATTTGACTTCACTTTTCACTGGAATCGGCATATTGTTAATGGTCACTTGTGGACAGACACTTCGTTTTGTGGTGAACGTGATTTGTGCGGATTTGTCATTGTTGACTTTTATTCTCCACTGATCTAGCCATTCCTGTAGAAGATTTAGGTGGTATTGTAGCTTTTCTGATGCTCTTGTAGGGTCTACATCTGAAGACATTATTGCAGTATCATCTGCGAAGGTAGCGATTAGAGTATCTTCGGTAGTTGGAATATCAGCAGTATACATAAGGTATAGGTAGGGGCCAAGGACACTTCCTTGAGGAACACCTGATTTTATGGGCTGATAGTTGGATAAGGAGGTTTGGACTTTGACTTGTATATATCTATCACTTAGGTAAGATTTGAGTAAAAGGAAAATATGATGGGGTAATTTTTGTTTTATTTTAAACAGTAGTCCTCGGTGCCATACTTTGTCGAAAGCCTGTTGGATGTCTAAAAATGCTGAAGCACATGATTCTTTTTGTTCTATTGCTTGCTTGATATTGTTCACTAATCTATGACACTGTTGGATTGTCGAATGTTGTTCTCTGAATCCAAATTGGTGTATTGGAATCAGTTCTTCTTTGGGTATGATTTCGCTAGTTCTATGTAGAAGGATTCTTTCAAAGAGTTTAGATAGTTGTGGTAGTAAGCTAATTGGTCTGTATGAGCTGGGCTCATAGTGAGGTTTTCCTGGCTTTGCTAACATGATTATCTGTGCATACTTCCATTGTATTGGGTAATGATTAATTTGTAGTATTCTATTGAATATTGTGGTGGTTAGTACGATGGCTTTCCTTGGAAGATGTTTTAATACTTTCCCTGTTATTAGATCATATCCTGGAGCTTTATGTGGATTTAACAACTGGATTTCTCTGTACACTTCTGCTGGGGTGATTGCTCTTAGGGGAGGTGATAGTTGGTTGGCAGATTCTAAGTATGTTTCTACCTCGACATCTATTATTGGATTATTTGATGGAAGTGGGGTGAAAACTTTAGCTAAGTGTACTGCAAACGTGTTGCTTTTTTCATCGTTTGTGCGAGCCCAATTTCCATCAGGTTTTCTTAATGGGGGGATTGATGCAGTGGGTCTTTTGAATTTTTTGGTGGCTTTCCATAGTGTATTATCTTGTGGTGATAAGTTGGAGATGTAGTAATTAAAAGTATCGTTTCTGTTTTGACTTAGGGCGCTCTTGATACGGTGGATTAATCTATTCAAAATTGTCTTATCCCCAGGGTTCCTGGTTGCTTGCCACTTTCTTCTGGCTTTCCTTTTCTCACTTACTAGTTGCCTTATGTGGAGGGGGATATTGTGTATTGGATTTGTCTCCTTTTGAATTAATGGCGTTGATTTCCAGGCTGCTTCTTGTATGATATTTGTCAAGTATTCCACAGCCTCGTCGACTTCTTGTGGTTCCTGTATTCTGTGGTTTAGGTTTATGTTGGTGTTTATTATATGTTGAAATTGTTCCCAGTTTGTTCTGTTGTTATGCAGTTTTGGAAGCGGTGTTCTCCAGATAACGTTTGCACTTAGTGTTATTACAATAGCGGTGTGATCTGAATCTAAACCTAAATCGCTTTCAATATGAAAGTGTATATCTGATATGCCCTTAGTTACTGCAAAATCTATTAGATCCGGTATTTTGTTTAGATCTGTCGGCCAGTACGTTGGCTCTCCAGTTGATAAGGTTTTCAGATTCAGTAGCTGTATGGTTTGCATTAAGTTTCTTCCTTTTGGAGTGATTAATCTTGATCCCCAGGAAGTGTGTTTGGCGTTCCAGTCGCCAGCAACTATGAAGTGGGATCCTAGTGGTCGTAAAAAGTCACTGTATTCGTCTGCAGTTATAGTATGCCTTGGTGGGCTGTATATTGCTCCTATGGTCAGTGGCCATCGAAATGTATTGACTTTTATTAGACTAGATTGAATTTTGTTCGTAGTGTATGGTTGTAGTTCATGATGGTCTATAGTCATTCTTATTATTACTGCTGTGCCTGCGTGTGCTGTACCATCAGGGTGATGAGCGTAGTATATATTGTAGTGTGGTATTTTAATTGTACTATATGTAGTACAATGGCTTTCTGATATGAGGAGTATATCGATTTTCCTCGTATTGAGGAATAGGTTTATTTCGTTTATGTGGTTCTTTACCCCGTTGGCGTTCCAAGCAGCAATTCTTAAAGAATCTGGAGGCACCATTATTTTGCTAACTTATTAATGACGGTGGTAAGCATGTTGAGTATCATGCTATTTTGATTGATCAACTGTGAAAACATTGTTTTGAACTCGTCAAGGAAATTAGTAAGCTTATCGGTTAAGTCGTTGTTTGTGTTGTTCACTGCTGTAGCATACGAGCGAGTGGGTATATTCTGAGGAGGTATTTGTATGGTTTGTTGGGACGGCATGGTGCTATGTATTATGTTTTCTCTCCGAGATGATCTATTGTTTGTTTGTTGATTTGGGTAGCTTTTTGCTCGTAGGTCTTTGTAGACTGTACATCCTTTATAGTTGGCCGGATGGTTGCCGCCACAGAGGGCGCACGTTGCAGGAGTGTTTCTTGATTTTGAACACGTCTTGCTGTCGTGCGGTTTTCCACATTTGACACAGTTATACGGTTTATGACAATATGATTTGGAGTGTCCATAAGCCTGACATCGTGTACACTGGACTATATTATTTTTAATTCTGGGCGCTTCCACTCTGATGTTGGTATTGATCAGTTTCCCTATGTCGTATATTTCCTTATTGTTTTTCTTCGGTTCTAAATCGACAAAGAACATCGGTAATGGTTCCTTGCTAACTCTGTGTCTTATATTTATGATGTTTCTCACTTCATGTCCCTTTTTTTCAAGTTCTGTTTTGATTTCTTCGGTCGGAATAGAATGGTGAAGATCTCGAAGTACGACTCTATATGATCTTTCTTGTTTAATTTGATATGTGTGGTGTATAATGTTTTCATCTTTTAGATGTCTAATTAGTTTTCTGTATCCATCGATGGTGTGAGTATTTATTTTAACTGTATTGTTTGATTGTGTTTTGGTTACATATAGTTCATCTTCTAAGACCTCTGCGAAGTTCTCTATCATAGCTTTGAAATTTTGAACACCGTAGACAAATATTGGTGGGGGTCGGGGGTTTTCGTTGTTTCTTGGTTTATTCTGGGCAGATGTTAGATTGCTCTCTTCCTCTGTAAGGACTTGAAAACTATTGTATGTTTTGGTAGATTGTTCATTATTATTTCTTTGTATTTTCGCGCGTTTTCTTTTTCGGTTAGGGACTTGCTGCCACGAAGGAGTTTGTTTATCTTTGTCATTAATGTCATCTTGATCGCTTTCCATTGACTCATCTGACGATGGCGTATCTGAATATTCTTGAGTTGTATCGGCTTTATCATGTTGAATCATGTTTTGTTGGGGGTAGTAAGGGGTTGGATTTGGGTTCTGGTTGTAAATATGTGTTGGTGGAGGATTGACAGAATAAATATAGGTGGGAAGAGGTGGGAATTGGTTTTGATAAGTTTGATAGTATTGGGGTTGTACTATATTGGCGTTAGGTATTTGGCTTGTTTGTTGGAAGTGAGGCTGTTGACTTGGCACTGTTGTCTCTACATTTGGCTGTTGTATGTATATATGACTTGGACCGGATCCGTTTCCGGATGCAAGCATTTTGGCCTTTTTGGATTATCTTTTTCTTGGCTTGTGCAGTTAGTCCACTCCCATCATTAACATTGATAAAAACAGAGTTTCTTTCAATTATCAATATTTGTTCTTACGAACAGTCAAAGAACTAATTTGTATTGCGGAACTGTTGCAATAAATTAACACTCACTAACACTTACCAGTGCAGTAGTTGTTACAATGAATCTGCTGGTTCACTTTCACTTTTCAACTTTGTTGTTTAACTGGTGTATTCGTGATTTTAATAGGAAATATTATAACTGGTGATAGTTGGTTGATGGCTCAACTGCACCTCGTAAATATTTTGATATACTTTTTGCTGCTTTATATTTCTAAGCTTCAATTCACTTAACGTTTTGTGGTGTGTTTTGCGGGGAGCTTGTTGCATTTCCACATTATGTAGGCCATCAACGAATGCCTGTGTGCCGATTTGCTCTAAGAAATCTTTAGGAGCCTGGGGATAGGCAAAATGCTGCCTGCCCACGAAGCGATACCATTTATGAAACCGCCATCAGTGTCTTAGTCCGTCCATTGACTCTGGCCGCAGCTTCATATCGGAGTCGATATGTTTCCCATCAAACGTGGATGGCTTTACCGACTTGTTAGTTTGGCTTTGGGAAACTGTACTTTGAATGGGGCCTAGTTCGGTTATAAGGAAGACAAGGTCGTGTCTTCAATTTCAATGTTAGTTACTGAAGCTTGGGTACGAATACTTCTTCCTAAATCAACTATTTCATTTCTAATTTGTTTTTCTAAATTATAATTAAATTTTCTTGTTGTTCTAAATAGTCTACTCTATTATTAAGCTGTCCAACCTCTAACTTTAATGTTTCCTGAATTTGTGTTAGGTCATTCATAATTACTACATCTGATTGTCTACGCCTCTTCCCATTATTGTGTCCTTCCCTTTTTCCTCCTTTCTGTGCATTTTTTCTCCTGTTTGCGCCTTTCCTTCCCCTCTTCTTCCTCTTTTCTGCATCTTTCTTTCTCCTGTTTGCATCATTCCTTCTCTTCTGCCATTTTAAAAAACCATGCCATCTTTTTGTCGTATACGATTTACCATAAATATTTAACTAAATAAATACTTTTTTATCCCACCGTTGACACCAATGTTCCTCTTTTACTATCTCAACTTTTACAATACAATACTATATAATCACATTTTACTTCAAAAACTAAAACTAACGTCCACTGTCCCGCTTTTTATACTTTTCACATGTTCCAAATACTTCTCGACTTTCCTCTAACATTTCTAGATGGTTTCAGATGTTTTTCTTCTCTTTCTTTATGGGCCTTTACATATTCGCCAGTACAGGTGAGACGTAACAATACGTGTAATATACAAAAGTTTTGCAGGAAGACATAACATATTTGGTAATTTCAATTACATTACAAGATTTGTCTAGTATGCTCATAAAATTTATTATGGAATGTTTTTTTAGTAACTTACCACTTTTATAACTTATGAAATCAGCATAAACACTGAATGCAGCTTCCACTGGTCCATTCTTAAAAATCTCAGTCTGAATTTGCTTTACATCCCTACTAATAGAATACGACGAAGCACCATAATGTCTATCTTTATTGTAATCGACCTTATATGAAGTTTCGCATTTTTGTACACATCGTGGTGTATTGTTTTCTGAACCGTCACAAGATGGACGAGAACCATTAACGTGGTGTTCGCATGGAGGAATTTCATATGGTCTGCAGCCCTAAAAAAATTAAATGAGTATTTATACAGGGTACAATGATTGCTGTTCACTTTGCTTCATGTTCTGAAATATTTATTGAACATTAAATAGTGTTTTCGATTGCAATGCACTGGTGGCGCACCGAGCCGGAGCAGTTCGACCGTAAATGACGTTACGAAACACAGACAACAACCTAATTCACAAAATCAAACAGAATAGAGAATTTCATCAGGCGAGCGTATTTAATACTGCCGCTCATCGAAAATGGAAGAATATGTATGTATATTGGGGTGTCATTCTCTGATATCTAAAAGATCTATTGTGCTCTCTTACTACTACTTAGTTCCTGAGGAAAGTCTCAGAGACTAGCAGCTCCCTTAGTCCTTTTTCCCGGAGGAATTTTAGGATATCTCCTGGCTTTAACTTAGATAAATGTTCCTCTTCTATCCAGTACTCTCCTAGGTGTTGTGCCCTAGGATTCTGAATTGCTGTGCAATTTGCAAGTATGTGGATGGAGGTTTCTTCTTCCATGCCACAGAATTGATATTGAATATGTATCTCAGTATGCACTTTGCAATCTCTTTGAACCTGAAAATGTTATATTACATCATGTTATGCTGCATCTTCAACCACAATAATAGGATCTTTGGTATTTCCCTTCTGGTTATCAAAATATGTTGATTCACAGAACACATTAAACATTATATATAATAACCCGTAATATTTTAGGGCTCGTACTAGCCTTTCGAGGTCGTACCGAGATAGTGCACTGGCGTATTTAAAGAAAATGGCGGGATCTAGACAAAAAGCACCAAAAACAGTCCTTTTAAAAGTTCTAAGCAGCAGTGAAGATGATTCAGATGATGAATTAATTTTATTCGAACGGATTCATCTACCAAAAATAGAAAATTTTCTTGCAGTTACCAAAAAATTTAGTGATAGATAGGTTGGTGAATATCAACTTTTTTGTTATTAGGTACCTTCGAACTTAAAATTTGATGTTTTTATTGTAGTTCAAGAATTACTCTCGATTAGAAAAAGGAACGGCGAATGTCCTGATAAATATGTTCGAACACCAAAAGCATAACCTTGAAAATTACGGAAAACTTTTAAATATTGCATTCCAATTGTGCACTGGAGCACATGTCTGGTCAGAACTTGCTCTGTGTCAGTGCGCACTCGGTGTCGCTCTAAACTGCAAATGGAAAACGCTATAAGTTTTATCGAACAGCAAATCATTCAGCGCGTAATTTAAAACTGTCAATCGAACATTCATATTAATATTTTCGGTAAGCACAAATTCCGCTCTGGTATAACCAATCGACAAAACTTCAAATTATTAAACTGGTCCTTCTAAAACTAGCGATTCAGAAAAATGAACAACAAAGTTTGTACAAATAATAGCTATTTGTGTATTAAGAACGGAAAGTATTACTAGACCGGTTGAAATGAGCAGTTGCTGCACGATGCATTAGGGGAACGCGGCAAAAACCATTCTGCTCGAATTATACACATCACAATAGAACCGATTGTTGTGACCGATTTTGAAGCTTAACCATCCAAGGATTCATTCAAATGCACCCACACAAATTTCATCGTTCATCCGCTTAGGAATTCAATGAGAACCAGATTGTTGAGCCACCCACCAGGATCAATTGTGAACGTAAGCCATCGAATAACTCAAAAAAATTTCATTAAAATCGGTCAAGCCGTTTAGGAAAAATTCTGTTTAACCCGGATTTAAGCGCCATCTATAGGAACCAATTGTGAATATAAACCATTGAATATACACACAAAAATTTCATCAAAATAGGTGCAGCCGTTCAGAAGAAGTTCTGCTTGAACCCGATTTAAGCGGAACCAATTGTAAATCTTAAATCATCCAGGGACTCACTCAAATACACACACAAATTTTGATCTAAATCGGTCTAGACGTTCAGGATTTGCATTACATACACACGTACAGGGTGTTCCTCCAATTTCCTTTTCCTAGTGAAGGGAACTATTACAGCTTTGCTGGGGTCAACAGACATCTATTGAGAATAAATAACAGTTTTCAACCTACAACCTGAGGGGTCTAAATATACACACAGGGTTTTTATAAATTCATGCGAAAAAATTCAGGAGGTGATTGCCCTATGAAATTATGATGGGTCTTTCCTATGCCAAAATTTCTTCAGTCCTATTTAAGTAAAGATGGAAACTAGAAATTTTGAAATTTCAATGCATTTGCAATTACGAACCACCGGTATTTTTTCAACAGTTTTTTGAGTGAGTTAACAGTTAGTAAAAAGTTAGTTAACAGTATAGTAAAGAGTTGCTGCTCTTGAATATGAAGCAGCCACAAAGGCTTCGGGATATAACATTCAAGAAGCAGGTGACGAAGATAGACTTGACCAGATCGTCAACTTAATAAAAAGCATGGTAGAGAAAAAGCCGAAGAAGATTAGATGCTGCAATTGTGGCGAGCTAGGGCATGTACGCAGTTCGTGTAAGCGCCCTAGGATTCCAGCAAATCAAGAACTCCAGTCCCAGGAAAACTAGAACGGGTCGGCTTCGAGGGGGCAGCACCGACCCTGAATCCAAAGACCCTCTCATATTGATAGCCTCTCTCAGATGCCGTAACGACAGTGTAAATGTGGATGGCGAAGTGAATGGGAACTCTGCTGGTAGACACTGGAGCAACTAGAACCATTATACGGCCGGAGACAATAAAATTCAAGAAGAAGCTTCTGCTAACGAGGCTACGACTCCGGACCGCAACAAGTGAGAGTGCCAATGTTCACGGAGAGACTCAAATCCAATTGGGAATTGTCGCAGAAAAGTTCACACATACGGTAATAGTAGCTGACATCGAAGAAGACATGATTCTGGGAATGGTCGTAATGAATCTACATGGCTTTCAGTTAAATTTTAGAATCAGAACCAATAAAGTGGGTTCCGGAGAGGTATTCCTCCATCCATATGAAGGCAGCACGGTGTTGGCAGATGTGTAGGAAGATACCATTCTACCTACACGAAGCGAAACCATGATAGTAGCGCGGCTACAGGGAATCATGGTTATGGAGCCATGGAACCACGATGAAGAGGTTGGTTACGTCAGCGATTACGATTACTCAATTACCATCAAGAAGGAAACCAGAATTGAATTCTGCGTACCAGTGACGTCTATCATTCGTCAAACAACGACAACTGACAATTCTTATGACAGATTCGAACAGATGTTGTCAATAGCTGGCCAATCCTTGAATCGAGCTGAAAAAAGGAAAATGAGTTAATTTCTCTTGCAGTATCGAGACCTATTCGTACCAAAAGGTGGGAAGACTGATAGAACATCAGCCGTCAAACACAAAATCGATACTGGTGATGCCAAGCCAATTAGACAATCAGCTCGAAGACTACCAAGAGCGAAGAGAGAGGAAGCTGAAAGAATAATTCGAGAGATGGAGGAAGAGAAAGTAATAGAACCATCCACTAGCCCATGGTATCTTCAGTAGTGCTAGTCAAGAAAAAGGATGGAACTACCAGATTCTGCGTGGACTATCGCCAGCTAAACAACATGACGAAGAAAGACAGCTATCCTCTACCTCGAATCGACGATACGCACACTTTGGCCGGCAGCAAACTGTTTTCCACATTGCTCATGTTAAACCCGAAGAAATGTCAGTTATTCCAAAACCGAGTCAACTATCTGGGTCATATTGTGAGCAATGAAGGAGTGGCGGTGGATCCAGAGAAAATTGCTTCCATCAAACAATGGCCGCAACCAGCCGACAAACATCAAGTTGGGAGTTTTCTTGGACTTTGCACATACTATCAGGTTCATAAGGAAGTTTGGAGATATTGCCAAGCCGCTAACTCGACTCACAGAAGAAACAAGAACTTTTCATTGGGATGAAGAATGTCAAACTGCTTTTGAAATCCTGTAGAGACGTTTAACCACTGCGATATCCGTTACCAGAGGGAGACTTCATTCTTGACACTGGTGCAAGAAACGTAGGAATTGGAGGAGTGCTGTCACAGATCCAATGAGGACAGGAAAGACGGGGTATTTCAGTTAAGTCCTCTCCAAACCAGAACGAAACTACTGCGTCACGAGAAGAGAACTTTTGGCGGTAGTGAAGTCCGTGGAACACTTTTACCAGTATCTCTATGGAAGGCATTTCTTAATACTGATCATGCAGCACTCAAGTGGTTGATGAAGTTCAAGAATCCCGAGGGCCAGATCGCTATATGGATTGAACGACTTCAAGAGTACGATTTCAACATCGAACATCGGGCTGGTGTGAGCCACCGAAATGCTGATTCCCTATCTAGACGGCCGTGGTGGACTCTAAGAAAGCTGCAATTTTAAGAACTGCAGTAGTCAACGAAGAATGGTCACCCACCAGGATCAGAGAAGATCAGAAGAATGATCCTCACCTGAAGATGATCCGACAATGGAAGGAAGAAAATCGGCGACCTACCTGGCAAGAAGTGTCAAGATTTTCACCGACACTCAAGGCATATTGGGCTCAGTGGAACTCCCTTGTCCTGAAAGAAGGCCTGTTGAAACGAATCTTTGAAAACGATGATGGTTCCGAAAATAGAAGACAGTAAGTTATCCCGAGAACGGATTGCTTTAGACATCGCTGGACCATTTCCGACGACAGAAAATGGTGGTAAATACATCCTGGTTGTGATGGATTATTTCACAAAGTGGGTAGAAGTTTACGCGATCCCGAATCAACAAGCCACAACTGTCGCGGATGTATTGGTGAAGAAATTCATCTGCCGATATGGAGTGCCCTTGGAAGTTCACAGCGATCAGGGAAGAAATTTCTAAAGCCATGTATTTCAGGAAATTTGTGATAAGCTGGGAATGAAGAAGAGCAGGACAACGGATCCTTAAAAAATGACTAAATCTTGTAATAAATCATTGATAATTACATACGGGCTTTAGATATGAATATAACCAGATACTTCTACTCCTTAATAAAACGAGATATAAGGTAGTGTTGGTTGTCTGTTATTAAGTCTGTTAAGTTATACATCAACTATACATATACAGAATTTTGATAAAATAAGTATACATCTTCCTTACATTCATTTTAATTAAATAAGTACAATTATCCCGCCATTTATTTCACAGAATAAGTTTAAAACATGTTTTGGCGGGTCGTAAATGAAATTTGAACAGAGTATAGATTATTGTGGAAACAATATTTGGACTTACTTGTTTAGTTCCGAATTGACCACCAGAAACGATACCTTTCCTAACCCAGTAGTTCCATGCCGAACCAGGGAATCCTCCATTGCAACCCATTCCGCAGGTATAGCAGCACGAAACTAAATCATCAGCAGAAAAGTGGAAGTTTACTGTGCCATTGGAATGAATGCACACTCTATCAGACATGGCTTCGACTGCTCCAAATGCCTAAAAATACATATTCAAGCGAACTTTAGTGTATTGTTGTGGTATTACAGTGGAGGTTTCTGATTTAGTCAAACGCTTACAACGACAATAATAATTTGTCGAAATAAAAGATTTATGATAGAAAATTGTATAAAAAGTTATGATTTAGTCAATGGTTGAAACAATCCCAATATATACCTGGTAAGTAAGTAGATATTGTGAAGTATTGAAAATTTTTGAGTTCAGGAAGTGTCGAGAAAAATATTTGTTGATGATAGATAGGAAGAATTACAATTAATATTGTAATGAATGATTAAGTTTTTTGTAAAATGACCCAATATATATTTGTTGAAAAATAATTTCAAGAGATAATTTAACATAGATTCAAGAAAGTGCGTATTACATGATTTCCAGTATTAATTATAAAAGTAGGGGTTATCGCCAGAACCGCATTTAGATTTATAACGTCTTTTTTTGTTTTTCTTTAACAGATAATAAATATCGGGTACCATTAATACAGGATGTCCTAGACTAATTTCACCAGGCTTTATCTCATAAACACATAGAGATATTTGAATGGGGCAAAAGCTACTCCATACCAATCAGTTTATAAATAATATAGAAAATAGCATTTTATTGTTTACTGTTTATAGAACGGTTACCTACTATTCTGGTAAACAAGACGGGCAGACATTTCTTTATCCGTCAGCAACCGATATAGTCTCGCGAATCAAACGTAGGATTCGCGCATTTCCCCCACCATTATCAAATAGACAAAGCAGTTAAATCTTAACCTAATTCTAAATAACACTGCTTTTCTGTATTTGTCACTGTATGCTCATTTTTTTTTGTTATCAGTTTTCTGGGTGACTATTTCATCTTTTGTTCTTCAGGATCTGCTATTCTGTTCAAGTTGTTATCAGGAATTACTTCTAATATCTACATTTCACTTCCAGTAAAATGTAACTTGGAAGATTGAGCATTCAATGTGTATTATCACTGATTAAAATTAGATTATATTACAAGGGGGTCGATTGGCCCGGTTGGCCTTACCTGTCGGGACTTCTTCCACGATGTGGCCTTTTGGGGATACCACAAAATGGTAGAGGTCCGATAAAAGGAGTACAAGCTTCTTCCTTTGCGAGACCATCCGCAATCTCATTTCCGACAATTTCTTTATGTCCGGGCACCCACAACAAAGTAACTTTGTTGTGTCTAGCCAGTTTCCCAAGGGATTGTTTGCAGTTCCAGACTGTTTTAGTCTCATAAGTTATAGCGAATTATTGAAGAAATGTACAAATAAATAGAAATCAATTTAGAATGTGATAATAAAGTATTGCACTATTAACAGCGCCAGAAATTGAAGAAATTTCAAGTGGTATTGATTGTCAGTTGACAGATATAATGATGAATGATGAAAACAACAACAACTGTGTTTTTTATGTACCAATGGTGACTCTAACATGTAGATGCAGTGTAGACTGACGTCAGTCAACCAATGATTTTTTGAAAACGTGCCTATACATTATGTAAAATTTGCAGTAAGCAAAACTATTGAGTTCAGTCTAAGGACATTTTTGTTAATCTCAATGTGCTATAAAATAGTGTATCTTTTCTAATAACAGAGATAATGGATTGGATTGAATCGAAAATTAAAATCTGAAGCAAAGATGAGATTTTCATCTGCTGTTTTTGCTGATTTACCACACGCAGAGTGTTACAAAGATTTCGTAAAAAAAACATGTTATAATGTTAACACTCTGTATTCAAACAAAATTAAGTGACCAATGAAACACTTGTATACAATATCTTGTAAACCCTCAATGATATTTAAATAAAATTTTGACCGATTCTAGCCAGCCCTATGGCCCATATTTTAAAATTAGTCACAATTGTACAGCGTGAGTTCCAGAACTCCCTGCCAGATCAAAGGTACATTTCTTTATATGGGACACCCTGTATTTCATTACAAATTTTAATTCTGCTTGACTTCACAATTGGAATGATTTATGGTTGTAATAGGTTATACAGTGTATTTAAAAAGTTCTGACCACTTGTTCCTGAAAATCGTAAGAAGTTCAACGCCCTGTATACTTCAAACTGCACAATTTAGAATTGGAATCTACATACACAATTAACTGTATTTTTATCTTCATGTGAAGTCATCATCTTGTGCAAAACAAGGTTATCTTGTTGTTTAATTCAACTTTTCAACAGTGAGCAACTTGGTATTATTCATGTTTTTAATTTTCAATGAGTAATATAAATTTTGATAACAGTAATAACAATCAATGTTTACAAACAATTTTATGTAAATTGATAATTTACATGAAAAAAAATCAATTCTTCACTCATTATTTTATTTAGAAGAAAATACATTTTTAACCCATTATTTATCCAAAATTATTTGAGACTGTCCTTGTGTCCTTGTAAATACAGGCCGTTTCACGACGAGCTTACACTATCTATATATTGGAGGAAAGATGTTTTTTATTTGGTATTGGGGATGCTCACACAGAATTTTCCATATGAAGGTCTGCACCTCTCAATTTTGTATTAAAAAAAAATTAAATATACATTTTAGATATAAGGTATTCTGCACAAAGTGACATTAGAATTTAATGTAGAATCCGAAAAGTTGATAATATACAGGGTGTTACATTTAAAAGAACAAAGTTGTCGTTCACTTTCGGTATAACCGGAAGTAACATATATGTCAAAATATTTTCCTTAAATTCGCCATAACTTGTCCTTCATTTAGGCCAATTTTTATAGAAATCGTGTTAGTAGTCTCTAATATATAGATAGTGTAAGCTCGTCGAGAAACAGTCTGTTTATTGACAAACCACCAATTTGAAACTGAATTGTAGTTTTTAGTTTTTTAGGCTACCCACAGAAATGTGCAATATTTTCCATTAAAAGCATTGACACAAAATCAATCATAAATACTTACCCAACAAGATCCACATGACCCTTGATCCCTTATCTCTTGAATGGTTGGGCAATGCGGCCATTGGCGACGAGCATCAAACTGCGTGGGTAATACTTCATCTTTAAATAAACAAAACGCTTAATGAAATAGCAACAATACAAATCACCACACTTCTGTTGGGAATTTCTCCAAGGTCAGATTTGCTCTTTTCTATTCCCCAAATTCTAAATATATTTCTAGGTAAATATGATATTTACACACCTTCCAAATTATGTATCTTTACAGGAGGCATATAGTTTTGGTAATTGGGAAGAACACCCATTAGTTTGGAAATATAAGACATTGGTACATTTTCAAAATTTCTGCCAGCTGTCCATGTTGACTGCAGCTCATTGATGGAGTTGATAAATTCATCGGATAAGGGATGTGTGTTCTGTTCGAAAACAGGTAGAACTATTGCAGATGCCATCTGCACAGCCGCAATAAATAGTATGAATAGCATTGTTCTGTAAAAATATTACATTAATTTTGTTTTGATCTCAATACAGTATGGTGCGGTTGAACCACCTTTAAATGGGTGGGTTCAGGTAACATTGTTTTCTTGTTACAATTCATTCTAGGAACCTTGAAAAACATTTCCACGAAAAATTCAAATCATATTTAGTGCCGCTTTTATTTAAATCGATGGTAAGGTTGATTTTTTAAAAGCCATTTATTTTTGTACATTTACAATATAGTAATCATAAGCATGCATTAAATTTAACTGCATATAACCATAAAAAAATCAGCATTTAAGCAAAATGTTTCTAAAATCCTAAAAATAAATATATTTCAGATTCAATGTTCAAAAATTGTACCTAGGAACCTTTTTAAATGAAAAGCGAAAGAAAAGAAAACGTCTCAGTTATAATAAAGATTTAAACCTAAGAAAATGAATTATTCTGGAGTTGAGAAATTTTTGTTTTAATCGGTCTTGTGGATTAAATAGTGCAAATGACTAGTGTTGTGAGTAGCGATCTTTACCGTGCGAACGTTCCCGTAATTTGCGGTAAAGTTCGCTCTCGTTGAAGCGAAAGTTCTCATTTGGGGAAATTATAGGAGAATGTTGAGGAGAATTTATCGGAAAATTACCGAGAATTTATAAAGTGAACGTTACCAACGAGTTACCAAACAATTTTGTTTGATATGTCAACGTTGTATCGCCGTGCTGTTGGCTAAAGGTTTCGTGCTCTGTGTTAGCGCCGTAGTGTTTATATTCCGCTCTGCAATCTGCAAGCCTCAACGCGCTTAGACTTGCAAAATTTTGCCGGTGAAGGCACCTTGGGGTTCAATTCTTTATTGTATTGACAGCTTAGTCCGCACTGTTTAGTTGCCAATAGCTTCCTATTAAAATTTGTTTTTGGGTTCATCGAAAGATATGACTATAGGAAAATGATTGCTGTCATATAGGTCATCGACAACATTCCAAGCTGGTAAAGAGGCTAACTTAGGGTCGCAAAAGCTAAGATCGATAGCAGAGAAAGGCCCAGATGAGTATTGGATCTTGTGTTTAGTAGGCATGAACTTGAACAATTTATTACATTTTAGATGGTTTTTTCCTCTACCAAATGTTGAATTAGATCCTCAACTCAATTCTGTAGTCGTACTATACCCGGCAGTTATCTCTGAGGTCTCAATCTGCCTATTCCTCGGAGAAAACTGAGCAAAGCGAGCGCGCGTTAATGTTTGAGATTGTCAATCGCCCTTTTAATACTCGTATTAGTTACAAAATTTTGCCGTCGACTGTACAAGGTTTATCCTTTTTTTTTCAATCTTTGAAAACTAAGAATATTTAGGTAAGGTACCTACATATTGTGGAACGTAAATTAGGTTTTGAACTGTCATTGTTGGGCTTCTTGGTGCAATGGAATAAGCATAGGACACTACAGTGAAGGTTGTCGGTTCAAATCTCGCCGTTTTCGTTTTTTTTTAAATTCTATTTTGGATGTTTTAACACTGACAATTATCATAGTTTTGTAGAATAATATAACAAAAACTAGAAGAATTCTATTAGAGAAGTCAACATTACACAAAATAGCATTTCATTATTTTTAATATGACTGTATGTTTGGTTGCTTGAACCAAAATCGTTTATTAATAGAGAATCGTTCATTAATACGAGTCATTAATGTATGATTTTGTATACATTCATATTGCTCAAAAACGCACAGTCGACGGAAAATGTAATTTAATTATGTCGATAGGACACTCACTGATTACATCACTCATTTTCTCATTGCTCAATTGATAAACTTTGGCTTTATATGACAAGAATCAATTAATTAATTTTAATTGTGTTATATTTTGAGAACAATTTGTGACAACAAAAAAAAAAGGAGGATGTTATTTCATATTATAGCATATTTTTCCATTCCAAACTACTTTTCATAATTAAAGGTTACGATATTGTCACAAATAAAGTCACTATATGCTTGTTCCCTATTCATATTTTCGTTTTACCTTCTGGACCATGCTGAACTTTTTATAAACAATAATTTTTTTCATAGCATTAACAATTAAAAAGTTTCCCATATGTTGCCAACTTTTCCAGACATACTGTATATATAATGCTACTTCTAATAATTAAGTGGCTTAAGTCCGCTATTATTCATGTTAATAAAGGATCAAATAACGAAGCAAATAAAAAACAAAACTGAGCAGTTGAACAGGATAATTGGCTACAAAAATCTGAAACCAATAAAAATGAATTCACTACTATATGCAGATGATGTGGTATTGATAGCAAATAACAGAAATAAAAGCAGAAGCTATTGAATATATGGACCGAAGAAATAGATAACATGAAAATGGAAGTGAATACTGATAAAACTAAAATGAAGATCATAAATTGTAAACAACAGGATCAAATTACTAATGAAATAAAATGTAAAGAGGAGACACTGGAAAGAGCAAGGACGAATGAATATCTGGGAACTATATTGACAGAAGATGGGAATATAGAAGCAGAAATAACAAATAGGGAGAATAAATGAATGACTGTACTACACACTAAATAAGACAATGAATGGTCCACAATACAGTAACGATACCAATAATAACATATGCAAGTGAAAATTGGACACTGAGAAAGAAGGATGAAGCCAATTGAGTTGAAGCACCTAAGAAGAATAGATAAGACAAATAAAACAAGAATCAATAATAAGAAAAATAAAGAGAAATCAATTAAATTGGTATGGACATATTGTCAGAATGAAAACAGATAGAAGTACAAGAAAGATGATGGAAGCTGGAAGTACTATTTACAGAAGAAGGGGTAGACAGAGAAGAAATGGATAAACCAAATACAGGAGATAGGGAATAAGAGAGGAAAAACTCTAGATGAAATGAAAAGATTAGCAAAAGAGACAGGAAAGAGTGGAAGCATTGGGTACAAGAGGAACCAGAATCCTCATCCGACACCTAAAAAGGTAGAAGGAGAAGAGAAGAAGAAGTAATGATTTTGTAATACAGATGTCAGATTTTGTTTGTAAATAAGAAGCAATTGTTCTCAGTTATTTTTACTTCTGTTTGCAATAAAAAAAATGTGACCAATAAAACTGTTTATAAAAAACAAAATATTTATATACAGATACAGTTTAAATGGATAGATAGGTATAAAAAAATATCTTAATATTGTATATATTCTACATTGATAAACCATATTTGAATTTTACTGAACTGATAACCACACAACAATCATGTTCCTATTGGTCAGTGGAGGCACTATTTGATTGTAATGTTGAGTTGGAGATATAGCATGTTTGAAGAGTAAACTTCAGTTAGTTTGAAGCGGTTTTTACTAAGGTTCGAATGATAATAATTATGTAAATGGATTCCTTGGAAAATTTCGAGCTAGACCTGCTAGGTATCTGCCAGAAATCTTCATTTTTACAAAAATAATTGAGTTAGCAGGTTCCGATTCGATAATCCTCATTTGATCTAATTGTTACATCAGCTAAAACAAGTAGCCCTTAGCATAACTAATATCTATTAAAATTGAAAGAAAACTAAATTTTTTTGAATGATATAAGTTTTCGCTCAAAATTTAGAAAATTATATTGTATTAGTCCAAGAACACTCACTAATTCAATATCCAGCAAATATTAATGAAATAATTAGATGGCGTAAATATTTTTCAAAGAAAAACAGTGCTCAATAAGTCACATTAAGTAGGTATATAGGAACTGATAAAGCGATTTTGAACATTTATTATATATTTCAACTTACCAGATTTAATTTTAAACGTCTGTAACAAGTATTAATGTTTTCTAACACTATCAAATATAATGAAATTGGTAATAAGGCAAACAAAACCTTGGCCAGCCGTTTATATAGGAATGCAAACCATATTATGATATGTTTATGAGTAATCTGTGATATGATTAATCAATCTGTCAATAATCAAAACAAAAACAAAGATATGAATTTGTCAGACTACACTGCAAATAATTTTGCCGAAAATTACTCTGAAATTTACCTCGAAAATTTCTCCTGAAATTTTATAACATTTTCTTAAAATCTAGATTACAAACTATACCTTGTTTTTAAACTAAGAGGAGCGATTTGAATTTAAGTTGGCATTTCTGAAATTGGTCAGATTGCCGCCCGTTTCACACAGCTCTTTTGAACTGACAACGACATTTGTTACCTATGATTTGTCACTTTTGTGTTTATTTACAAAAAAATATTCCAGTCACTTTTTCGCGTTTGCTGTTTTTGATTCTGTTTGCCTTTGCTGTTTCTTATTGTGTTTGCGTTTGTTGTTTCCTTTTATTGTGTTCGGGTTTGTTGATAACATAATATAGGCACGGCAATAAATCACTTGCGTCTAGCCTGACCGTTTAATTTTGTAGCCCGTATGCATGCATGCGCATTTCATGATGTTTGCCTTGTCCTTTTGAATTTCTAGACGGAGAAGTTTCATAATTTTTTGGTTAAAACAGATCATTGATTAATTTTCGAAGAAGGGGAAGGAAAAGCTAGACTAGCTCCATGAATTGATTCCACCTGTAATAGAGTTCAGTTTAAGGTCAGTGTGTCCAACAAAAAGTGGTTTTTATGACAAGAATGACAGTTAATGTCTACATGTGTTATTTGTTTTTGTTGATATTCGTTTAATCGTTTATGTTTATTTTTCATACTTTTGTAGTAGTTCTAGTTAGTCGTATCACTTTCTTCTGATTGCTTTTTCCACTGACATCTGACATAACTAGTGACATAATGACAGATGAGAATTGGTGTTTTGCCGAAAGTTCCTGGAATTAATGGCCACCGATGCATTGAGATTTCAGTTAAAACGTCATTTTAAATTTTAAGATTTAGGCTTCGGGGGTGTATTCATTGTTTTAATAAAGCAAAATAGATATTCGTAATGATAAAAAACCTGCAAAAATCTTATGTTTTGAATGGTAGACATTAACTGTCATTCTTGTCATAAAAACCACTTTTTGTTGGTCACACTGAACTTAGACTGAACTCCTCTATTGGTTGTTGGTTGTCGAGCGTTTGGATTTTGGTGGTCAATCTTTTGTACTATTTAAGGTATTTTTTTGCGAGAAACTGTTTGAAACAGTTTTGAAACACTCCATTTTCTTGAACCATTTGTGACGTCACACTTGATTCTGGTTGAAAACGTTTTAAAAGCGTCTCCTAGACCGTTTCAAGACGGTAAACTGTCAGAAATAACGAAATGTATTAACCTCACTTTCGTTTGTGTTGTGATCAAAAATCACTGAGGTTAGTGGTTTGTGATCACTGATATTGCTGCCCAATAATCCTACAAAGAATTAAAAAAGAAATGGAAAACGATAATATGATACAAGTGATTCTGGGAAAATTTCTGCTTACAGTGGACAAAGACACAGCACACAAATTGAATGGTAAGCTCAAATGATTCCGTTGAGAAAAGTTCTCTTTTCAATTTTTCTGACGATGACAAACAAATTCATTATTGCATTCTGAATGTTTAACTATTTTAGATGATGTATTTGCGCAGCAATATCTTCAACAACTAATAGCAATAGAACAGAATCAACAAAGTTCAATTTCTGATGAAGACATTCCATCTTCGTTTTCATCAAAAGTACTGAATACAAAAACATCGAATGGGGAACCTATATTAAAAAACAAAGTTTGGACTACGTCCAGAACCCAGACAGAGGCTGATAAAGTGGCCACAACATATTTTTTGGCTCTAAGAAAAAAATTAAATCAGAAATTTTCTGATAAATGTACAGCCAAGAATTCACTCTGGTTAGAAATAGCTCAGAACATGAATGAAGCTGGTTTTTTTGTTGGGGTAGGAGTAGAGGGCCGAGAGAAATGTCGACAAAAATTTGTGAACCTCCAAAGTTCCTACATAAAATATAAGGATAAGAAACGGAGCACTGGAGAAGGTATTCATATTTTTGCATGTTTTGCAAGCATTTTCAAATTTTATTTTTTTAGGTAAAATCGAAAAACCTCCATTTTATGAAGAGATTGATGAAATCCTAGGCGATAAGGACAAGGCAAATCCAGCTTTCTTAATTGACTCATTGAATATTAAAAGAACCTCATTGCAAGAATGCTCTAGTTCAAAGGCTGTTAGTAGAGATAAGGAGAATACAATTCCTTCAACTTCCAAATCTGATGAATTTTCCTTGCCTTCGTGTTCATCATCATCCTCAAATTCTGGGACCTCAGAAAATGTAATATTAAACTCAGGAAGTAAAACACCTACATCTACAACAAATAGATTCAAAAAATGTGTTAGGACAGTAACTCCAAATAAAAATAAAATGTTGGAGAATTTTTATAATTTGGCAGAGAGAGCAGAGCAAAGGCAAAACATGGAATTTCAAACAATGTTAGAATTAATGAGAGATGAATCACAGAAAAGACATGAGCAAGTAATGTCACTCATTTCTGCATTGAATAAAAACCGAGATAAAAACAATCAAGATAAAAAAAGGAAAAGAGATAGCAGTGAAAGTGACTAATTTATTTATTATTATACTGTTTTATGCTATGTTCTTATAGTTTTTGTTTTGACTACAATATTGCCATGTTTTTTGGTTGCAATATCTTTGTTTTTTGTGAGATAACTAGTCTATATTTGAGGATTAAGAGAAAAAAAGTTTAGCACTATTTTTTCTAGTTTTTTTTTTATTTGTGGGTCAAGTACCCCCATTTTTCTGTTGTTGTTGCAAGTTGTAGAATAATTTAAACCAAGGATTGTTTTTTAGTTTTAGAATGATTTATACTGTTTATTAAGACTGTTTTTTTTATTGTAGAACGATTTATACTGTTTCTTAAGACTGTTTTGAAAAGTTCAAGTACCTAAGAAAATTGGAAAATAAATTTATCATAAGTTGGCATAACAAAATAACAAAATTTCCTGTCTGCCCTTACTTTCTTTTACTTATTTTAATATTTTTATTTCAGGTGCTAATATAAGGAAAACATGTCAAAGTATTATATATATATATATTTCCAATTCAAAACAAATACTGGGATATATTGTTTCTCTTTTGTTGAGCTTGGTTATTATTTTCCATAACTTGATTTATATCATCACCAACTTCAGCATTTTCTTCTACTTCATTTGCTTCCCAATAATCTGTATTAACATAGCAAAAATTGTGAAGTATGCAGCAAACAGCAATGATTTTTACTGCTTTCTCAACACTATTTGTATTTATATACTTAAGTATCCGCCATCTGCCCTTTAAGAGTCCAAACAAATGTTCTATTACTAATCTGGTCTGGCTGTGCTTAATGTTGTACCTGGTTTGTTGTAAAGTGATGGGATTTCTGCAATGATTATAAAAAGTGCATCAAAGTAGTTAATTCATCTGTAATTAATGTATTAAGGTTTGCAAAAATAATTTGAATTTTTCTAACAAATCTTGCCACATGGCTTGTAATTCCTAAACAAAATATATGTCTATAAAAGTTGAAATATTCAATAGGCTTATATTTTTTTATGAATAATTCAAAGTAGGTAATAATATTGACTTACCTATAAGGAGTCACTACCCATTCCAGCAATGGGTATGCCTTATCACCAACTAAATGATATTCATTTATTGGAAAATATTTTCTGATATTATTATGTTCAGTGACATCAACAAAAATCGCAGAATTCTTAAACACCTAGAAAAATGAAATGCTAATAGAATAATTCTCAACAATAATACATTTCATCTATATGCCTTGGGATAAGAGCAGCTTATCCTTATAATTTCCAGTCGTGTAAAAACTATTTGATGAACAAAACAAATATTAAAAAACATCTACCCTGTTGTCATGTGCTGAGCCTGGAAATCCCACAAATAAATTTGTTATTAATTTAGTGGCTGTACCAATTGCTTGCAATTTGATACTGTGATCAGAGTTTTTATCTATATAACTTTCCTGTTGATTTTCAGGAGCTTTAAACCTTATATTGGTTCCATCAATAGCACCAATGACTCCTGAAACAAGTGTAAATTATGATTTTATTTTTCAAAGTTTGTAACATTACCTGGAAAACCACACCTCTCTTCAAACTGATTTACGATAGTCACTATTTCCTGAGGTGTTATTGGCCAACATATATAAATGTTCATTAGTGTTAATACTCTATTTAGTATTCTTTCTGTGCAATTGAACACAGCATAAAGAGATACCCCAAATCGTTCTGAAACTGAAAGTAAGGTTTCTCCTTTTCCCAGCCACCATAATGTCATCAATAATTGTAGATGACCTGGAACTGGAACTCCTCCACCATGGTAGGGCTTATTAAGCTCAGGGTGATCTATTTTTGCAAATAAAGTATTGAATGTGTCTTGCTTCATTCGAAACAGTTTAAAAAAATCATGTTCCAAATATTTGCTAATCCAATTTTCATCAAATAGTAGTCTATAGTGTTTTTGATTTCGAAATAGCACTGGTAAGACTAGTAACTGATTACTTATATGTTTTTTTTTTCTATAAAGTAAGAGCATCAAATATTCATGAAAATTCTGTTCTGCCATAAGGCTTAGGATAATATTCTCTCTCTCCATTTGGAAATAAAAATGAACACATACAAATAGGGACAATAAATATCGTTCAATGTGTAAACATCATGTAAATGTAAACATCAAAAAATTACATTTTGAATTTCTTGACATGACAACTGTGACACGTGACGTTGTAAAACGTTACATTTTTTCGGCTCATAAAATAATGACGTAGAGGTACAAACTGTTTTAAAACGCTCTTCAAAACTGTTTCGTCGCAAAAAATTACTTTTAGTCCGAGTGGGTGATCTGTGGTCTGAGTCACTTCCAAATATTAACGTCACTTTAGTTATTAATTAGTATATTTAGTTTTAATTCCTCAATCGATAAAATATATTACATTTAATAAACAAGTTCAAATAAAATGGCAGACCTATCAGCAGAAGTAAACCAAGAAAGAGTATATGGAGGCTGTGAAGGACCTGATGCTATGTATGTAAAATTAATTTCATCAGACGGCCATGAATTTATAGTTAAAAGAGAACATGCTCTTACTTCGGGCACTATTAAAGCAATGTTAAGTGGCCCTGGGCAATTCGCTGAAAATGAAGCAAATGAAGTTAACTTTAGAGAAATTCCGTAAGTTGTATTTTCATTCATATTTCCAGTCATTTATATTTTAAGGGTAATATTTCTGTAGTTTTTGGACCCCTAACATTTTTAACACGTTAATCGCCCAAATGGGGATTAAAAGAAAGTTTCTACATGCCCAAGAAAAATTATTTATTCATTTAATAAATATTACATAAAAATGACCTGTCTTTGTATGTTACCTAAAAATAAGAAAAAATAACACTTTGAAAATGAAGCCCGCCTTTTGGGTTTCAGAGCCGGTACTAGGTGGGCGCCCCGAAACCCAACTAGCGGTTTTCAAAAATACACGCTTCAGCTTGTTTGTTATGTGCGTGAATGTTACATGTTATTCATATCGTATCAGGTTCAGGCGATATTTATAGCGTTTGCGAATAAGTTCTATCTGTTCCAAGTGATTTTATTTTGTGGTGTAAGCAATGTCAAGTTACGAAAAAGATCAAAAACATCTTATGGAATTACATAATTAGATATTATTGGATGAAAATGAGCCTACAGAATTCGTAGATAATAATTCATCTGACGACTTCCAGCCAAGTTCTTCCCCGAATGATCTATTTCATCTAAATGGGTCTGTATAGATGAAACACTTGTCCATTTTAGAGGAAGGCTTCATTTGGGCAATATATTAAAAACAAATGATTCAAGTGGGATTAAACTTTATAAATTGTGCTGCAAAGATGGTTACACTTACGATATACGGGTTTATTGCGGAAAAGATAAGTCCCTTATGACATCGCTCTTGGATCATGGAAGAATTTTATTTACAGATAACTATTACACTAGTGTTGCTTTGGCACATGAACTTCAAAACCGAAAGACTTACTTGGTAGGTACACTAAGAAAAAATAGGAAAAATAATCCTAAAGATGTGGAATCTCAAAGACTGAAGAAAGGTGAAATTTGTGCAATGGAAAGTAATACTGGAGTAACAGTCCAAAAATGGCATGACAAGCGTGATGTTTTATGCCTTAGTACAGTTCACACAACCCAAATGATAAAATACCAAAAAGGAGGAAAGGAAAAACCCACCATAATATATGATTTCAATGCCAGTAAATCATTTATAGATCTTTCCGATCAACTGAAATTCTATTCCTAGTAAAGGTGTCAAATGGTACCGCAAATTAGCTTTCGAGATACTCCTTGTTACTACTGTGGTTAATTCTTACATTGTTTATAAAAATGTCACTAAATCTAAAATGTCTAACCAAATTTAGAGAAAAACTTGCTGCAAGTTTATTGCACATAGAGGTGATAGAAGCACATGAAGCAGAACCACTAAGATAGGAGAATCCAAGACATGTTCTTGAAGAATTTCAGTCCAAAGTTCGCCGAAAATGTACGACTTGCTACGAAAAATTGAGCGTCGAACAAGGTAGAAAAGTAGCCCAAGTCAAAGGAAAACTAGATTTTCTTGCATACAATGTAAAAAAATTTATTGTTTGTCCTGTTTTTTTGACCATCACAAATATGTAGAATAAGCATTTTTGTAGACTTTACTTTGGTTGATTATAAACATTTTGTTCTAGGCGTTTTCTTACAATCAATAAAATGCGGTTTTATAAAAAAAAAATTCCCAGGCTCATTCATTAGTAGGGTTCCCCAGGCCCTTCTTAAATATACTACATTATATTGCAGTATAATTTGGAGCCTAATCGCCGGGTCACTGGCTTTAAAGTGAACGCGCATGGTGACACCCTACATAAGTGTTTCAAAACCCGATTGACCACAAGCCCTGAAACCCAAACGTGAGGTGTCATGGTGTTGTTTTTCAAAAATGTTTTTTTTGTAATTGATTTTATGATAATACAAAATTTCATATAATTTAAACTTTATGAATTAATTTTTATGATATTCAATGTTGATATTAATGTTGTTTTAGGTCTCATGTACTTCAAAAAGTATGTATGTACTTCACATATAAAGTTCGCTACACCAACAGTTCTACTGAAATACCAGAATTTCCAATTGCTCCTGAGATTGCACTAGAATTACTGATGGCTGCTAACTTTTTAGACTGTTAACTATATTTATTAGCAAAACAAATTGTATTTAAGGTATTTCCTTATTAATGGAACCCTCAACCAAGAGATATTCTTTCATTAATATTAAATAATATATGTTGTGACATCATTAAATTTTATTTGTTTTTATCTGGTATGTACAATTTAATATTGTTAATACACTTTAATATACATTTTAATTGACTAAACCTGACATTTTTTAAGTCAAAAATGATGCCGAGTATTTTTTTTTTCAGTCAACTAATACTATGTAAATATATTTGTTATAATTAGCTAAATTCTTCTATATAATAATTTTTAGTGTAGAAGATGCTATAAACAGAACAGAAACATTTGAAATACATATTTAAGGTTTCCAAGGCAGTTACCTACTTTGACAACATTTTTTGAAAGATTTTTGGAATATGGAAAAGTGCTGGAACCTGTTTAACTTATTTATTCAATGGTGCTTATTTAGCTATTCATTTAAATTGAAACCTTAATATTATGTTACATTAAATGAAGTAGCTATGGACATGAATAGTATAAGTACTTAATTTTAAAAAATTGATGGTTGATCTTAAAAATTTGTTCAATTAAACATAAGGTGTCATAAGCTAAGCTTACCATTCATATTGAATAACGTTTTCATATAATTTTATTTATAATGAAATTGAAATAGAATAAGCATTTAGAATATATTCTTTAGCAAATTGTAATTAAAAAAACTTCACACATATTTGTTTTTCCTGTAAAAAATTCAGTTTACATAATTTTTTCTCTTATTTATCATCGATTGTGTACAAATTAGAAATGGTTAAAAATAGTGAACAAATTATATGAAGTTATCTTAATCAATGTGTAATTGAAAAAAGTACAGAATGAGTTTCATTATATTTTGACTAGTATACCTGTATCCATCAATATAGCTGACAGAAATTGTTTAAAAAAAATTTCCATCAATAAAGAAAACATACAGCCTATTTATATAGTCTCTAATATTACTTTTTTTTCAAATGAACCTTTGTTGTAACAGGAAAACACATGATGCAATTAATCCATATAAATAATATAAATGCAAATGTAAATTATGTGTTCGTTATGCTTTCTCCTTACAACTACTCATATCAACTGATATTACATTATATACACACATAGGCAATAGGTTACCTTTTATCCAGAAAAAAAACTAATCCTGAGGAATAGAATTAGCTTTATATCTTAAATGCCTTACTATTCAACCAATCATCATATAATTTTGTATGCACATTGTCAGAGATATAGAAAAGGGCATTTGGTACCTTTTATCCAGAAAAAACTGATTCAGAGGGATTAGATTAGATGTTATGAGGTGGCTATTCCATTGCTGCCTTTTCAGATCTATTGTGGTCTTCTTTATCTATTTATTCATTTATTAACGAGCAAAGTCCAATATAAAATAGTAAAAACAGAGTACAAATTATAATAAATAAATAAAAATACATAGATATGACAAAATTACAAATAATTGAAATCATACAAAAAATCAACACAAACAAAATAAAGTGTAACCACATAGACATTTTACTATATTCTAAACTTTATCAATATACATATTCAATTGCCTACTATAAAGTGAGATTAATTCAGAATGTTCATTGAGACTCTGTGTAGGAAACTATTAGTCCCATAGTTTGTCCTATGAAAGAGAAGAAAGAGTCAGTAGAACGGGTGAACCTAGGGCGAGCAAGCAAACTTGCTTGTCTTAAAAGAGAGGGACATGAAATTCTGGAATGGAGTAATAAGTCGCTTCTTAAACATCTATGTTGTAACGGGTACATGTTAAGTTCAGATTCAATGAGGGAATAATCATATGGTGTTTGCTTGTTTGACTTGAAAGCTACATAGCTTAAAAATGTATGTAAGAAGCTTACTCCCAATGCGGTCTAACTAAATAACATTGGGAATTATAAAACAACACGTTTGGTAAATAATACTTTTACTTATAGAAAATCATTGTTGATGAAGTTTCCTTCATTATCAACAACAGCATTCATTAGTCAATATATATATTTAGGATGTGTTGACTAAACATGTCGCAGCAATACACTATTCTTCGTTTTAATTCATTAATACTATGATTGGCATAAACCATGGGTGGACTCCGGGGTTTAAATTTTTATCCATAGAGATAAAACTGGTTTTTCCCGATTTTGAAACACTCGAGGACACCATGACCGACTCCGCAAAATGTGATCTTGGAATTAAAACCCTCTCCAATGGAACCTCTCGCCTTTTTGCAGCAGATCAGTAAAGCTTTTGAGTATTTTTCGGTTGGCGCAAGAAAAATACCTTTTTGTTAGAAAACCAAATTTTGGAAATCTTCTCTGCTACAAAATCTTATTAGAAGCTGTTGACCTTCTTTTATTTTCGACAGTTAATTTGTGGTCATTGCCACAAATCTGTCGAAACCTTTGAATATTTTCTTGAGAACGTCCACTCCTCTTGTTACCACGAGCCGCCTTAGTTTGGACTGTTAAATTGTCCCTATAATGTTTTAGAAAATTGCTTAGAAACATTTGGAATATTTTTCTAACAAACCTTTAATCAAAATTTTATCTTCCAAAGATGGAAGATTTGGCATTAAATACAAAATTATTCTAAAATTAAAAAAAGTGTTTAGGTTCCAAGGATATTGATCAAATTAGGCCAGTAAACAACAACAACCATCATGCCATAAAAAATCACAGTTTTTCATGTTTTGGTTCTAAATTATTAATAATCTCAGGCCATGCGGTTTTGCCACGAGCTTCAATGCACTGATTTAATTAAATCGTCACGAGTTCGGTCCTAGTTAAAATTGATCTTTCTAATTTCTAAATGAACATGAACCAAGAACATATTGGCTTATATCAGGTATCCTAAAAGCAATAAAATCCATTAATAAACAAAAATGTTATTAGGGGGCAAATTATGTTCCCACGGAGAAGACGACGGTGTGAGCGGAGAGTGTGCGAGGGACCGCCGCCCGTCTCGAAGTATGTTAGGGTAGTGATTCAGAGGCGGGGGTAACGGCGAGTTTGAGGTGGGTTTGGTTGGTAGGCATCCCCTTGGATATCAGTCCAACACTATTTGGGTCCTGGACCCATTCGAACAGGAGTTTCCCATCTCGACCCGAAAAAAAAAATATGTTTCCACTTAATTTGGCCCACAGTGCATTATTAGGTATATCACAATTTAAACCGGTATACATACACACTAGTAAAATGATGGGTAAATAATTCAAACACCTCTCCACCAGATGAAGAAATGATGTCATCAAACAGGACCTCATTTGGTATCCTTACATTTCTCCTTTTGGATTCTCAAAAGTTCCATAAACCTTTTAGGTTATTATTGATAGAGGATTCAGTTCTAACAACAAAATTATTAACACTCTGTTCTAAGTGATTTGCACTTTGACCTCAAATTACTAAATTCATGGTTTCTTCAACTCTCTCAACCACAATTGACAGATCCAATATAGAGAACCAATGCAGTTGGTTATATTATTGTCTTGAAAGAGATTATGTACTTAGATTAGCGATATTCTCCACCACCTTAATTGCTTCAACTTCATTTGTTAGTAGTTGAGGAAAATAAGGAATCACTATTGAGCTGTAAGTGTCGAATTTCCATACACCTTGTGTTAGGATTATACAGGGTGTACCAATCTTACGACAAAGTTCGGTATATGGGTTATTTTAAGAGATATCAAGAAAATTAGTGGATGTATATTTTGAAATTATCTCGAACTATACAGAGTGTTGAATAACTCCATTACAAACCAAACACATGCTTTTTTAAATAGGAACCCCTGTATTTTATACTGAATACGGATTGCTTAAATTTTTTAACTTCCCGCTAAGAAAATCAATGATTCTTCCTAATGATTATCGAAAAATCGGGAAGTTATTGTTTTTACCCGTTTTAAAAAAATCGAGGTTTCAACAAATCTCGACGTTTTGAAGCCATAAGAAGCTTTCCTGACTATTTTTACGATGATGTCCGTACGTCTGTATGTATGTGTGTATGTAAACCTCTTATAACTTCTGAACGGCTTGACCGATTTGATCGCAGTTGGTGTCATTCGAAAGGGCTTCGCCAAACTTAGATTTCCTGTAAGTTGGAACCAATTCGGACCGGTAGATTTCGAGAAATTGCAAAAAAAGTTTTTTTCATTTTTTCAAAATATCTCCGAATTGGCTGAACCGATCGACCTCAAAAACTAATCAGCTCTTAACCTTGAAAACCCGCATCGATCGCCACCAAGTGCGTCAAAATCGGTTGATGCGTTCGTGAGATATCGTTATCGAAAAAAAGTGTTTTTTTGTAATAACTCCGAAATGTTTCATCAGATCAATTTTTTTGTTCGAAATGTTTTATAGAGCTCAAAAATCTACATCGATCGCCGCCAACCGCGTGAAAATCGGTTAATTCATTCAAAAGTTATAGCAGTTTGAAAATTTAAAAAAATCGTGTTTCATCGAACTTTGATAAGATTAATTAAATTTTTGAGCACGAGGAGCTCAAAAACATCGCAACTAGCGACAAAATCGCATGCGTTTGAAAATTGAATTTAGCGGGAAGTTGCAGGGATGGCCTTTAGGGTCAACCGATTTCCAAATTTTTTGATATAAGGTTTTGCTACCTTATACAAAGTCCTTAAAAAGGTAGGGACACTTTTATGTGAAAATCGTAGGTAAATCAACGCTCTGTAGCTTACTGTACGTTGAAGAAAAAAATAGATTCGTAATATGATGCAGTATCTCCTTATTCGATAAAATTTTAAATATTTTCTCTTTTATATACAGGGTGGACGGAAACTTGGACCTTTCATTTTCTTTCTTCTTTCAAATGGAACACCCTGTATTTTATAGCTCAAATAGAATCTTCGGTTATGTAATTTTAATTTTTGTTGAGCATTCCCTTTACCCAAAGTTTATAAAAACAGAATTATTTTGTAATATTTATTGTAAACCATTACGTTTTCTCAGTAAGCGACAAAATTTGCTTACGATGAGGAACATGGGTTGAAACCTCACCCCTATAACTAAAATAAATTGTAATTCCGAAGGAAGAGAGAAGCCAAGTTAATATTTGGAAGGATTATAATGTTGAAAACACACTGTCCTAAGGAAATTTGCTTGAGATGAGAAACAAGGGTTGAAACGTCACCCATAAAACTGAAATAAATGGTATCTTCCAAAGGAAACAAGAAGCCAAGTTAATATTTGGAGGGAAGAAGTATTATTATAATGTTGAAAACACACTATCCTAAGGAAATTTGCTTAAGATGAGGAACAAGGGTTGAAAAGTCACCCCTAAAACTAAAATAAATTCCAAAGGAAACGAAAGGCCACGTTAATTTTTGGAAGGAGGAAGCATTATAATGTGGAGATCACAGTGTTCAACGGAAATTTTACTATGTTTTATGATTGTGAGGTTTCCTTGTGAATTTTTTAAAGCTGTTTTGTATTCACGTACAGCACTTTCACAGGATCGAGTTCCATCATGGGACAGATTTTCATTGGGAGGTAATACATCTTCACCTACGTGTGCCTCAGCTGCAGAGGTGACGGAGTCTATGAAGAATTTAACAGTTAAATCAATATATTGTCTGAAATTGGTACTGGGAGTAACTTGGCTTCTGCATGTGAAGTGAAGTTGGTCCAATTGGCTTGCTTTAATCGCCTGAAGCTTCTGGCAATACTGCAATAGCGGGTTCATTGTTTCCATTAAGACGACTGTTTATGATAATTGGAAAGTGATTGCTATCATAAAGGTCGTCAGCTATTTGCCAAGATAGCAAGGGAGCAGATGCTAAGATCTATCAGAGAATGTACCTGTGAAGAGATATTAAAGTGGGTGTTGGCTCTAAAATTCAATAGTCAGTTGCTGGTGCAGTTCAGTATATTCTCTATGACACTGCCTCTTCCGAATGTCCATGAGGAGCCCCGCAATGGTATTGTGTGCGTTAAGGTTACCTATAAATGGAGTTGGTAGTTGATATATTAGATTTAATAGTTCTACTTCAGTGAGATGGTGGAAGGGTGGGAGGTTAATACTACAAATAGTAATTTTGTTGGGATTTCAAGTGGTTATAGCTATAACTTCAAACTCGGTTGTGAGGAATATAAATTGCTGGATACAAATATTGAGGTACTACCGCTGGAGCTCTTTTGCAGTTGGTATGGATGAAGTGATACCCTTCGTAGTTCTTTATATTAGGTTGATGAGTGGCTTTGAAGTTGGTTTCCTTTAAACATAAAATGTCAGGGGTGGTTTTAGAAATTAAATGTTGAATTTTTTCCAATCGAGGAAAAATTCCATCACAGTTCCATTGAATTAAAGTGAAGTTATATCAAAGAAGGATTGCTCAGGAGTGTAGGAATTTACGTTGTCATCGGATGGATAATATATCAGAAGAGAGACTTATATTGTCAGAGGTGTCATCCGGGTTTAGTTGGGGTTTCATTTTTTATTTTTGAGGCGTTATTCGGTTTTTTAAAGATCTTTCCGTAGTAGCAGCATAGAATAGAAAGAGAGGTCTTTTATTAATGATGGGATGTTAGAAGTAAGTTTGTAAAGGGTCAGGGCTGCCGAAAGAATTCTCAAGAAAAGGGGTGAGTGCAAAGGTAGAGTCTTCGTATCACATTTTGATGGAGGTATGAGCTTTTGAACTAAACTTGGAATTTTCTGTCGCATTTGTTCTAATTTTTTTCCCTGACAGGTTTAGTTGTTTTGGGGGTGCAGTGAATTCATGAGGCTGTGGTGAGCTGCGGGCGAAGTGGAAGGTGAAACTTCAGGAGGAGTGTCAAGGAGGCTATCGTTTGAATGTCCTCTTTTCTAGCCAGATAAAATGGGTTTTTTTGGTAAATAGGGGTGCCTCGAAGACAGGTTGTGAATCAGGAGCAGTGTTTTCAAAGGAGGGTTGAGATGAGATATATTCTATGAGGTGAGGGTTTTTGTTGTTGGGATGTTATCTGGAGGGTTGGGATCTTGTTGATTGGTAAAGGATGAGTTGATGGAAACATTGGTGCAGGAATCTGCAGTGTGTTCATTCTGCTTGCAAAGGAAGCATACATTTGTCATTAGCTGATAATACGTAAGTAATACGTCGAAAACTCATAATGTATTCATCGTCAGGAGCACCACATTTAATAAGCGATACTATATGGAGAAGCGAGCTGCAAACCAAGGTCTTTGAGTTCTTTATTTATTAGGGAATGGGGGATGAAAGGACAAACGTTTTAGAGAATGTATATATATGATTTTGTATTGGGGGTCCGCTTGAGGAAGGCAAGATTGGCTGGATGGGTTGTTGAGATGAAGAAGTCGAGGGATTGCGAAATTACTTTTTCAGCTTTCACACCTTAACTACTCAACCAATTATCATAAAATTATGCACATTGTCAGGGGTACAGAAAATGATATAGGGTATCTTTTGACCAAAAAAAATTCTGATCTCCAGGGACAGAAAATTAGTTTTATAGTTTTCACGCCTTAACTACTCAACCGATCATCATACATTTTGTGTACGGAAAAGGATACCTTAAATTCAGAAAAAATACTGATCGATTATACGGTACATCCAGTAAGAGGCTTCAAGTCCTCGTCACCTCAGCCTTTTTGTGCTTGTGGTTGTACCGTTTATGTGAAGAGACTGGTTGTCCTTGTTACGGTAAACGGTTTTTTCTTTAGATCCTTCTTGGAGAAACTCTTCCTTGAGCGCTTTAGCCCCAGGAATTTATACCTCTCATAAGTCAGTACTCATCTTCCATGCGCAACCGACAAATAGTCTCAGCATTTTAGATTTAAAATGTGCGTTCCGGTATTAAATCTACATTTTTGAATTTGACCGAGCTGCCACTACAAAATTTATATTTCTCCACTGTCACAAAATACAGAGTGCTGCACTCGAGGATAGTGCTGTCCACGAGTTCCTATCAATAGACACTCCTATATTTATCAACGCTCCGTCCTCCGATTTGTTTTTAGGTAGTCCGTTTGTTATGATTTATTTTAGTTAAAGTACTTGCTGTGAAGGTAAGACTTTTGAAAATTATAATTTAAAAAAAAAGTGGTCTCAAACATTTTACATTAAAGCACCGCGTACTAATATTTTTAGAAATTCGCCAGTCTCTAATATATGTGAAAAGTACAATAATTGTTGCATCCTTTTTGACATTTTTCTTGCATCTCCTGGACAAATTAAATGTATATATCTAAAAACTTATACTTAAATTGATTCATTTCAACAACTAATTCCCGAACATCAGACATTATGATTTAATATGAATGTTTATGTATATGCATACCGGATGTATCAAAAGTGATTAAAATTTTTGTTAGATGTGATATTTAATACTTTTGATTCACGTATTTAACGAAAATACACCTACATTTGAGATTTTGCTCTATGCTTTTACCGCTTCTTTTTATACAAAACATTGCTTGTGCCTACAAAGTTTTCTCGCTTATGTTCTGCCCACTTCGTCTCTAATATGGCCATTACCCATGCTGAATGTACACATTTTAGTAATTCCGCTTAGTTTAACGTATACTGCTTTTTTTCAATTAGAATTGTAAAGTATATTTTTGTTTGAAAAGCCAATTCTCAAAAGCTGAGTCAGCTATAGATTATATACACTCTTAAAGGGAAATTATAAATTTTTGGAGTGCCGAAGGAAACTTAAATCTCTTATCGATACTGAACATAGGAAATTCTTAGAACAAATTCAAGAAAACATTAGGGGAGATATTCATACTTTTTGGACATACGTTAATAAAAATAAAAGTAGTGGGGTTCAAGGAACAGAATTTAATTATAACGGTAACAAAATTACTGAAGGAAAAACTGCTGAGCAATTTGCGGAATATTTTGCAAGCGTCTATGCAGATGTAAAATCTAATTATAATGATGATGAGAGTTCTTTTACGTTTAGCATGCACGACACCTTAAAAATATCTAATGTAACGGCAGAAGACTATAATATGGCTATAAAAAATTAAAGCCAAAAAAGGCTGCGGGAGTTGATGGAATACCCCCGTATATACTTAAGGGTTGTTATTAGTGGATGAGAGTGCCTTTAATACATATTTTTAATAAAATCAGTGGCTATAAAAAAATTAAAGCCAAAAAAGGCTGCGGGAGTTGATGGAATACCCCCATATATACTTAAGGGTTGTTATTAGTGGATGAGAGTGCCTTTAATACATATTTTTAATAAAATCATCATTTCCTGTACTTATCCAACTGTTTGGAAACTCGCTACTTGCACACCTATTCACAAATCGGGCAGTAAGAGTGGTAATTTCGATAATGTGTGCTCCTGCTAAACTTTTCGAACAAATATTGCATTTCTATATTTATAATTATGTAAAAAATGTTATAGTTGACGAATAGCATGGATTTATGGTGGGCCGATCAATTAATACTTATCTATTACTATTTACAGAAGTTGCCAATCAGGTTTTTAAAGAACAGCAACAATTAGATGTCATTTACACGGACTTCCAGAAAGCGTTTGATAAAGTAAACCACGACATATTGTTAAAAAAACTTAATAACTATGGATTGTCTTTCGATTTACTAAGATTACTTAAAAGTTATGTACAGGATAGGTACTTTATTGTGAAACATCTAGGGAATACTTCTGGAAAATATCACGCTAATTCGGGAGTTCCTCAGGGATCGAACTTAGGACCATTATTGTTTGTTTTGTTTGTGAATGATATGTCACAATGTGTTCGTTTTTCAGACTCTTTATTATTTGCCGATGATTTCAAAATATTTAAAAAAATACAAGCAGTAAGGGACTGTGTCATGTTACAAAGAGATGTAAATAATATTCACAAATGGAGTATTGATAACCAATTATTAGTGTTCCACAGTAACCGTAAAGTTGTAACCTTTACCCAAGAGGTCAACTGTTACTAGTGATTTTAAACGAAAACGCAGGGGAACAAAATTGTCAATAACTACAAGTTATTACTAAAATACACAGTATACCGAATTGAACTATCAGCATAATATTGTATCCCATGTATTTAAAGGCACGGAAAATATGCATTTACCTATTTTTTTTCAATACTGTAGTGGAGAAAACAAATAATCGCTGCTTATATAAGGCGTTATCGCCGATGGTTGCCCAGGCTAAATAAAAGTATACTTGAAATCCGGAGGAAAATAATTGAGAACTATACCTCAGGGAATAAATAATATAGGGTTCTTTGTATTATAGTTTCCTTGGTCATATGGTTATGTCAAATCCGTGAATAGGCGCCACCGAGTTTTTAGAAGCTATTATGCTGAAGGCGATCGTAAAAGAAATGTTATACAAGTAGCCAAAACGCGGAAAAATATATATAGATACAAATAACGTATAAATAAATAGTCCAACTAGTACAGGCCAATCTTTTATTGCTAAATAAGATAATCGGCAATACGACGCTCCTGTTACAAGTAAATACAAGAAATATAACAAAAATAAGTCAAAATTGAGTCAAAATTAAATCAAAAATCAGTCGAAATATGTCACAAATATTTGTTATCCAAAAGAATAATCGTTTAGTAGGTGATAGAGGTGTAGTCAAGTATGATCATACCAGCTTTACATGTACCATAAACCTACCTATAAATGCCAAAAGCCGAATAATAATCTTCATCATAATACTACCGCAATTAAAGGCTTTGAATTTAAACTTGCAATCCAAATCAAGATAATTTTACAACCGTCCAAATTGAAATTATTTGGTATAACTAATAATCACTTAAACTCGTGTTTGAAACTGAGAATCTTAAAACGATAATAAAACGTAAAATCAAGTTCTTTTTTTTGTACTTAGCTTTCACGAATTTGGAGGTCCAGCCACCATCCACAAGGTCACTCTCGGGAGTAGAAAACTGGTAAATTTCCAGGCATCGTCTCGGCTGGGAAGATTCTCTGATGTCATAAAACAGGTCGAACCAGGTGTGAAAATCTGGGACGAAATCCAATCCAGACAACCAAAAGGGTCCCAAATTAAAACCCCAACAGTAGAAGGGAAAGTAAAGCGTAGAAATAAGGACACAACAGGAAAACCCTACAATAAGGAGAGAGAAAAAAAATAATCAATCTCACCATCTAGAGAGTTTTAGTTTTGTAAAAACTAAAAATATCTTACCTCAATTTATCAATGAGGGTTCGCAAAATTCCCATGTCCAGCCCTGTGAAACCATCAATGGACAACCTCCCACCAATAGGCTCACAAAATGGTGGATTCTGGCAGGTTTTGAAAGGAGGTTGATTCGATCTTAATGAATCGTGGATCCGGTGTAAAATAATCCCCCAACGGCGGAAAAAACGACTTCCAAACAAACTACTCAAAATAGTCGGATTTCCAAGCAACTTATGCGAATTTATATCCCCTAATTAGGGTAACTAATCGAAAATTTAACTAAGAAAATAACTCGCACTAAGCACCGAACCTTTCGTTCTCCAAAACTGTGTCTCACCTTCTCCCCGTTGCCATAGAAAAGATGGCTTCAAAACAGTCATACCACAATATCCAATAATATAAAATTCGAAATATCCAAAAATCCGTTAATAAAAACAATTAAAATCTAGCTATTAAATTATTCCAGTTGGTAACCTGTAGTTGTCGAGCACAATGGGGAAACAAAAGAAGTACGTCCAAATTTCCTAAATTCTCCTACCTTATCGATACTACAGCATTATACATATATACTGTGAACAAGAAACACCGTTCTCGTAGCGAAACAATTTCATTAGATTCGTAGATTAATACCAGCCACTCAGAGAAGACACGAGTTCTACTGATAACCGAAGCATTTTTAGATTTATTAGTTATACAGAGTGTCCAAAATATTAATTTAAGTCAACTGGTGAATGCATATTACGAAAAGATTTTATTTGAAAGTCAGACCATAACACTACCCCCTCCCCAAAGGATTTACACTGTAAATTCACTTGTAATCAGCTTCGTGATAAGGTTTCAGGTCTTGCGTGTGCCAACGACCTTTTGATTTACCCTGTAAGTCTTCAAGTTCATATACGCAGTAACCCCATTTTTTGAAAATTCTAAAAGGACCTTCAAACTTCCCACCTAGTTTCGCTGTATAATAATTACCAGCATCAGACAATGTAAACTTTTTCTTCCAAACTAAATCGCCAATTGCAAATTCCACGTTGCGACGTCTTAGATCGTATTGCTTTTTGCCTGGTCGTGAGCTTTTTCCATTTTCTTCACAACACCTTCTCGCAGCTTTGCCAAGGTTGTTAGTTTTTGACCGAGATCTATAGGAAGACTATTCGAGTCCTGGAATTTAGAGCAATGTTCGGAACCATGGAGCTTCATCTCAGTACCAAAATTTATAAAGTATGGAGTTTGGCCAGTTACAGCATGTTCAGCTGTGTTAACTGCACAAGCGAATGCAGAAAGATCAACATCCCAATCTCTCTGATTTTCAGACACAAAAGATGATAACATTGTTTTCATAACTCTATTCACTCGTTCCGTTAAATTGGATGAGGGATGATATTTTGGATTACATAATATTCTTAGACCAAATTTTGATTTAAGGCCCATAAAGTCAATGCTTTTAAATTGGGGCTCATTGTCAGATCTGATTAACTCAGGTACTCCATAAGAAAAGAAAATTCTATCTTCTAATAGTTGAATTATTGTTTTGGTATTGGCCTTTCGAATAGGGAAAAACAAGTTAAACTTACTGAAGGTATCAGTAACTACGAAAATATGCATATTACCAGACTTGCTTTTTGGTAAGGGGCCAAAAAGATCCATACTAATAATTTGCCAACAGCGAGCTGCAATAACAGCACTTCCCATTAATCCACCAGGTAGTTTTTGTTCTGGCTTAACTTGTTGACAAGTTACACAGCCCTTTATAAACTTAGCCACATCAGCCTTTAGGCATGGCCAGTAATACAGTCTAGCTACTTTGTGGAATGTTTTGTGAACACCAAGATGACCACCCACGGTTGTATCATGACACGATGATAAAACCTCCTACGATTTTGTTTAGGAACCACCAACTTCCAAAAGTCGTCATCATTACGAATTTCAGGAAAATCTATATATAATTTATCTCCAGACACACGCCAACAAGGAAATAAGAGAGGATTAGCATTCACTCTATCCAACATATTAAGATACCACCTATCTTTTACTTCACCAATTTGTATCACAGATATTTCAAGCTCGCCACTTACAGAATCCGGATCATCGACCACTGCTCGACTGAGAGTATCAGGGACTACGTGTTCTTTTCCTTTGCGGTGGATCACTTCAAAATCAAATTGTTGAAGCCTTAAACACCAACGACCCAAGCGACCTTGAGGGTTTTTCAGGTTGTGCAACCACTTTAAACTAAAATGATCGGTGATAACCTGAAATTTCGAATTCTCCAAGTAACAACGAAGTTTCTCTGCACTCCAAATTACCGCCAGTAGTTCGCGTTCTGTAGCACTATATACCCGTTCAGTACGACTCAATGTTCGAGAAACGTAGCACACAACATGCTCACGGTTGTCGTAAAATTGTGTAAGGACCGCACCAACACCAAATGACGAAGCATCCGTTTGCAATATAAAGCCATGATCAAAATTAGGACAATCCAAAATTGGAGCAGATACAAGAGCATTTTTAATATTTTCGAATGATTTACGACAATCTTTGTCACAATTAAATTTCACACCGTTGCGAAGAAGTCTAGTAAGGGGTGATATGACGTCAGAGAATGCAGGAATAAATCTTCTATAGAACGAAATCATACCAATCACTCTTCGTATGTCTCGAACGTTTTTAGGCACCGCTAAATTGGTAATAGCTTCTACTTTACCTGGGTCTACAGAAATACCTTGCCTATTGACTAAGTAACCAAGATACTTCAATTCATCACGACAAAACTTGCTTTTTTCCCTATTTAACGTCAAACCATTAGAAAGCAAACGCGTAAAAACTTCTTTTAAAATATTTATATGAGTATCAAAATCAGGTGTAACCACAATAATGTCATCCAGATAGCAAAAAACATATTTATCCAATTCTGGACCCAAAATAGTGTCTATCAACCGCTGAAATGTTGCTGGTGCATTGTGGAGACCAAAAGGTAGTCTAGCAAATTGAAATAAGCCACGCCCTGGGACTGTAAACGCGGTATATTGCTTGCTATTTTCTTCCAACGCAACTTGCCAGTAAGCACTTTTTAGGTCTAACGATGACATAAACCGAGCACCACCTAGTTTATCCAAAATGTTTGAAATATATGGCAGCGGGTAAGCATCACGCTGAGACACAGCATTTAATTTCGTAAAGTCAACACAAAAGCGCTGTTCTTCGTTGGATTTCGGAACAAGCAACACGGGAGATGACCAAGCTGATTTAGAGGGTTCAACAATTCCATTAGCCAAATTTCATCTAACTGTTCATCGATTATTTTTTGTTTAAAAGGAGAAACAGGGTAATACCGTTGTTTTATCGGGGGGCTAGACGTAACTATCTTATGCTTAACTGCAGAGGTGCAACCAAGCTTATCGCCAATTTTATCAAAATACTCTGAAATTACCTCATTCAGACATTGCTTTTGTTCAAAAGTTAAATCATCTTCACCATGAATATGATTAATTTGCGGTGTACTTAATATTTCAGACGAAAAAAACCATTCTCCACGACGCATATCAGACCCATTGTTTGCCAAAAATCTATCCCCAAAATAATTTCATGACGAAGTTTAGGAACAACAAAAATATCAAATATTTTTACAACATTTCTCACTTGAATAGGGGCTGATATAACCCCAATACATTCACATGTGTCGTTGGACGCCACAGTACACAAGGTTTTACGATTCTGATCCAATACTAATCCTAAATTTTTAAGCTTTTGCCAGCCAAGAGAGCCAAGAAAAATTTTGTTAGCACCAGAATCTAATAAACCATAGAGTTTTTGACCTAGAATACTAATCTTAAGATAAGGACATTCACCAGGGCCTACATGAGATAAGATATAATCTAAGACGAATTTTTCCTTACAACTAGAGTAATCTATGGTCGATTTGGTAAACGAAGACAATCTCCGACCTACGATTGACTTCGTGTGAAGTTTCCCGATGAATTCTGGCAATCTGGACAAGCCCTCTTAGTAAAACCAACCTTTTTACAAGAGAAACATCTAATTATACCTGAAGTGCAATGTTTCGCTAAATGATTAGGCTGATCACACTTAAAACATGTTCGAGGTGCGATACTCCTTTGAAAAGTTGTAGAGTTCCCTTGAGGGTGTCTTGAGTTAGTATTGGTACCTGAAGAAACAGAAACTTAGTGGCTTATTTTCAGGAGTAGCCCTATAATCCAAATCAGGTTCCAATGACAAATTACCAGGCTTAGGGGGACTATATTGTTCGATATTAATCTTTGTTTCCTCTAGTTTCCTGCAGAGCTCAATTAAATCGAAAGGGGTGTTTATAGTTTGAAGTGTAAGACGCTCTTGGTAAAATGGGAGAATATTAGACTTCTAAACCAGGTCTATCAAGTTGGCGGACCAACTTATTAAAAAATACGTTTTGACAAACTCAAAAATTGCCGTTTATTTGCCGTGAAATTCCCAGAATTTGCCGTTAATTATTTTTTTAAAAAATTGGGTGGCCCGCCAACTTGAGTATCAAGATATCAGGGTATCAGGCCACCCCCTGGAAAATTGGTTTCCTTTTTACAATAAGTAAAACGAAATACATAGATAATTGCCGCTTGATTTGCCGTTCAAGAAAATATCATTGCCGACATCGAGGCACGTCGGCATCTGGGGCAAAACGGGCAAAAACCATTTCTGCGTACGAAGGTCGGGATGGGTTGATATTAAGAAATGGATCTTCCCCGTTTTACCCCAGATGCCGACGTGTCTCGATGTCGGCAATGATATTTACTTGAACGGCAAATCAAGCGGCAATTATCTACGTGCTCGGTTGGACTTATTGTATAGAGAAAAGCAACATTCCAAGAGGTGGCTCGCCATCTTGACATAGTTAAGTTATGGATAATTGCCGCTTGATTTGCCGTTCAAGTAAATATCATTGCCGACATCGAGACACGTTGGCATCTGGGGTAAAACGGGGAAGATCAATTTCTTAATATCAACCCATTCCGGCCTTCTTACGCAGAAATGGTTTTTCCCGTTTTGCCCGAGATGCCGACGTGCGGCAATTATCTATGTATTTCGTTTTACTTATTGTAAAAAGGAAACCAATTTTCCAGGGGGTGGCCCGCTATCTTGATACTCAAGTTGGCGGGCCACCCAATTTTTTTAAAAAATAATTAACGGCAAATTCTGGGAATTTCACGGCAAATAAACGGCAATTTTTGAGTTTGTCAAAACGTATTTTTTAATAAGTTGGTCCGCCAACTTGATAGACCTTTCAAAACCTTTAATCTTAAATCATCCGAAACCGGAACAGGCATCCTGTCAAAAAGTTTACTCATAGCTGCAACATACAACCCAATTGGTTCGTCAGGACCCTGAGTTCTATTTAAAATTTGTTTCCAAAGCTGGTCACTAATATGTGAAGGTACAAACTGCTCTCTCATGAGACCTATTAGAGTATCCCAATCATTTGCATATTTAACTACCATATGATAAAAATTTAAAGCATCACCCTCGAATAAATCATGGGCTGATAAAAATAGTTCAGCCTTACTAACCTGTCGAGACCATAACACAATTAAAGTTTAATATTAATAAGTGTTCTGTTATGTCCGTGTCTCGTAAAAAAGAGAGTATTATTTTTGATTACCGAATTGAAAAGGATTCTTTATGTAGATTACAAGAAATTAAAGATTTAGGTGTAACATATAATAATAAACTATCATATGCATCTCATATTAGTAATTCTGTTGCTATTGCAGATCGTAAGTTAGGCTTTGTACTTTTTCTCAGATATTAAAACAATATCTCTCTTGTATAACGCGTTGGTTAGACCTAAGTTAGACTTTGCATCTCTCATTTGGGGCGAACAAGCAAAAGTACACTTAGAAGCTGTTGAGAGAGTGCAAAACAGATTCTTGAGGTATCTTTATTTTAAGAAATACAGAAAATGGCCGGACTATATAACGGTTAAAACAACAAGATAGCATATAGAATTTAACATAATATCTTAACAGTCTAGACGACAGCCATCAGCAATGATTTTCTTGTATAAGTTGGTAAACAGTATTACAAATTCCAGCGCTCTACTGTCTTTAATACCAGTTTTTTAGCTGCACAAAATTAGATTTTCAGTAGTTTGGGCCAGGAGAGCAACTCTTTGTTTTAGGACCAGTGGGGACGTTTCTATCAATAACCCTCCCGGATTGGGTACAACCAGACCCCTAGAATTTGCCATTCCTCCATCTGAGGCTACCTGGAACTCTTGACGATTAAAGTCAAGGGGCCGTGGAGTGAACCACGTTAAAAATAATAAAGGTTTCAAAGGTGTCAAAAGTGACAGGCTAGGATAGTAAGAGCCAAATTGGGTGCAAAATCACGTCACAACTTTATGGGAGGATAAGGAAGTTACAATTAAATCATTCTGATTTAATATTTTAAAAATAAAAAACATTGTCTAGAATAAAATTTAAGAAGGAATTTTTTATATTAAAGTGGTTATGTTATTTAGAAATGGGAGCAATAATCTTGATTTTTCGTTTTTTCTCCAAATCTGCTTTATTGGCTTTAAATTTCTGCAACAAGAAAGTAAATATGTGTTATATAAATTATAGTATATTGTTATAAAAATAATTATCTTATGTTTTGGTAAAAAAATAACAAATGGTTGAAGAATAAATAAGCAAGACATTGAGATGAAAGCTTATTCTGATTTGTGAAAGTCGAAGTAATCCAGTTTGACAACACAAGTTTAAAGTGATAATTAATTAAGAAAAATCTCTTTTGAGCTTATAAAGTAAACAGTATAAAGTTGAGAAACTTGTGGGAGTAACAAACTTTAACAGAATTGTTGGGTGAAGTACATTTTTTAGTTGAACTTAGTTTTAAGATTAACTTTAATTGGAAAAATATGAATTTTTTATGATAAATCTTTGATATAGCTTGGACAATTTCATTTTCTAAGACAATCCAGTCATCTTATATAAATAAAAAATATGGAATAGTTTCATTGAGAAGAATAAAAATGCTATAACTGATGCCCCATGGTTAGTATACAACCTCAGCTTTCACAGAGAAGGAATAAATTATTATGTATTCTTTAGAATGATTTAAATTTTTTGAGTTTATATAATGGTCTCCAAATTTGTCCAGGATCAATGAAATGCTTGAAATCAATTGATACAAACCTTTTTCTTGTTATTAAATGTAGCACCCTGGAAACTTTTATTATTTTTCTCAAATTTGTTCTCAGGATTATATTTATCTGCAGCACCATTTTTGTTTAGTCCATTTTCCTTTTGATGTATATTCAAACGTCTTGTAGCATTCTGGAAATTTAAAATATATTAATAAATATTTTATAAAACAAATAATCAATGTAGAGATTAAAGTCAGGGTCAATAAAACTATTATAAAACCGTTTCAGTACTTGTAACCTTTATTCATTAGAAATTGAAAAATACTGTGTTATTTACTTACAGTTTTGTTTTCTTTTTTCTTATTCTTCTTTGCATTATTAGCACTTGACAGCTTAATCCGTAACTCCCGATCTCCTAGTTTAACATTTTCCATTTCTAATGCTAATTGTACTGCATCTACATCTTTAAAATTGACATAGGCAAAACCTTTACCCATACCAGTATGAGAATCTCTGATAATTCTGACAGAGGATATAGGGCCACAAGATTCAAATAATTTCCATAACTGCTCTTCTTCAGCTCCTTAAAACGAACATATTTCTCTTTAAAAGACTCCAAAGACTTAAAATATAAATTGGTATTACAAATACATCCACAGTCAGCTATGAATGTTGAGTATCCATCCACAGCCATTCAAAAATGTTAAGTAACTACCATTGGTGACTTGGCGCATGCCTTACAGTTCTAGTAACCTGTTATATTAATAATATAGAGTATTTTATTTTAAATGATTTCCATATTATATTTTATTTTATATTTGACTACCCATTTAATAACTTTTTGCTAAATGAAGAAAGGATTAATATATCTCTTACTGACACACTAACTAGCCAGAGCAACGCATGATAATACACAAATACTGAGTTTAGGCACTACGGATTTTTGGATGAAACTAGATTTTGTGGCCAAAACAGAACCTTTAGTTGGTCACTAATTTTTAATTTCCCATCATAAATTGTATAAAAGTTCTTTACTTTTTGTTAGTTAGGTCTCATCTTGATTATTGCTCATCTGTTTGGTCTCCTCACTATTTAACTCACATGAAGAAGATTGAATAAGCTCAAATTTTTTTTCCGCTATATACCATTTAAGCTTAATGCTTATCGAGATTACAATACATGGCAGCATTAGTTGGACATCTCTTCTCTCAAGATCGGTAGAAAACAAAAAGACCTTTTTAACATCTTAATGGTATTTGTACCCGTCCAAGGCTTCTTAATAAGATCTGCCTATCCATGCCACCTCGCTCAACTAGGCAGGTGAGAACATTCAATGTGCCTTTCTATCGATACAATTATCCTTTCTACTTGTTCCTGTCCAGAACCATGAGACTAGCAAATTTTCTTAATATTTTACAGATTTTCAGTAACTCTAATAGTCAATTTAATAACCACCTGTCTCAACTAGACATTTGAATGTAAGGAATGTAATTGTCATAGTTTTGTTTTGTACTATAGCACTAGTGTTTATGCTATGCATTTAAATTTTTTTTGTTCTACCATTTTTATTAAATTGTCTTTTTATTACTGTATTCATTTTTATCATTGTATTGTATTTTTATTACTGCATTTTATAATGTATACTGTATTTCTACTATCAAAAATTTTTCATGTTCACTTTTTTATATGGAATTGGGATGCCCATAAAATAAATGAATAAAACAATATATTTTGGACCATCAGCTCAAAATATTTTCTTTGCTTAGTTTCATGCTCAATGACATAAAGTATGATGCTTTGCTGCAGTTGTTGGTTTCTTTATAAAATAACTGTTCAAATTATATCATTTGCAAAAAATCCAGAAGTTTCGATAAAAAATAATCTTGGCAATTAATTATGAAATGTTCTTTACTTACTGAAATTTAAATTTCCAATAAAAATTGCCTTGCATTCATCCATTTTTTCAGAAGATCCACATAATTGAACACGCAGATGATGTTCTTGAAAAATATTTCCATTTTCTGCAACTGCTTGTTGAGCATCTTCCTTTTCTATGAATCTGTAAATAAAATGTTAAAATTATCTTAATAAGATTATTAATGAGTTGATTACTTAAAAAAATTACAGTCATCACTTATGTCTGATATGAAAACTAGAAGTTGTACCTTACAAAACAGAAGATACTGCTTCTATCAGGATGAAACTCTTTTGTAATTGCAGCAACTTTTTTGGGTATTTTTGGATCAGCAACTGGTATTCCTCTAAACCGTAATGACTCAATTGGCCCATATTTTTTAAAAAAACTTTTGATTTGTTTCTTTTTTGAATTAATTGGAATATTTCCTACAAATATTGTTCTTGCTAGTTCCTCTGGATCTGGCTTTTTTTTAACTTTTTTATCAACTTGTTGGGTGTCGTTTTCATTTTGCTCTCCACTTTCTTGTTCTTCATCACTATCAACAAAACTACTTTCTGTACTAGCTTTGGGTTTTTTATTTTTCTTTTTTTTTAAAGTGAGTTCTGGACTATTCTCCCCATTTTCTTCTAAAGATTTTCTTTTATTATTTTTACCTTTTTTAATTTCTTCTGGTAAATCATTATTACTAGATGATAATTTGCGTTTTTTCTTTTTTTCTCTTGTCACACTGGTTTGATCAGTTGATTCTTGTTCAAGACTACAATTAGATAACTTCCTTTCCTTACCAATTTTCTTTTCGAGTGGCACATTTTGTTTGACTGAAATTTTCCTGATTTTAATTTTATTAGGAGTACTGTTGCCCGATATTAAATCAGCTAAACTTCCTACAGTATAATCCATTACACAATAATTGTGTAAATTCAAAAATACGTTAGCTTGGAACCCACGTTTTCCAGTTTCGTAAACCACATAAATAACCACAACCACATAAAACGAAAACAAACAACGAGGTTGAATGAGGTTATGTTTGAGACGATAGATAACGTGTGTCAAAGGTCAAAGACAAGTGTCAACAGAAAATGACATCCGTCTAAGTCACACCATAGACTAAAGATTAGTATCGAAAGTGCACTCTTGCAACTGTTCGAGCGCATCGAACATTTTATGAGGAAGGAATGATTGGGGCTGCCGTTGCTGTTGAAAGATGTCCCCAACCGGTGAAGGATGTCACTACCGATAAAACATATATCCAACCGGTAAGAGATGTCCCCCAGCGGCGGAGGACCGTCTTCTCGGCTGGCGGATCCCCCTCTTGGTTGGAAGGTGTCCCTCGCTGCTGGAAGCTGTAAATGGAACATAGTTAGACTTGCTGTGGATAAAAGTAAAATTAATTACAAACAAAAATAAGCAATAAAAACAACTCGATAAATTCAATACATATAGAAAAATAAAAACAATTGCAATTGGAAGAAAATATTTGCGGTTGAATCATGTTCCTCGCGGTTGGAAGATATACCGAAACGGTAGAAAATGTTCTAACGTATAAAAAATATATCCAATGACAAAGTATGAAAATATTTGCGGTTGAATCATGTTCCTCGCGGTTGGAAGATATACCGAAACGGTAGAAAATGTTCTAACGTATAAAAAATATATCCAATGACAAAGTATGTTTCTCACCGGTGGAAGACGATCCTCCTGGCTGGAAGATGACCCTCTCGGATGGATGATGACACTCTCGGATGGATGATGACACTCTCGGATGGATGATGTCTCTCTCGGTTGGAAGATGTACCTCTCGATTGGACGATACCTCGCATCCCTATTCTGGATGATATCCCTTTCGATTGGAAGATGCCTTCTAGACTCGGTGACGTTCCTCTTGGCTGGGTGATATCCCTCTCGGTTGGAAGATGCCCTCTAAGCAGAATGATACCCTTATGGTTGGAAAATTATCTCTAGGCTGGATAATGTCCCCTCTCGGCTGGGTGAAACCACTCTACAAGGCAACAATATTACCAAATAAATACCACTACCACCTTCGGCAAATATAATAATCCCCTACTAGGCAATAACAATACAAAAAATTACCACCATCACCTTTACCAGCAAAGATAATAATTCTCTACAAAGCCCATGATGATGTGGAATATTGGAAAGGTTTCTGAAACAAAAAATCAAATGAAACTGAAAAATTTAACAAAAATATCGTTTGTATCTATGAACCCTGTAAATAAATATATGCAAATTACAAACCAAATGGCGAAAACAGGAGAGACACCTGGAATTTACAAATGTACAGTTGACGATCCTCCTGGATGGAAGATGAGCCTCTCGGCTGGATGCTAACCCTTTAGGATGAAATCCCTCTCGGTTAGAAGATGTCCCTCTAGGTTGGATGATACATCCCCCAGTTGGAAGAATCTAAAAAAATGCCTGGAACAGAAAATCAAATAAAATTGAAAAATTCAACAAAAATATCGTTGGAGCCTATGAATAACCCTGTAAAATAATATATGCAAATTACAAACCAAATGGCGAAAGCAGGAGAGACACCTGGAATTTACAGGTGTACAGTTGACGATCCTCCTGGATGGAAGATGACCCTCTCGGTTGGATGATAACCCTTTAGGTTGGAAGACGTCTCCTTCGGCTGGATTAAATCCCTCTGTGTTAGAAGATGTCCCTATAGGTTGGATGATACATCCCCCTATTGGAAGAATCTAAAAAAATTCCTGGAACAGAAAATCAAATAAAATTGAAAAAATTCAACAAAAACATCGTTGGAACCTATGAACCCTGTAAAATAATATATGCAAATTACAAACCAAATGGCGAAAACAGGAGAGACACCTGAATTTACAGGTGACTCTCTCGGCTAGATGAAATTCCTCTCGGTTAGAAGATGTCCCTTTAGGTTGGATCAAACACTCGCGGTTGGAAAAACGTAAAAACATTTCTGGAACAGAAAATCAAACAAAATTGAACCTGGAATTTACAGGTGTACAGTTGTTTAAAAAAAAAGAGCAAAAAATACAAGATTATTATAAATTATGCGCCGTCCTACCTTTTTTTGTCAAAGTTATGGTCGAGTTATTCCTTCTTCGAATGTGCGATGCAAAATTGGTACTTAAATTCATTGTTGTTTGTCTATCCAATCCGAACAATTGCTTAAGCTGGAAATCCGGTATTTCATAAGGATCCATCTCATCCCTTAAAACTCTCCGTTGAAATATTAAATGATTTCTAAAATAATATATATATGTATTATGATACCACATATACCTATGATATAGGACCATATCTTACCTGTCACGCTCTTCTATTATTGGAAATACCAATTTTTTATTATTTTTTTCACTGAATAATGTAGCTTCACCAATAAATACACAACACAAAAACAACCCGATTTCCGAAATCCGATCGAAAATATTCACAATTCTATAAGATTTTCTGTGACTTACACGGGATGCGCGGAATTTTATATTATAGCCTGAAAAGTTATAAATTTGCGCAGAATTTTATATATACAGCCTGAAAAGTTATAAATTTGCACATAATTGACCTTGAAGACATATGAAATTACATATTTATAGCATTTGGTTGAATGGAATATTTAATATAGGTACATACGCGTTTAGGGTAGTTCCTCGCTCCATTACCTTAAACAAAAAAATTAAATCTAAATTATTAAATCTAACCTTCACCAATTTCAGATGTCCCAAAAGTTTCTGATCCATTTTCTATTCATTCTCTCTATTACTTGTGAGTTTGGAGATATTTGCAGTTAAAATAGGTCGGAAACTTCTGGGACACCCGGTATTTTATCTAATATTTCTCCATATCTATTCTAAATAAACGTAAGATATTTTCAGAAAAAAATAAATTAACGTCAAAAACTGACACAGATAGTCATGGGAAAATATTGAGAAGATTTAATGGGAAATAGTATAGGTATATAAAAAAGAATATAATATAAAAGCTGATCTATGTTAAATACAGGGTGTTTCTAAATTCATGCGACAAAATTCAGGAGGTGATTGCTCGTATGGAGTTAAGATGGGTCTTTCCTATAACAAAATTTCCTCGGTCCACCCCTTTCCGAGATATCAACCTTAAAAGGTGGTGACTAAAACTGAGTTTTTATTTTTTTTTTCTAAAATTTCAGTTAAGCTACAAACTTGAAATTCTGTAATTTCCAGCATTTATTACGAATCGTATTACATTTTACATCTTTAGTGTTTTCCACTCAATTTATTAAAAAATTTTTTTTCTTTGCAGCTATTGGTTTTGGGAAAAAAATTTAAGAACAAAAAAAGTTTTTAAATAAAACAAGTATTTTAAGTTAAATTTTATTTCATAAAACTTCATCTCGAAAAAAAGTTTTGATATGAAATAAAGTAAGGGTTGCTAATTTCACCCCCGTATAATGTAACAGGAATATTGAAAAAATACCCGTGGTTAGTACTTTGTGAGTGCACGAAAATTACAAAATTTCAAGTTTCTAGCTTTACTGAAATTTTAGAAAAAAACTCAATTTTAGTCACCATCTTTTAATGGGCGATATCTCGGAAAGGGGTGGGAGGAAATTTTGTCATAGGAAAGACCCATCATAATTTCATACGAGCAATCACCTCCTGAATTTTGTCGCATGAATTTAGAAACACCCTGTATATAAGCAAAAGTTTTCTAGTAATCACCCTGTAAATAGAATTTTAAAAAATATATTGAAAATCGTATAAATTTTTATTGAAATATTTCTAGGTTTATCACAAGAAATGGAACTTTGTTAAAATTATTGTTATTTTAAATTAAAATCAATAAAAGTCCAAAAATAACGAAAAAATAATTCACATTAACCGATTTTCAATTCAAATATTCTTAATTCATGTGTCCAAGTCCAAGATTCAATCAAAAGTAAAAAAAAATTATTTGTATTTGATAAAAAATATTATAATAAAAGATACACTTACCCTAAATCTAATATTATAAACTAGAACTCCATATCCATTCCAATTTTGTGAATTTGAGTTTCAATTCCTACAAAATTCAGTCATAAGTAATGAGTCAATGCGTTATATAATCCCAATTAGTCATGCCGGCCGGTCTTTTTTGGTAGAATATGGAAATTTTTAGTTAAAAAATACTCAAAAGTTGATTATAAATAATTATAAAATTTCATTATTGATTACCAGGATATTCGGAAGAAGTTCGAAATAAATAATTATTGAAAATTTTATTTTTTAAAAGCCGGAAAATTTCTGTTTTTTGATAAAATATATTCGATAACGTTCTAAGCGATTTAAAAATCGATTAAACAATTAGTAACATTATTCTTTGCAAAAATTATAAAAAATAAATATTTTTGGGATCAAAAATAGTATGGAAACTACTTATAATTACTAGTAAAAACCGTTAAATAAAAGAAAAGCTTACCATATTCATTCCATTTCAATATATATGATTCGAATCCATGGCACTCACTTTCACTACACTACACAAAATTTCGAAAACGGCTCTTTCGACACTACACTAAATCACACGTAATACCGAAAATATCACTCACGTTGATTCGCAAAATTTTGAAAACGCCACTCCCTACACTTCACTATACAAAATTTCGAAACCGACACTCCCGACAGATCAGTACTACAAGACGGTTTGCGCGGTACTGAATGAGAATGTTGAATGTATCCTGTGCTATTAACGACTATCTTTAACGATACTGATTTTATTTAAATTTAAAAATGTGTAAAGTTTGTGAATTTTTTTTTCTACATATAGATCTAGGGAACCAATCGAAATAATTACAAAAACTGTTTTTTATTCCATGAGGGAGCTTAGCTGTGCTAATTCAGTTTTCTTTAAATGGTTTCTTAACAAATTGGAGGGAGACTTTTCAAAAGACATAGGTAAGCTATTTCAATCCTCATATTTCCTAAATATTATCCAGTATTTCGTTAACAAGAAGGTACTTTTTCAAAAGACATAGAAACATTTTCTAAATACTATGCCTTTCGTTAATAAGTTGGTACTTTTCAAAAGACATAGGTAAGCTATGTCATTCCTCATATTTCCTAAATATTATCCCAGTTAACAAGTAGGTACTTTTTTCAAAAGACATAGGTAAGCTATGTCGTTCCTCGTATTTTTTGTTCTGTTTTTTTTCTGCCCTTTCTCCCCTGTTGGTGTCATTCGGTTTGGAATTGTGAATTATTTTTTATTGCAATTGTTAAGTACGCCACATGTACCGACTTTTTTGTTTACGTTTACGTTTTTATCTTTTGGGTACAATATATAATATATAAAACATCGAGTATATCTGAAAGAAACAAGAAATAAGTTAAATGGTATTCTAACCCCTTTCAGTGACCCCCATTTCTTATGTCATTTTGATAATTTTAATTTATTGTGTTGGCTACATTGACCTTATACAGACAAACTCATGTATAAACCGTAATCTATGCCATAAACCATAAACGTAACCAAACCACAGATCATGAACGGAGAGATTCCGTATTATCTGTTATCTATGGCAGAGATAATATAAATATAACGTAACCTCAAATATAGGAAATGAAATTATTTTTAGATAATTATTTTAAAATTTGGAACTATCTTTACACATGATTGTTTATTTAAGTAATCTCACAAATTTGGGTTACTCTAAAAGCTGACGAATGGTGCAAATGCATTTAATTTGGTACATTATTGTTATGTAATTTTTAAAGTTTAAGGACCAAGAAATGGATGAACTTTTATTTAGAAGTTCACAGAAAATAGAAGCTATTCAGGTAGAGTGACCGATGAAAATATTCATTCATTAAATGTGTAGACTTTCTCCTTGCATGATTGTATTATGAATGATATTGTTGGCATTTAATACAGTTGTAGCCTCCTGTAGAATTGAGCTAAGCATTTGAATAGTAAGTGTTCTGCTGTTTAATCACTTTTCAATTTTATTAATAAGGTATTGCTTCGCTAGAATTACTGGAAGCCACTGCCAGTCATTAACGGTCCTGTGTTTTCCATGCAACTGAGCCTGCCTGAAAGCTATTGGCAGTTGATATTTCCCTATCCTATGAATGTTCCTTGTGGTATACTCATTAAACTTTTTGTTATTTATTTTGGGAAATCAAACCACAATATTTCTTATATTTTTTTATTTCAACGTTTCGGTAGCGTTCCAGTTACCGTTATCAAGAATGTCAAAAATAATCATATCCCACAAAAAAAGTAACATTAAACATGTTTGATTAACAACATTTCCGAAATAAGCAAAAAAGCGCTATCCTTAATAAAACCATTCCTGGAGCGTGCACTTCACTGGATCCCTTTTCTAGTAGTTAGAATGTCATTAGAAAAAATATCTTTTCTACACCCTTACTATAATAATACACTTATATGCCCATAATCCGTTTCATAATGAGATCCATTATGATACAGATTTTTCGTAACTATACAGATTTTTAATCAATAGAAACCCATAATTTTTCAATAAGCATGCTGTGCATTTGACATTTGTCCAAGATTCCTATCTAATTGTTTTATTTGCCAAAATCAGTAGGTATTAAAAAATGTTCGTACTATACAGCTAAACTTCGATAATTATATTATCAAAATGTCTGATATCAGTGATATAGAAGAATTACCATCGACTCCTCCACACATATCGGAAGAGCAGAAAATGCAGTACTAAATATTTTGCCCCAAAAATCTAAGAAAGTGTATGAAAAACTATATCAACGGTTTATGGAGTGGAGAAATACAAATAATATTTTGACATTCTCCAAAAATGTTTTGATTGCTTATTTTCAAGAATGAAATAAATATTAATATTCTGCTAAGCTTGCAAATTATATATAATTGTTGTCATCCCAAAGTAAGTCCATTTAATTTTTTGTTCATCATATATTTTTAACATGTAAATTAACTTCCTCATAATCGCCAAGCTGTTTGATAATCTAATACTAACATTTTCACATTGTTTTTTTGGAAAAAACACTTAGCTTATGTATGTGATTTAAATATTTCAGAATTGAATTATATTACTTTTAGATTCAAAGTGGAGTCTTAGTAACTAAAACCAAAGAAGTCTTTGCAGAATGCATAGTACAGGGAAGAATGTACTTTATCCAAGTTTGGAATAATGCACATATTTCACATATTAAAATGAATGTAAAGGAAGGTTCTTTGAGATTAATGTCGGCAACCACGGAATTTAAAGAAAAAATAATATCGTTCATGAATCCCAAAGGAATGTATCTTGCACTTCTAAATATTTTTGGAAAAAAATGTAAGTTTAATAACACTGTACCTAACAACTAATCAGAAAACTTCTAAGTATTAAAGATTAAAACATTAAGGATGAAAACTGTGAATTAATTGACCTGATTTATTAGCACTCATCAACTTCAATGTTAATGTTCGAAGAACTAGAAATAGTGAAATATTTAATATTCCATTTCATCCAACAGACTATGGACAAAATGAATCCATCACAAGAGTTCTCAGAATTGCCAATGATATTAATTTTAGTATAGAACTTTTTAATTCCTCCATTTCTACTTTTAAAAAACAAACAAAAACCTTAAATTTTGAACTTTCAATTTTAATTTTTATTATAGGTAATTTAAATTGTAATATTTTGTTTTATATTTTATACTGTATTTTATTTATTTCCTGTTAGGTGTATGTTATATGATGTACTTAATATTTCGTGCATTTTTTATTATTGTATTTTATATCCATCCACTTTTAATCTTTTAATCTAATTTTGTATAAAAATGGTATGATCGTTGAATAAATAAATTACATAATTGAACTAACATGTTATATTTTTTGCAGGGACAACAAGAGATATTTATTTTGCTTGTGGAGGACTAATTATTGGTGGATTTGTAGGATTTTCAATTGGTATAGTTTATCAAAAAAGAGAACCAATTCTAAGATACATGCAAGCCATCCATTGTACAAATTATTTAGGTGCTGAGGTTTGTATAGATTTTTTGGTAATGAGCCTCCCAATTGTTATTTTTCATATTTTCCAGTCTATCGCTGTTGCTGAAGATGCATTTGCACCATATGAGTGTACTAATCATAATGTTTTGATTAATGTTAAAGCAGCATCAATTCAATTAGTTGACATTAAAATATGTAATGGTTATGGAAGGACCTTGAGGCAGATTTTACAAAAGATGTATTCGGTTAGTACAGTTTAATTAGACTAAAATGACATGTACAGAGGTTTAATGCAAGCAGAGCTGTCAGAAAACAGTATTTTAGTTACTTTAAAGCATCTAAGTTACTGTATCTTAGCTCCTTTATTTTTCGGCAAAAAGTAACTGGTATCTAAGATACTTTTTAAAAGGAACTGTATCTTGTAACTTGAAAAAGTAACTTAGATACCATAAAGTAACTAAGTTACCGCGAGAAAAGTTCCTTTAGACAGGATATTATTTGTTTGAAACGGCGATCGCGAAAGTTTGACATCGAGTCGCAATTCTTATCAACGAGACACCACTGATACGAGCTTTAGAATAGAGTTGAGCGAAACGGTTGTGGTCGTTTGCCAAGCGACGGCGGTATCAAGTTCTGGGGGTCAATTCTCGACATCGTTCGTTCGTTAAACGTATACGTTCGTGACGTCATGAGTGTAGATTTCTAGAAACTGCAATTCTCTGAGAACGAATCAATGAACTAATCGTCGCTCAAATGTTCGATCGACAACGAGTGCTTTATATAATCCTTAACTTGTTAAGCTTTACATACGATTATTTCCCTCATCTGTCAAAATTTATTCGCTGATAATTTAGCCTTATTCTTTGGCGAATAAAATCACATCGTCTCGACTGACAGCACCTAAATGTAGGAAACACTTTATACATGCTGGAAAAACACCTATAAATGTTGTATATGAGTCGGTCAGCGCCAGATTGTCCTATCTACATAAGCAATGTTGCGAGAAAAACATGGTCAAAAAGGGGTCATAAAAATAAGGTAAATTTTCAGCTTAACTAACCGCTTTTATTGCTGCGTGTATTATAATCAATACAGAATACAATGATCCTAACAAAAATACTAGTACAGGTGGTTAAAAAAAATGAAAACACTAAGAAAAAAACAGTTGGGCCACTACGGCATCGAACTAATTTAAAAGGAGGGGTATTTTCCAGTTAGGCCATTAATCATCTTCAACTTCACTCATCAGTATCTTGCGTGGTGATAAAATTCTTGATATACTTGAGGTACATAAGAAAGAAGAGTTGGCAGGTCCTTGTGTTTTAGTTTGTCGATGGCTCTGCCATTAGGGTATAAAATATTCAGAACGTCTTTTACTTGGTTAGGGTCTATTCCCCTTTTTGCAACATTTACGTTATCAAACTCTACATCTACATTATTTGAGTACTTCTCCTTTTTTTCTGTTTGTTATTAGATTTTCGAGTTGTTTGGTACTTTTAAAGTTTACAGTTTCCATTTTTACAATATCGAATTTATAAGTTTTTCGCGCAGAGGAAATAACTCTGATCCAATCGACTGGTACATAAATTTCGTTAAAAAACCTTTTCAGTTTTTCGATTGTGCCAAAGTCGTGATCACAGGGCAGTAAGAATGACCGGATAAAAGAAATTTATGATCGATTACCGTTGGAGAAAACTTTGGTGATGTTGCCATGTATGTTCAAATTGCAGCCATTTTAATGTTCCGGTTTTGCCCGCGACACTGGTCACTATACATAATAACCTAACCTAATTCATGTGTGCCTTTCTCGCTGCTAAATTATGTATACCCAAGCAATATGTCCAAAGTTGTCTTTTATAGTAGGCAACCCCTGTCGAAATATTTGGCTTCGGTAATGTTTTCATTAAATCAAATGCAATACAGGTGGTGGTGTCTACGTTTTTGTTAGGATCATCCTTCATTCCTTGTCGAGCTGCCTTTGCCTTTCGCAAATGTACTTATTTCTCTATTTGTAACTTTCTCTTCTCTTCCCTATCTGTACTTTTTATTGCCATTTCCAAACTGTCGCATTTTTTACATTTGTCTTTAGCAGGATAACGAAAATGGAGGTTAAACTCTTCATTGAAAATCTTAGTAAAAATAAACTTTGATACTACTACTACTGCTATCTGATTCATCGCTCTCTAGATAAAGTTTGTATAATGTCGTAAGAAGTAAATCAGGTGAGAGGTACTCGCGATGTGGATTCTTATTACTTCGACTATAGTGCGATGTATACGTTGCAAATTTTTGAATGAACTGTTTGATGTGTTCCGTGTCTTCGAGGCTAGTTTTGTTTTTGGCAGCATGTTGGCCTCGTTTGTCAACAGGTGGAGTAGTACTTTCTCCAGCAGAGGTTTGATTTATTAAGACTCTAGTTAATCTCCCATCAGATACTTTTAATGTGCTTTTGAAAAAGGGATTACAAACAGTTGCCGTATTTCCCACGGCTATAGGCAACGTGTAGATTTGCGTTCTATTGCGCTTATTTGTATCAACAGCGTTGGCGAATCTACCTTTGTTAACCACTTTTACTTGACTATTAATATAAGCGGTTTGTAGGTCATAATTTGCGAGTTTATAAAAATATACGCCGAACGTTGTTCCATCGATAATAACGTATGGCATTTGTTTGAGTAGTTGCACTCACCGTCAAAAAATGTTTTCTTTGGGATGATCTTACCTTGAACATTTACATATTTATTACCATAATTTCTATTGTATTTCCTCATATTCTTTTTCCAATATGATTCGTTTCGTATACGCTTTTTTCCTTTTTTTGATACACTGTCTACCGTAGCGGCAACCGAAGCCAACCTCAAAGAGTTCAAAAAAAGTCTGTAGACAAAAACAAAGAGCAGCCTGGAGAGCCTACAGTGAGACAGTCGAAGACTTCCCACAAGTTTCTAGGCTACAGAAGGCACTCTCAAACGACCACCATAAGAGTATCGGCATCCTGACGAAAGAAAATGGCGACAAAGCCGCCAACCTCCAAGAGAGCGCTGATATTCTTATAGAAACTCACTTCCCAGGATCTGTCTTTCCTGGAACGACGAGCTGGGCGGAAGTACCAACAATACCCTCACAATACGACTGGCAGTTTGCTAGTGCACTAATTGATGAGGACAAGATAAGGTGGGCCATTTCGGGCTTCTCCTCTTTCAAGTCACCAGGACCTGACGGTATAAGACCAGCCCTACTTCAGTGGGGAATGGATATCATTATGCCGCACCTGGTTAGAATATTCAGAGCCTCTTTAGCTCTGAGGTATTTTCCCAGAAAGTGGAGAGAAGTACGAGTGGTATTTATACCAAAACCAGGAAGGATGGACTACACCTTACCAAAAGCATTCCAACCTATTAGCCTGACATCATTCTTTTTAAAAACAATGGAGAGGCTATGTGAGAGGTATATAAGGGATAAAGTGCTAGTTCACAATCCACTTCATCCATATTCTCCGGGAAGGTCCACTGATTCGGCCCTTCACCAAGTGGTTGGCAGAAACGAAAGATCATTAGACAATAAAGAATCCACCCTGGGTATATTCATAGATATTGAGAAGACATCATAGTGAGAAGACTGGTCATGAGGGGATGTCCGCAGGGAGGGGTCTTATCACCCCTTCTTTAGAACATAGTCCTGGTTATTCTGATTAATCACCTCAACAATAATGGATTCTACACAATCGCATACGCAGATGACATAGTTATCTTGCAGACCGGAAAATTTGTGAACACACTGTGCGATAGAGCGCAGGATGGGCTCAAATTAATAGAAACATGGTGTAAGGAACAATCCCAAGAAGACTGAGATGGTCCTTTTCTCCAGGATAAGAGGATTATCGGGCTTAAAACTCCCCGAAATCTTCAATAGCTAATTAAACTTCTCTGAAGAGGTGAAATACCTTGGTATTACCCTCGACAAGAAGCTAACATGGAACTCTCATCTACAGAGCAGAGCAAAAAGAGCATATGTGGCTTATGAGTAATGTCGGAGGACAGTGTGACGTACATGGGGTCTTTCACCCCGTGTGGTCACCTGGATCTACACTGTAATCATTAGACCTATGCTAACGTATGGAGCCATTGCATGGGGACCGAAGGTTCTACAAGCAACGGCCATCCAAAAATTATATCAAATACAGCGAATGGCTTGTTTAAACATCACAGGAGCCATGAAAACAACCACTCCAACCTCGGCAATGGAATTAATTACTGGTCTTACCCCTCTGGACTTGTACGTCAAAGAAGTTGCGTTAATGGCCATGTTAAGATTGCGTACGGCTGGTGTAAACCCCGAAGTAGGATTGGGTCAATTGAGGCTAAGCCTATGGCGAGAAGCGCTTACTGCACTACCTCTGCTGCAGGCGGCCAATGATGCAATTGAGCCCAGGTTTGTGTTTACTAAACCCTACAAAATACAAATAAAACAGAACACAGAGGCGCAAATGCAATACGCATATATACAGACGGCTCAAAAACCAAAGAAGGCTCAGGATGTGGAGTTTACTCCAGATCACTTAGCCTAAGAATTGAGTGGGGAATGGGAAAAAATACCAGCGTGGTTCAAACAGAACTGGCTGGTATCTCAATTGCTACAAAATAACTAACCAGAAGAGGAATTTCTGGCAAAAACATAACAATCTGCACTGACAGCAGACAAGCCCTATTAGCCTTGAACAGACAACGTGTTACATCAGGGCTAGTAATAGAGTGCCACCAAGATTTAGCTAACGCCTCGGTAGATAACAATATTATCCTGAGTTGAGTTAAATGGCACGACAGGAGTAAAGGTAATCGCATTGCCGATTGTTTAGCCAGGGAAGCGGCTGGACTAAAAATTTTAGGACCCAGTGACACCTACGGCCTGACGACTTCGACAATTGCGGAACTAGCCAAGCGTTACAAAGCTTCATTATCAGCTGGGATAACCTTGGGCGACCCTAGGAAGCTGGCGCCAAAGAAATATTTGGCGATGGCCAGGAAAAACCTACGCTTAACAGTAGGATTTCTGACTGGCCACTGTCAACTAAGCAAACACCTCCATACTATGGGGCTAGTTGACACAGCTCTATGCAGAATGTGTGAACAAGAAGATGAAACTGTCAGGCATGTCTTATGTGAGTGCCCGGAGTTACCGACAATAAGAGAGTGTGTGTTCGGTGAGTCTTGGCCTACACCTGCCGATATAAAGGAGATGTCTCCTAGTGACCTGTCCACCTTCCTGAAGAGGACAGGATGGACGATGAACTAGGAGGACAACTCCTCGGGAGGATGTGCAATGGGTCACATGTGGCCTAAGTGCTTTGGGCCTAAACTCACCCTCACCACTTTACATATACAGATACCGCAGCGGCACTTGTAGAAGCTTCATTATCAGTTGGCAGATATGCTGACTCAGAATCTTCAAATTCGCTTGGTTCTCGAAGACTAGAACTATTAGGTACTATCTGACATTTCAGGCTTTGACTGCAACAAAATGACGCTAGATTAGCTTTGTGCAAGTATATTCGTTTATTCAAACTAACGGACATTTAGACATTCTAAAATTTGTAGGTTAGGTATTGTCTTGGTAAATAATTTGATTAAATTAATGAAATTTGCCTAAATACTAATAATTGCTTCTGTAACATGAGCTGTAAAAACCTTACATGCTTCTTCACTAACGACAATTTCAAATTAAGAGTTAATAGAAACGTTTTTAAACATTCAGTGATCTCATACAGCACTTACAGTAGTCAACCAAAATGTGTTAACCAAAATATTTTGATTTTTATTTGGTTTAGAAAATTATAGTGGCCCAACTACCACTTAGGTCACTGTGACTTATTGCACAAATACAAACTGACACCGGCCTAACTTTGCTGCGTGCGCCATTTGTTAGTAAGTAGCAGAAGCGCAGGTGGGCCACTGTGGATTTAAAGTGTAGCTAAATACATATGTAATATTTTGCTTAGTAAACGGCACGGTACAAATTTTGTAGTTGGGCCACTCTGGCGCTGAGCGACTCATGTAAAGAATGCGTTTTTAATAATTGTACTTTTAATAATTAAAAATATATGGGTCAAAAATATTTATTTCTTGGTAGTTAAATGATTCAGGAAATAATCTTTTCAAATATAACGCGACCATCATTTTTTATTAAATAATAATAGTTTTGTCTGAAAATTTAACGGGTAAAATCGATAAAACCCGAGAGCTTTAGCTCGAGTGTTTTATTCTTTGAACATCAATCTTGTTATATTACCCCCGAATAATCTACAAAGTAACTATAAAAGTATCTTATTCAGTATTTAAAAAAGTAACTTAAGATAAGTATTTAATTTTTTTTTTTTTAAGAGTAACTACTTAGATACTATGGAGGGTAGAAGGAAGGAGCACCATCTTGTATGGGGGACAAGTTGAAAAAGTGTCCACCTGTAAACAGCAAATTATAATTCGAAGATTCACCGAAATGGCGCTCGTGTAGCTAATGGAAATGATGTGAATTTAGGGTTATAAACCGAGTGAAGTGTGCTGGGTTGAAAAATTTAGTATTTTTCGCGACTTGTATAGTTGAGAAATATGCAGTTTTTAAAATCTCAATTATTTACGTAGTATTTCCTTTTTTAATTTTGTATCTTACTCTAATAATTCATGGCGCTGTTTTTAAAATCTTTCCACTTGCTACTATGGCGCCACCTTAATTTGCATCCTTTTGATGGACACTTTTTAATACATTCAGATGGTGTTCCTTCCTTCTACCCTCCATATTAGATACCCAAAGTAACTTCAGATACTTTTTCAAAAAGTAACTTGTAACTATAGTATCTAGATACTTTTCCAAAGTATCTTTGACAGCTCTGAATGGAAGTACCTACCTATAGGCAGTTTTGTGTAGGTGTTGCTGGAGACTTTTCCTAATTTCTATAAGATACATTTGAGGAATTTGCTCATATAATTTTGATTGAATTGTACAAAATTCAAGATATATTTTGTTATATTTTAGAAATCTAAATCTGACTTACCCATTATCCTCGGTAGAGACTGTACAGGTATTGTAACAGACATTGGCTCAAATGTTACTAGATTAGAAATAGGAGATGAAGTTTGGTTAACTGTTCCTTTTTGGATGCAAGGTACACTGTGTCAATCCATATTAGTTGAAGAAAATAGAATTGGTAGAAAACCAAAGAATGTGGGATTTGAAGGAGCCTGTAGTCTTCCTTACGCAGGTAGCTTGGCATTATCTGCATTAGTAGAAGCTCGACTAGACTCGATGAATGCCGGAGGAAAAATGTAAGTCTTCCACTTGGTAGTACTGATTAGATATTTAAATTTTTAAATAAATATAATGTGTCCTTTCCTTATTTGAATTGTTGAATAAACTTTTTAGGGTTCTAGTGGAAGGAGGCTGTACTCCTGTAGGATGTGTACTTGTTCAATTGCTTAGCCAATGGAAGGCATTAGTTACAGCAACTTGCTATAAAAGGGCAATACCAGTAGTGAAAGCTCTCGGAGCTACCAATGTAATAGTACTTTGCGATGTTTCTACTCCCACAGATAAATTTGTACCTGACAATAATCATAAAGAACAAAAATCTGCATTTATAGAACAACTAGAAAATAGGTAAGTGATTTTTTACCCATTATTTTCTATTGTTTTTTACAAATAGCTTTAGTTTGTTCTTGTTTGTCTTTTTTGTAAGATCAATAGGCCAGTCATCTTTTACATTTGAGTGGGGGTGTCAAGGAGAGCTTATTTCTGAGTTTTCGTATACATAGAGTTTAAGCTAAATTAGGGAGGGGTGGGGGAAGGTAATTTTGTGTTTTTTCGCTGTAACTCGGTCAATCTTGGTCGTAATTGCACGTACGACGTCTCTTTTTGTAGGTATTTTCAAGTCCTACAATTCACCTTGCGAAGACCCTAACCTAAAATCAATATTTTTCGAGTTAACTTGAAAAGAAAGGCGAAAAAAAGTTTTTGCCTTTTGTGCATTTAACTCATTCCGGATAGGTCCGGTCTTGGTATTAGCGATTAGACGTGTTTTATTTCAAGTGCGATTAATTAATTAAATTTCTTGTGTCAAAAAATATTATAAGTGGTTGAAAAGAGTAGTCATAGTGATGGAGATCCCCCTGATAAAGGGGATAATAGTTTTCACGGATTTACGCAAGAAGAACAACTTGACGCAATGGAAACGACGGAAAATATCAGTGGTAAAGTAATTAAAAAAAACAAATGGAAATCATGTAAGTCAATTTGATCTAAGTATAAATATGTTCTTTGGAAGTTTATCAAAAAAGAATAAAATAACGTCAATGATAACGATGCAATTCATAATACAAATTCAAATAAAAACCAAAACATTAGTGGCAATGGGCAAAAAAACTCGCCATCTGATAAATCAACTAATTCGTCTAGCTTTAAAAGAGAATAGTTATTTGTGCAACCAGTTGGGAAAATCACAATTTTTCTTAACGAGTGGATTTCTGCGCAACGAGCGAAGCAAGTTGCGCAAAATAACGCGAGAAACGAAAAATAGTGTTTGCCAACGTGTTTCACACAATATTTTTTCTAATTTTGAATAGGATGTGATTATTTGAATTCAAATTTAAAGTACTTGAAACGTCGCTACGAACGTCCCTCGTAGATTCCTTTTAAGTCGCCTAATAAAATTGGAGATGTTTATTTGTTACAATGGAAGCAAGTATTGTTTAATGTCATGTTTCGTGATTTTGATTGTCAAAAGAAGTAGAAATTAAAAATCGTTTTTCTTCTCGTAAATAATTCATTCACTATTTTTTAAAGTAGAAGAATATATAAATACTGCAATGTCCGATTCAGAGAACGACGTACCGAGCGACATTGAAGAAGCGGCTCAATCTGCGTTATCTACAATTATTCCTAAGAAGTCGAAGAGCAAGTATGATTTGTCCTATGCCAAATTTAATTTATGGTGTGAACGGAAAAGGATTACCCATTTGAACGAAAATGTTTTGCTAGCCTATTTTCAAGAAAAAAAGGAACTGAAGAATTCAACCTTATGGAGTTTATATTCAATGTTAAGAACTGAATTGTGCTTAAAAAGAAATATTGACATTAAGAAGTATACAAATTTGCTGGCGTTCTTGAAACGTCATTCTGAAGGTTGCCAGCCAAAAAAGTCGCAAGTTTTTAGTAAAGAAAACTTTGCCCATTTTCTGCAAGAAGCTTCCGACGGGCAACATTTAATGAACAAGGTAGCATTAATCGTTGGAGTTGCTGGAGCTTGCCGAAACAGTGAATTAACTTTTCTTTGTATAGAAAATGTAGAATTTCAGGAGGAGTTTGCTAAAGTGACCATCCCAACACAAAGACGAAAGTATGTCGACAATTTGTTATAACCCCTGGAGCTTTTGATGGTATAAATTGTATCGAAATTATCAAAAAATACGTTCTGCTAAGGCCGTCAAATATAAAGCATGACAGATTTTTTGTCAAATATTTAAATGGGAAATGTGGAGTACAGCCTATAGGCATTAATACATTTGGAAATTTGCCGAAAATAATCGCCCAGTTTTTAAAATTGCCAAACCCTTGTTTGTATACCGGTCACTATTTTCGGCGGACGTCGACTACTCTTCTTGCGGATTCAGGTGCTGATTTGCTTAAAATAAAACAGCACGGGGGATGGAATTTCAATACGGTTGCCGAGGGTTGTGTGGAGAATTCAATCATTAATAAACAGAAGATTGCCACGAACATACTCAGAGAAAATTTACATAGAAAATACATCACAAATTAATGCTAATCAGAGAACTATGTTGTCAGCTGGGGTCAACATTAGTAACTGTTCTAATTGTGTTATTAATATTTATAAATAGTTTTTTATTCACGAATTAAAATTGAATAAAGTTATAAAAATTTCTTGATATTATGTTAGTACACCATATTTAACGACAATAAAGAACTAGTTCAAGTAATTTAGTCTTACAATTATTCTGTACTTTTCGCAATTAGTGGCGAAATTTACTTTTCATCACCGCTTAGGGAAATATTTCACCTTTCGTAACTGATGATAGTAACGAAACACTGACTTTTTTGTCCACATACATCACACCAAGATCAAGGATAAATGTAGAGAGATTTAACTCATTTCTATCAAGCATACCATCACCTTCCTTCATTGGAGGAGACTTCAACGCACATCAGCGTAGATAGGGATGTACAACCGATGGTGTACTGGGAGGAAACCTATTATAATTAATAGAAGACAATAACCTCATAATATTAAATGATGGGTCATTAACTATTCCCTAAACGGAAATCCGAGTGCAATCGATGTGACCTTATGTACCCCAACAATCAGTCATCTAATGGTTCATGGTTCAAATCATCTTCCAATAATCATATCTTGTTATCTGACACTGCAGACATTTTCTTTCCAAAACCAAGAAAAATAGAATATTGACAAAGCAAATTGGAGATTATACGAAGAAAATAGTACAGAACTGTTTAACAACGTGCAACGGGAAACTATTTCATACAAAGAAATAATGAAATCTCGAAAACGTCTATTCCTCGGTACTAATCTAATAATAAATCTAGAGGACAACCCTGGTGGAATCAACAATGCCAGGAAGCTGTTAATGACAGAAAAGAAGCTTACAACATGTATAAGATAAATCCGAATTTAAATAATTTATTAAACCTTAAACAAAAAGACGCCAAAGCTAAAAGGGTAACGAAATTAAACTAAATAAAACTAAACGTAATGCATGGAAAGACTATTGCTCTACTCTCAATAACAACACTCCTATAAAAGACGTATGGAACCAGTTAAATTCATTTAAAAACCGAAGAAAAGACAATAGTCACTTGGTAGACCAAGAAGCACAATGGCTACAGGAATTTCAGGGAAAACTTTCTCCATACTGGGTCTGCCCGCAACCTCTATCAATAGACCATGAACAACATGATTTACCACAAGATATTCAAAATATCTGTAAACCATTTTCTTTGAAAGAACTTAAGACATCACTACGAAATCATAAAAACTCATCTCCGGGAAAGGATTAGATCCACTATAGTATGATTGCAAATCTATGTCAAGAAGGGAAAAGAAATCTTCTGCAAGTGTACAGTATGGATTCAGAAAAGGCAGATCCACCCAAGAAAACTTAACAAACATAACTACCGATATACAGACAGCCTTCACAAAAACTCATAGCATTTCTGCTGCATTCATAGACATAGAAGGTGCTTATGACAATGTTAACCTGCACATCCTAGGGGACAAAATGTTAAGTCTGAACAGACAATATATTCAAGCTTTACTCAACAAGACAAATATACATTAGAACGTGTAATGGATTAGAAGGACCTAGACCAACACATCACGGTTTACCTCAAGGCAGTATTCTTAGTCCACTTCTGTATATTATTTACACCCATGAGTTGGAAAACCTTATTACTCCAGAAATTAAAATACTTCAATTTGCAGATGATATGTGTGTGTATGTAGAGTCAAAAACAATTCAAAGTTGTATTGAAAAATTATCAGATGCGGTGAGATCCCTTTATGCTTGTACTGAAAAACTTGGATTCACTATTTCTGAAACTAAATCCAGTGTGTGTACATTCACCAGAAGAAGATTCTTACCTCCACCGCAAATAGATATTGCTTCCTTCAACTTCAAATACAATTCTTATGATAAATTTCTTGGCATTTCCCTCGTCTTCGACTCGGGATAATTTTCAAAATAGTCATGAGCTCGAAAAAATTTCCGGAAATAATTTGACCTCTAGTGGTATTACTAGTGAAAACATACCGAATGTCATTATTGAGATAGTAACCAACTCGCTTCATGATCTTAGGTACAGCAGAATAGTAGAAAGATAAATTAACACTCGCTGGAATAACCATCAACAAATTTACACAGACAGGTCATTATTAAATAAAGCAACTGGTTGTGCATACATACATAAAAACTCCAAGGAAAATAAAATGTCTAAACTCCCATAACACCCTTCAATCTTTACAGCAGAGTTGACAGCCACCGAAAGTCGAGCGCCGGAGGCTCGATGACTACGGTGGGACGCCTCGAGTAGCGTAAAATCGAGCGCGCGGATTTCGTTTCTTATATCTTTCTTTTCCGATATGTTTCCCTTTATATTAATTATATTTATTTACTTACATTTTTTTGTATATTTATCTCAGAAATAAGCTCTCTGGGGGTGTCAACCCCAACAAGCCTAAAAAAAATCTTCGTTCACTTTCCCAAAATCGCCTTTTTTTGTATAAGATGACTGGGCTACAAGAACTTTGATGATGTTAGGCAGTCTATTAAATATACATGTTGCATTAAAATAGTGCCTTTTCTTTCCGACTTCTATCTTGTTATTTGACGGTTGCAAATCGAATCGAATTCTACACGGACTTTTGCCGACTCTGAGTAATAGGTTTGTTCCAACTGGTATTTATGAATCGTTCTGGTGTCGTATCGAGTACTGTATAGTGCGGAAACTCGAATTAGGGATGGATCTTGAACTAACACATCAACATTATCACCCCTTCCAGAAGGTACAGTTTTTGTACCGCCCCAAGAACGATACTATAATTAGTTGGATCGCGAAAGAAATACAACACTTGCGCGAACGATACCTAAAACGGTTCTATCACCAGTTGGAACGAACCTAATATTCCAGATTAATGCTGAAACTCGATTGACATAATCTCAAACTCGAGAAAGAATAATTCAGGACTACAGAACTTCGCAGTCAATCGTGTCTACACGGCGTGGAACAATTTGGACACAGATACAGTTAATGCACCATCACTTTCAACTTCCATTGTTTCTTTTTTAAATATTTAGCCAGCAAATTGAAAACATATTGTACTTTGCTTTTGGCAATTTTGGAGACATATCCAACGAATTCAAAAGGAAGCCCAAGTATACTGCTTCAGTTTTTGGAATTATTCTACTTTTATTGGGATTTATAATAAAACCTAATGATCTTGACGATTTTGTTGTGACAGTCTGAAAATGATTTATTTTTTCTACACATAGACACATCCTATATACTAACCAAAATTAATGTTTTAGAGGAGAACTCTTTGACATAATAATTAGAACTGGTACTGAATGTGAATGTAATGAGGAGGACCTTAGTACATTCCTTAAGACTGATGGGGTTTTTGTATCTACTTTACCTCCTCCGCTAGATTCTGATTCATACGGAGTATTCAGAAGATTCTTATTATATTTATACATTAATATGAAATATAAATTACAGGTAAGAAAATGGAATTCATACAGTCTTGCTTAAAAACATTAACATAATAGTACATTCTGCTATGGGCATTTAATGATGGCTATTAACACAGGAGTAATGGATACGAGTGTCTTAATAGCCATTAAATGCGAGTTGCATATTTTATTTTTTTCTACTCCCATACTTTAATTTTTTTCATTAGATATGCACAAATTTCAATTACGAGTAAACTTCTGAGATCTGTAAAATTTTTCTCTGTTGTTTGATCTAAAGCAATTTTATATAAATACCTATAACTAATAGTAAATAATTTAATTAATTTATTTCAGAATATCCTAGGTCTACCTATCAATACTTATGATGAAACACATTTGTGTAACGTTACTCTAGATAGACTTTCAGAATTGGTCGAAGATGGTTACGTACAAACCGTTGTTGATAAAATCTATCAACCTCAAGATATAGAAATAGCGATAAATCATATTCAAAATCCTCATTCGATAGGTAGTACGATCATTACATTTAGGTAACGTAATTGGTGAAAATATTGTTGAGAGATTATATTAGATGTTGATAGTGTTGTCATTGGTTTTTTGTTTTCCACCTTTTTGGGAAACATTGTTGAGAACTTGGACGTACTTTGAATAGATTATTACAATATGGTGTAACGGAACTGATGAGAAAATGTTGGAACTGTGAAAACTTTGAATAATTTTTTGTTTTTGGGGGCTCATTTGATTTAGTATTTGGATTTCATAGCAATACAGTAAATTTTTCTAAAATAAACCTATCGTTTGAAGAATATTTAAAAATTTCATATAGACACATGAACAAAACTTGATACTTTTTCCCATTAGTCTCGGGACACACTGTATATTAAAATTTGGTACAATTTATAGTAGATAAACTCTATGTATTTGATAAGTCAGTGACTTTATTTAATTTCTGCGCAGTAACTTTAAATGCAATACTGGTTCCGTCAACTCCCATCTAATCAAATAATACTGCCAAATTTTGAGCAAGTTGCGTCATTTAGTTTATAATCACATAGAGACTATTGTATTAAGAGTCAATGCGCTCCCGCCAAATAAGACCCTGTAGAATGTGTATTTTTTCTTAAATTGATTGAAACTTGATATTTATTAGCTCGATGCATAAAATTGTATAAGGCTGATTCTGAAAAAAAGTCGAAAATGGCTTTATCGAGTTGATCAGTTTTTTTTTAACTCGTGATCGAATTTTTTTTTGCTCAAGTCGTAGTATAATATGTCTTGTTTGAGGAAAATATTATAGTAGTCCCTGTTTTGAGTTTGAATTGAATATAAAAATTTGAAAATGAGGGAATGATTCTTAATATGATTCTACAATAATTAAAAACTTTATAATGCACCAATCATTTGTTTTATTGCAAAACTATAATAATTAAATAATTTTATTGCATTTTATTGTCGGCCACATCCAGCATTTTGATCCTTTCTTCATACACCGTACTAAAGCCCCATCATCAAATAATGAAAGAATTTTACCAGGATAGACTTCGTTATTCCATGTTATAAGGACATGGTCACCAACTTTATATACATAGGTATTTTTTTCAGAAGGAGTAATCTTAGATATCTTCACATTACTTTCTACTTTAACTTCTTTTCTTTTACGTCGCGTTGATACTGCAGGTGTGTCCTTATCCGATACTTCAAAAGTTTTATAGTAACCAAGATGAAAATGTTGGTATTTTCCAACGCAGTCAAAATAAGATAGAGTTCTAAATTCAAGCACATCATTTGAGAACACAAATTGACTGATTTTTTGAGTACCAGGAAAAGTTGAAATAGACTTAGATTTTTTGATCAAGTTATCCGTATTATTGATTTCCGCTGTACTTACCTCAATAAGCATTATTGAGGGACAGTTTGAACTCAGAATATTTTTCAACACATTTAAATCTCTCAATTCTTTCCCTTCAGCCACGGCTTGGTCGGCAGACCTCTTTAAGGTGCCACCAACACCATCTGGTGCTCCTTTGCCATGACCAGGTTCAGAATAGTTCCAAGTAAAATTGTTTATACCTGGCAAAAAATATTTCAAATGATGAGAAACAATGTGAAAAACAAATTTGTTTTTGTATTGGTTAACTGGGCTGTCACTTAGAATGTGAACAGTATGGATGTTCGGTCTTTGATTTTTAAGCCAATCGAATATTGGTTTAAGATGAGCCCACACTGCTATTGAGTCATGTCGACTATTATCAGAGAGTGTACAGAAAGATTGCGTTTTTACAGTAGCATCAGGATTTTTCAATTATAACACGCCAGTATGGAGCGTAACTTGCTGCCGACCACCACCAAAGTGAACTGCTTGAATTTCTTCTTCTTCAGTATTTGCAACAGTAATTTTCGATAAAATCAATGTGGATGAGCACTTCATTTGTCATCATTTGATACTGGTGTGCAATATTTCCTGCATGTAGTAAGAATGATTTTAATGTCTCTTCTAATACTAAAACTAGTTCCTTCAAAGTAACAGTTATTTCCTTCTTCAAAGGTTTATGAATTTTCGTACATCCATTGTCGGTAGGTAACAGTTTTAGTAGCTTGGGAAAGGTTGTATTCTAGAGCCTTGTCTCTACAATTTACACATTCTCTAAATAAACATTTAGTACAGTAAATATCACATGTTATATTAGATAACAAACTTGGAATATTATTATGTAAGAAAACTTTATTCTCATGTAATTTTGAAATGATTAGTTCCATGTTTGCGTGAAGGACGCATTTACACGTGTCTCGTTCTTTAAGATTTGCCCAAGTTACCCAAAAAAGCCTGTACTTACAAAATGTTGAAAAACTTATTTTGTAACAGAGTTTAAAAATTTTTTATGCAAATTGCGCATATTATCAGTTAACAGACGCTTTTGTTTTAGTAATTTTCCAGATCTAACAAAATCCCTCTTTCCCGGACACATTCGAGAGTTTTCATCTTTCTCCAAGAAATCAATAATATCGTGTTTTACTATTAAAATTTTTGATTTAAGTTTTTTCTTTCTACCTGTTTTGTAATTTTGATTTTTGAAAAAGGTTTTAGAATAATGCATAAGTTTGTGTTTTTTAAAGGATCTAAATTAAAATTTTTATAGTATGCTTGTTTATTTTTTTGAGTCTTTAGATTTGCATAAGATTGTGCTAATTGTTTAGTGATGATTTCAGAAAATATAAGTTTTTTTTTAACTGTCTCGGGTAACTTTGTATTCTTTATCTGGGTTTTGACCTTTGCCTCAGGTGAAGATGTGTTTATTCGGTTATTTAACCGCGTGTACTTTTTTCTATATTTTTCGCTCTTCCTAACCTCTTCTTTTAAATTTTTTTCTAAGTTTGCTATTCTTCTATACAATATTGCTCGTCAATTTCTTAGTTGACGCCTTCGTTGTAAAGCAACAGTTTCGTTTTTAACAGCATTTACTTGTGAACTAGGTTTTGCTGGTGAAACTGGTCTGGCAGGTGGTGTCTCATTCATCAATGTTTCTAGATTTTTACGCACATTTTGATTCTTCTCCCTGTATTTTGAACTGTTTAATCGCCATTGTTTGTGTTCCTGTCTTCTTTCTCTTGAACTCATAGCACTTACAGACTTGACCTAACCTTTTCCCTTCTTCTTTAAATACTTGAGTCTTTCTTTCTCTCTAAATTTCTCCAAATTTTCGGGACAATTTTTTAATTTTTCTCTTCGCTTTCCGTCATACTCCTTTTTCTTCAGCTTTCTTCTCGACATTATAGACGTTCAGGGTACTGAAACCAACCAAACAAACATAAGTATTCTATATTTATTAGAAAATAAATCATTTCCTCACCGAGATCATTCTCTCATTAAAAAATGTATGAGGGAATGACAAAACGAAACAAAATTGCAACAAACTTAAGAACATAACCTTACTTTCTTGCGAATTGTAAACAGTACTATATTACTACCGAAAACATATAAAAATATGCTATGATTATTAAATAAAAAAATGCTTACCTTTTAATAAAATTACACGAGGAATTGACATTAAAAAATGTAATACTCAAAAAACTTATTGTCAAATTGATTTTAAGAAAACGTCATTTCTTCAATTGACCACTCTAGTGTATGTTCTCAAGGGCAATGTTGCCAACAACAAAAAAAATTAAAGTGGGAGTTGGTAGGCCTTACAGTATTGCTCCAATCACACTGTTACAAAACGGTGAAGGAATGATACTTTTTTCAAGGACAAATTTTGAATTATATTTAAAAATATTTTCATTCGCATTTATGACACTATGAACTCATATAGGTATAGTCGATACTATCCTATATAAGTAAAAAATATGATAAACAATTTGTTAGGAATTTTACGTTTTAAGTTAATGATTATCTTCAAATTTAGCGCTTGGGACATAGTGAGGGAATGATTTTCAGGGTACTTTCTTGGACAAACCTTTGTTGTTTATCATATAAAAAATAAATTTGTTTCATACATTCGTAGATCTACTACAGTCGTTTTATTAAAAAAAAACTTGTCATAATTGACGATCCTGGTTTATAAAAATGATCAAGAACATCAATTTCGACTTTTTTTCAGAATCGGCCATAATCAGAAATAGAAATTATCTCAAGATTAGCTTTAAATTTGAAAAATAAGTGATTTTTCTTAAGACTTTTTTTTCCTTATTATTTGAGGTAATACCTAGTTCCCATGACCCAATACAGTAAAGCAAAATCGTAAATAAATTTGTTCATATTTTATCAATGCAGTGATAAATATACATTGTCTCCGAAACTAATAAATAACAAATATGAAGTAATGACCGCCATCTTTGACATCGAAGGAGCACTTGACACAATTAGTCATCAAGTCATAATCTCTAAACTAAAACAATACCATATTATCGGAAATGAATTTCATTTTATACAAAACTTCCTAACTCAAAGGTCATTTAGGGTTTCTGTAAATTGCCATTTTTTATGTTTGTACACTCAGACCGATGGTGCTCCTCAAGGACCAGTTTTAAGCCCAACTCTATTCAACTTAGCAATAAGTGATATGTGCCATAATTTACCTTCTCCTATCAAACATGTATCTTACGCTTACGATTTAATACCATACTGTCATGGTTCTTCAGCAACCACTAGCTCCAAAATTCTACAAACCGCAGTGAATCTTTTACTCGCACGGACACGTTCTCTAGGATTAACCTCAACAAAATTAAAAACCATTAAATTCAGCAGGCGACCTCAATCCCCCATCTCCCACATATTTATTAATGAATCTCCCCTTCCAGTGGTTAATCACTGCAAAATATTAGGTATGACATTTGATTCTCGCCTCTATCGGAAACAGCATATTCTAGAAACAAAAGGTATCTGTTACAAACGATTAAATATAATTAAAACACTGTCTCATTATCACTGGAGTGCGGACGAGAGATCCCTGCTGAAAATTTATAAAGCACTCATTCACTCCAAATTAGGATTAGGATCTCTAAATTCTATTCATAACACAGCCCTGCGACTTTGCTCAGGCGCTTTCCTTAGCAGCCCATCTGAAAGTCTCTACTGCGAAGCTGATGAACACCCTGGATTATGCACCCTCCTCAGGTCAATATTTATTTATCCAAATTTAATAATAACGAAACAATTAAAGAGCTCATGATTAAAGCATTTCTTGAAATCATTCATGACAACCATTACGACTTAGTATTATATTCCGACGCTTCCAAAAGTGATACTGGCGTTGTCTGCTCAGTTACTACAGCAAATAATCCCATCAGCACTTCCCTAATCCCTTCTTTATGCAGTGTGCATACTGGAGAATTGTACAGTACCTATTTTACAAGGTTTAAGCACATCAACCATTCGAATAAAAAAGTAGCCATTTCTACAGACTCTCTAGCGTCTATCCAATCTATCCAAGAATTATTTACTGAACATCCCATAGTCAAAGAAATCCATCACTCTTATCACCATCTCTATTTCCTAAACACCTAAATTACCATTGTACGGATACCCTCACACATTGGTATACCTGGCAATTAACTGGCTGATTAACATGCCAGAACAGCTTCAATTTTTGCCACAATTACGTCTCATATCCAGATTTGCAAGTTCATTAAGGCCGAAGCGAAAATAATCATTAGATGTATGTGGCAAACTCACTGGGGCTCTACCAATACTTTCCTACTATCTATCTAGCCAATTCTCAACACAACACTATTTACTAGCCCCACTGGACTCTCTAGACAAGAAGTATCATTCGAATAGGTCACACCAAACTTACATACAGCTACTTAATGACCTCAAGCAACAGACCTTCCTGTCAAAGCTGCCAGTGCCCACTTACTATGAAACATATCCTGGTTGATTGTCACCAATTCAATCCAAGAAGACGACAATCTCAAATCCCAGCTGCAAGACATCTTATGGGACTCAAACCAAATTGAGACAACACTGAGGTGGATTTGGTTGGTAGGCATCTCCTTGGGGGATGAGTCCAACACTGTTTGGGTCCTGGACCCATTCGAACATGAGTTTCCCATCTCGGCCCGAAAAAAGAAAGCTGACCAATTGCTGTACAAAAATTCGCGCTTTGAACTTGTGTTTTACTCAGAGTGTACCGATTGACTCGCACCTTGTTTGATTTTAATCAGAGTCTGCTCTCCTCCAAATGTCCAAGCTTTACAATCATTCGCGGGCAAATGTGAGCGCATTGACTCATGAAATGTTATAATTATACAAGGGATGTTTGTAGATAGGAATGAATAGCCTTGTTTTTAATTTTTTTTAAATTTACATATTTTGCAGGATTTTTATAACTGTATAGCTAACCAACAATGCCAAAATTAAAATATTAGCAATTTTATTTATATGGTGCTATTTTGTAATTTACTATATTTTGTATTAAAAATAAAAGTATTACATTTTGTTGTATGACTGAGCTATTTTAAAAAAACCTCTTACATGGTAAACGTTTTAAAAGAAAAAACCAAGATATGAAACACAAAATTACTTGCATATTCCCACGATTATATCTTTGGTCAGCGGCGGGCCTCCACGCAGGTGTACAAACCTTAAAACTTACACAAAACTTGTTACTTATCTAGTATTTTTTGGTTCAAAATATTTACGATAGATGTCGCTAGTAGTACTGACTCGGCTTTTATTTATGCAACTTATTTTCACTCTCTCTCTTTCCACTCTTGACCGTATATAAAGTATTTTATTTACAACCATATATGCAATGCTGTCATTACTAACGTCATTGAAGGTTAGAAAGTGTCATATTACACATCTCTACTTCCCGCCCTCTAAAATATTGTGATCGTTAAAATTTTTCTCATCTATTCTAGATGAATATTTTTTATATTTAAAAATATAACACATTGACAAATATTATAATACCTATTTAATGGCAAACAATAAAAACCAACAATTAAGTAAAATACAACAAACTACTTAATGAAATTAATGGTTAAATTTGAATTATTATAAGCGTTTATAGAAATATTTAGGCGAGTACCAGCGCTGGTGTCTCCAACAGTTATCTCTTTGGTCGACAAATTACTTTGCTGTTGAATTACTAAGGTTTGTGAACTACTTGCAACAGCTTCACAAGACATGGCACGTTGGGACAGCATATTGGCAGTTTTGGTTTTATTCTCCATTGAGCTATCCACATAACCTTCTGCCACAGTACTAGATTTCCATCCTCCCAGCCTTTTTAATTGGAGTACATTTGCACCACTGTTGGCAAGTAACGTAGCGGCGGTTCTTCTTAGAGCGTGGCCTGTAAAGCCTTTCCGAGTCCTCTAAATTCAAAAAAGTAGCAATTTTTGGGAAAAATTAGCTATTGTATTGTGCCCAATTGGTGGATTTTTAACTATTCCTCCTCTAAGCTGAACAAAAAATCTATCGATTTCTATGTTTTTTCTCAAATTCATGTAGTCTCGAATGATCTTCACCCATACTGGATCATTACTGAGAAATGATCTACTTGTATGTGTTTTGGAATCTGGAATTTCAACCGAAATTTTTTCTTCAAAAAAAGCAACATCGAATATTTTCATTTTCACTAATTCGTCCGTCCGACAAGCTCCAGATACGCCTATTACTAATGCGACCTAAAACAATAAGAAAAATATAATACCATAATAACTGTGCACTTGTATAAGCTCAAACACGATTTTTTATAAATACTGTTACGCGAGCTACTGCAATAATATTCTCACTTAGTGCCCCCAGTGAAACCCCCGTATGAGACGACTATGGCTCCTCCGCCCAATTTTCGAGAAGCATCCAGAATACGAAACATCGAGAATATCCAGTGAACCCGCCAGAACGCCGAAAGATTTCTAGAATTACGGCGCGTGAGTATAAATAGGCCACAAGCATCGCCGCAGGCAATTAGTCAATCAGTCAGTGTTGATACCGAAGGAAAGTAATCGCGCATCGATAAAGTGTTTATTAAGTGACTTTCATATAAATTATAATTAGTGTGTTTAGTGTATTAGATAAATTATTAAATAAGGACTGAATTACATATAAATCTGTAAATATAAATTAATTGTAAATATAAATTAGAATAAACGTTACATTGGTGTCAGGTGTGGGGTTAAAATAAATAAATATACAGGAAGATGGCGAAGAAACTTTGTGAATTAAAAGTTTCAGAGCTTCGAAGGGAGTTGGAGGATTACGAACTGGACACAAGTGGGGTCAAGTCAGTGTTAGTGGAACGACTAAAAGAAGCTATGATTAACAATGGATTGGACCCGGAAACGTTTGAATTCACCGACGAAGCGTCCGCCTCTATAACCTCTTCCATAAAAAAACTTTCGGCGGACATGGAAAACAAAATGTCGGACATGGAAAATAAAATTTCGACGGATATAAAAGACGAAATTTCATCCATGGAAAACAAAATGTCGGACATGGAAAATAAAATTTCGACGGATATAAAAAACGAAATTTCATCCGTGGAAAACAAATTGTCGGACGTGGAAAATAAAATTTCATCCATGGAAAGTAAACTTTCGGCGGACATAGAAAATAAAATGACGGACATGAAAAATGAAATGACATCCATGAAGACTGATATTTCTGCCGTGGAAGAAAAGATTAAAAGTATGGAGCAAGAAATGAAACAAAAAATCAAAGAAATCGAAAGGAAGACTAGTAATAAACCGGATATTACAACTAGGCAAGCCCCGAATAACGACGAACTGGCAGAGAAAGTAGAGTTGAAACCGAAAATGGAAAACGATATTAACAGCCGAGTGAAACTGCCAACATTCGATGGTAAAACGTCATGGCCGAACTATCTTAAGCAATTCGAGGCGGCATCAAAGGCAAACAACTGGAGTGAGAAGGAAAAAGCGTTAAATTTAACTCTTGCCCTTAGAGGAGACGCTATGGATATCCTCCAGACCATTCCAGTGGAAGAGGCCGAAGATTTTGAACAACTCAAAAAGCGATTGAATATGAGATATGGCCTGGAACACCTGGAGCATCTGTACCAGTCGCAGCTGAAAAACCGCAAACAAAAACGCGACGAAACTCTGCAAGAATTCGAAGCAGACATTGCGAGGTTGGTGCGGTTTGCCTATCCATCGGCACCGGAGAATGTCATGGAATGTTTAGGGGTACAGACATTCATCGACGGAGTTCGTGACCATGAAATGCAGAGAACTCTACGCTTGGCTCGGCATAAGACACTGGTCGACGTACTCTCTGCAGCCTTGGAGTACGAAGCAGCTACACAGGCTTCCGGAGTATACGGCAAGGTGAGGGCTGTAGCAGACGAAGAAGTTGAGAACAAGCTCGACCAGCTTGTCAACATGATGAAAAGCATCTCAAATGGAAAACTGAAAGCTGTGAGATGCTGGAATTGTGGAGAAATGGGACATGTACGCAGTTCGTGCAAGCGACCGAGAACTGCTACAAACAAAGATGCCCAGCAGGAAAAACTAGGAAGGGTCGACCTTCAGAAGGCAGCTTCGACCCGAAGACCTTCCAAAGACTCCCTCTCTAGAAGACCATGCCCTGCAGAGTGCTCTCACTGCAGCAAAACAGAAACTAAGGAAGCTGCGATTCGAAGAACCACGGTGACCACCGACGAGTGGACACCAGAAAAGTTGGAAGAGGACCAAGAGAACGATCCCGACTTGAAGAAAATCCGACATTGGAAAAAGGAGAACTGTCGACCTACTTGGCAGGAGATTTCAAGGTACTCGCCAACGATGAAATCATATTGGGCCCAGTGGGACTCGCTGGTTTTGGAAAACGGTTTGCTACAGCGAGTAATCGAGAACGATGAGGGTTCCGAAAGTAGAAGACAGTTGGTGATTCCAAGAACAAGGATAGCAGCAGTACTTCGGAAATTACACGACAGTCCGTCAGGAGGACATCTAGGTGTGAAGAAGACCCTCCAGAAAGTGCGAGAACGGTTTTATTGGATGCACAGTTCCGAAGATGTGAAGGACTGGTGTAAGAAGTGCACTACCTGTGCTACGACCAATGGACCGCACGGGAGAAGAAAGGCTCCTATGAAGCAGTACAATGTCGGAAGCCCTTTTGAACGCATTGCCCTGGACATTGCCGGACCGTTTCCACCGACAGCAAATGGCAGCAGGCACATTTTGGTGGTGATGGACTACTTCACAAAATGGGTAGAAGCGTATCCCATTCCAAACCAAGAAGCCGCAAAGGTTGCCAACGTGCTTGTGAATGAGTTCATGTGCCGATATGGAGTGCCCCTGGAAATACACAGCGACCAGGGCAGAAACTTCGAAAGCCAGCTGTTCCAGGAAGTTTGTGAAAAGCTCGGCATGAAGAAAACGAGAACTACGGCTTTGCACCCACAGTCGGACGGGATGGTAGAGCGAATGAACAGAACTCTTGGCAAATACCTGTCTAAAGTAGTATCTAACCATCAGCGAGATTGGGACCAATATCTCTCGCTATTCGCGATGGCCTACAGATCCGCCATCAATGAGTCCACCGGCCAAACACCAGCAAGAGTTCTGTTCGGACGCGAAATGAGATTACCCTGCGACCTCGAATTTGGATGCCGACCCGGAGAAGACATTGCTGGTGAAGATTACGTGACCCAGCTGAGAAAAAGAATGGATGACGTACACGAGCTGGTTCGATCGAATCTTCAGATCGCTAGCGATAGGATGAAGAAAAGGTACGATACGCAAGCTACGGAAGGAGGTTTCCACGAAGGAGACAAAGTCTGGCTGCATAACCCAAGAAGACAAAAGGGTTTTTCTCCAAAGTTGCAGAAAGCTTGGGACGGTCCGTACCTCGCAAAGAAAAGAATCAACGATGTCATCTATCGTATCAGCAAGATCCCAAATGGAAAGCCAAAGGTCGTACACCGTAACCAATTAGCGCCATTCGAGGGTGACCACGATGAGGAAGTAAACCAGCTTCAGGAAGTAGCCGATCCTGCTTTTGTAGAATTCATGGGTGCTTATGGTGGTACCGGAAAAGCAAGATTCGGCGTCACCACTGAGAGACGACAAGACCTGCTTACCGTTCCGGAGGAATACTCACTGGCAATAAACATCCCTGCCAGCGTAACCGATGCGCGCGGACTGGCATCTCTGTTTATAAAGAAGAGTGGTGCACGACCTTTGGTAAACCAGTTACCAGTACCAGGTAAAGCTTTGAAGCTGCAAAATGGCTCCCGCTACAATTTCCACCTAGTGACGAGGAACACTTTCGACGAAAGACCAACGTACGAGGATGTCTGGGAAGCATTACGAAGCCTGAGGGAGCATGTGCTTGAATTGAACGTGCATAGGCTAGCCATGCCCAAGATTGAATGTAGGCATTTAGATTGGCGAATAATCCGTAACATGGTAGAAGTAATCTTCCGAGACACCGAAGTGCAGGTACTGGTTTGCGGCCATGCTCGGGAGACACAGCCAACAGAGAAGACGGTCGCATGTTACTTCCATACAAATGGAAAATGCAACAAGGGGACCAGTTGCCGATACAGTCATCTCGTTCCAGTTTCCTAGCTAGTTCCAGGAGGAACTGTCTCTTAAGGAGGGGGCAATGTTACGCGAGCTACTGCAATAATATTCTCACTTAGTGCCCCCAGTGAAATCCCCGTATGAGACGACTATGGCTCCTCCGCCCAATTTTGTCGTTTTAGGAAGGCCAACAGCTTCCCATGTTTCGAAATATCAGTTTTTTCTTCAATTTGTAGCATCGTTCGTATCATACTGTACATTGCCCACAAAGTGGACGGCTCTTCTTTTGTCTGGTTTGTTCTCCAAAATATGCTAAGAGTACACTTTCGGAACTGGTATTATTCACCTTTTTTTCTTCGCACTACTTCCTATATAATTCAATAGCTTTTAGGTAGCGATGCTTACTTTTTTCTGGCACCAACCCGTGTGCTGCTGCGTCAGCAGCCTGTCGTATTTCTGGAGGGGTACAATCCATCAATTTTTCATCGGAGGACATATTTCTCAATTTATTATTCGCGAACTTGATATCCATCCGACTTTATCTGACATTTATTTATATTGGTGACAGCTCTTTACCACATAGCAACAGTAACAATATAGGTACCTGCTTGATTATTCTGAGAAAAATGTCTGGTAATTTTTTATTGAATGTAATATTTCAGGTATGTTCAGAACGAAACAAAGATTTATTAATTTTGATCGAAATATGATGGTTGTAAATAACAAACCTCGGTAGGAAGTTTCATTCCTGTCTCGAGATCATAGCTAACCTCTCGACAGTAATGAAATTTTCCCACCTCGGTGTGTAATATACTATATCTATGCTCTTGACGATTCAAACAAACTTCTCTCCGGATCAGCTGTTTCGATGTTTTGGTTTCAAACAAACTCAATTTCTGCCAGCAAATATTTTTATTTCCAATCACAATAGATAAATTATGATTTCATTTACCTATTTGCTATTTTTACTTACCAGCTAGTATGTTTATTTTACCTATAGGAATTCTCTTTTCTTCTTTAATTTTTTCTGTATATATAGGTTAATTTTGAAATTAAAATAATATTTCAATCATTATCGTCGTTTCTCTATATTTTCAAGTTTTATACATCGAGATTTATAATTTCCATTTATTGAGAAGTACCTAATGATAAAATACACAGCAAACCAAGCCGACAATCTAACAAAAATCCATTGAGATTATCTGAATGCAAAAAGCTAATCTTGTGAATATTTTCACGTGACATACATAACCTATAGATATAATATTTACAACACAACTTACAACCCATTATAAATTATTACGCAACATTTTTCATTTTTTTTTTAAATAATTTATTGAATACGAAATAAAGTAAGTATAGCAATATATACATTAGATATCAAAATTTAAATTAGATGTGATTTTTGCTCAAGAGTCTCAAGTAGGTAGGTAGGTTCCTTTAATTTGGACAATTTCAAAAATTATTATAAAGAAAAGATGTTTAGAATTAAAAATAACCCATTCTACCGACCTATCCTCATTCCAAAAATAATTGAAGCCACATAACTAGTACCTACTGATAAGATAAAAAACAGATTGAAGGAAAAAATAAATAAAGCTCAGATATTTCAACTCTACCAAGTCTATGACGAAGAAGCGCTATTGCCATTCCTAGAGTAGGTAGACGAAATTAATTTTTTAGTCTTCCTTTGTTTTACAATACGTATTTTTTAATATCAACTTCTAACACTATTACTAAGTCATCCTTTAATAATAATTAGTTGGGTTCTTATTTTCTTTCATTAATCAATTAATTTGCAAGGTAATTTCGACTATATTGACAAGACAAAGTTACCTACAAAACATTTATGCTTCGAAATTTTTTAAAATGTAATGTTACCTACCTCATTCATTAATTTTATTCAACAATTATTATTACCTATGGCAAGCTAAAAACTAGATAACCATCCTCATCTCTTTTTATCGTCATAATGAGAGGATTATATAAATTGTAAGGATTTCTAGGGATAATTTTTACATTTGGTATCAAAGCTTTAGAATCCAAAAGAGCCAAGTAAAATAGAATACTGCATTTACAACCGATGTTATACGAAAATCCTCAAACAAGGAGAAAAAACAAAAAACCATGCACGTCATAAGATTATTAGGTATATTTAGGTATACTTGCAATATCTATATAGTGACCATTTTACCTGTATGTTAGTAATCTTATGTTTTCAAAATTCGATATTCGACTTCGTAGAATGCATCTGTGTATTAGTCATAAGGCAAATTGTGATTGATTTTTGGGTTTCCAAAATAGAAATATATCAGTTAAGTATGTGTTATTGTTTCATTTCAGATAATTGTAGGTTTTTCATTATTATTTTCTCGTTACAATAACTAGGTAAGTAAACTAAACATTATTTTTATAGTTGTGGCAACTATGTAAATTCTAAACATTTACGTTTTTTGATTGTGCAAAAAACGAACAAATTCGACTGGGTAAAAGGTAGCAAATAAGAACCACAGATCACCTACCTGTAGATAGGCATCTGACCCGTTGCGCTTCATGTGGCCATTGTATAAATGATCTTAGATACTTCTGTCCAAGATCTAAGTTACAGTCTCCTTTTAGAATTACAGTTAGCTTCTATTAATTACTATATAAATCTATAGGTGAACAACGGTCGCCGCTACCACAAAATCTAAAATCTTTATATTGTGAAATTTTTAGTAATAATAACTGTAATTTCCTAAATATGAAGATGCCTGTCACTATTTACAATGATAATCAGAGTGCTTTGATGTTGTCAGAGAATCCTAGTTTTCATAAGCGCACTAAACATATACATGTTATAGTATATTACGTAACAAGAGTTGTAACTAACCCATTACGCACGAAGTGAAAAATTTTAAATTTCACGAGTGCGTAATGGGATTACAACTCGTGTAACGTACTATACTTTTTCTACGCCCATCTTAGCTATTTTCTTCTATTAAATAAAGGAAATCGCAATTATTTAAACTTTATTGAAATAGTTGTTTATAACAATTGAACAATTATTGTAAGTCGTTGGTACCTTATTACTTAACGGTGACGAACGGTTATCTATAACTGTGTAGTACTGCACGATACGTCAGAAGATGAAGATTGATAATTGGTAATTGCTTCCGATATTCGTTTATATTTTTATGAGAGTGATTCACATAGCCTCCCGCCACTGTACAAGATACTATAGCCATATTTTTGCGATCTAGCGTCTTTAAGCGGATTAACAGTGTAGCTTAAGCGTGATGTCATAACGGTGACGTCGCGCTTAACCTCGCAAAAATGGAAATATCTAGCGATATTCTGACATATCACAACGACATTTCTCTCACGACACATAAGCCATATTTTTGCGATCTAGCGTCTTTAAGCGGATTAACAGTGTAGCTTAAGCGTGACGTCATAACGGTGACGCTTCGCTTAACCTCGCAAAAATGGAAATATCTAGCGATATTCTGACATATCACAACGACATTTCTCTCACGACACATACATACTTTACTTTGTTTATTTTTTTTCTTTCGGAGATTCTGAATCTGTAGTAAGCAAAATAATATTAATACACCTAAATAAAATAATATTGCTTTTGTTAAAATTTGTGATCTTAGAATTTAGAATGAAAAGGAGGAGATACTTAATGGTGTTGCTCAGTGAGGATACAGCTTTTTCGGTGGTCTTACAATTAGCCGCTCCTCACCATTGGTCCACTCTCTATTAATTTATTCTGTCAATGCTGTCAATTGAATGACGCACAACAGCTGAACCGCTTCAACGTTTTCTGGCGCACTCTCGACCACGCCAGATTCCGCTTCAAGCGTTTTTAAGCGTGACGTCATTACTTATTCGCGAAAATGAATCGCTTTAATCCGCTTAAAGACGCTAGATCGCAAAAATATGGCTTATATATTTTGTTACAAAAATTGACAGCATAAATGACATGACGTTTATTTCCAGATCATGCTAAAAAACGCGACTTATTTTTTGAGAAATTGTATAATGTGTTGCCGACATTTAGGGGCATTACTCTTTTAATCTGAAATGTATTTCACTAATGCTAAAAGCTTTTATGTTTTCCAATTGACTAAATTTATGTAAAAAAACCAAATCAAGTAGTACGTAGATAATGTTTTTCATATTTTTTGTATTTGTAAAATTGTTGGCACCCTTATCTGTATACAATGCTTTTATTGAGGGAGAATGTTGAAAATCAATAATCAGGTGCCTTAGGTTAGGCAACACAACCAACACATTGTGTTCCCTTTCGTGTAACCATTGGTATGACTGTTTTTTATGTCAGTGCGTCAGTGGTGATCAATAAAGTATTTATATATGGTGGTGAATGTCAATGTTAGTTTAAAAAGTTCATGTTCGATATAATTCTAAGTAGCTGTTGTTTTATTAAAGTTTTTGTATTCGTCTGAGTTTCTATTACTGCGTTCACCTGATATCCAACAAGAAGGACCAGAAGGGAACAAATGGAATCAATTCAGGATGAACTTCGATCTTTTGAGGAAAATGATGCTTGGGAACTGGTGAACGCTCCTAGTGATAAAACTATAGTGCAGTGTAAGTGGGTATTTACAAAGAAAATTGATAGTGAAGACAGTGTTAGATATAGAGCTAGGTTTGTGGCAAAAGGTTTTACGCAAAAACGAGGTGTAGACATGTCAGCGAGCATTTCACCGGACCTGCTGCAAATTTATCAGACTTGTGTTTTAGATGTACCATTTGTGAAAGAGAACTATTTTTATATTGTATAGTTGATTATTGTGCTTTGTGCAACAACAAACATTTTAACATTAATGCTCCTGTAATGTTCCCATTACTAGGCCTATGTAAGTTAATGAGATCTTGGAATAATATCGACTATCTTAATCAGACTTCAATGGAAATCAGTAGATAAAATAAACTAATAATATTTAAATACAATGTTTAATAAATAAATACTCAAATTATTCTTTGTTACAGTATCAAAATCTCATTAACAACAACAAATGTTTGTATTTGTATAGAAAGATGCTGTTTGCACAAAATCCATGTTTCTCATAGATATTATTTATATTTAATTTAATTTTTTGTACGACCATGTTTTGGGAATGGTTTAAATACCATTCCAATTCATTTCAGAACACAGTTGAGTTAAAACTCAATTCTAGTTCTTTATATACAAGTGTGAGTTTGTGTTGTGAAACCGATATAATTTTAAGTTAATAAATAGTATAAACAAATCAAGGGCCCTCTTTCCTCCCAGCACACTACACTCCATAAATTTGTTTTAATATCTATTCAATTGTATCTTTTTGTATTGTTCAAGAAATTTTTGAAATTAGAGTAACACATCCAGTAATGCAGATTTTATTTTGACCACATTTTAATATTAATACAACTTTATATTTAATTTATTTTAATATCTATTCAATTGTGTCTTTTTATATTTTTCAACATATAAATATATGAATTTTTGACATTATAAGTCACATATCCAGTACTGTGGATTTAATTTCATTTCAATTTTGGGTTTGATCAAATAAATACTTTAATTGATATCGTCTTTAATTTCCACTCCAATATTACATAAAAGTCGGTCAGGCCCTGTGCTTGCTTAAATGTTTCTACTAACAGTAGGTGTTTTGATTCAAGAATTATGATCCGATGAAAAAAGAAGAAACTTGTTTCAAGCTTCCTTTACAAAAGAAATGGATATCTTCATACATGGATGTACAAGGGTAAATTAGTTATGATACTTTATTTTATCTCGTGAATGAACAGTCAACAAAATACATAATTGTATGAGATGCTTCAGCAATTATGATTAAATCAAAACAGTTTTTTTGGATGTAATATATTTTTCTTTTATTTCCATATTCAACTTTCAATTTATTTTCTCAAATATACTTTCACTGGGTGTATAAGGAAAAATGAGCCACAATTAGTTATAATATGATAGTTTATTTTATCATGAAATGCAAAGACAGCAAAATATATAATTTAAAGGTTTAACAATTTTTGAGATTACCATCCAATTTTTCTAATAGAATTTTGGCTGACAAATATTTTTTCTTGTGTTTTCCTCTCTTCAACTCCAAAACTCTTTTATTCGATTCGATTAATGTTTTCACTATACATCTTTATCACTATACTCACTAAAGAACCAAACAATTGATTGATTCTGCAATTTTAAGATTAACATCTAATTTTTCTAGGAGAATTTTGGCTGTCAAATGTTTATTCACGTATTTTTCCATTTTTAACTTTAAGTTTTGTCGCTGCTCATACATGTTCACCTTATCACTGTACTTATTTATCATTGCTTCCAAATTCACTTGATTTTGATCTACACCATCTTCAGCAACTCCTAACGCAAACGCACTATTGAAATCTTCCTGTTGGAACAGTTGCTCTACATCAAGCTCGTTTTCCAAAATTTCATCTATAAACACGTCGTCATAATTACAATTTTACATTATTTTTTGTGGTTGTCAAAATTTGGTACTTAATTGGTTCCTAAAGCTTCTCTTTTGATCACCATTGGTATAGGTACTTTTTTTACTCATCTTTTCGAATCTTGTTTGCTTTTTTGTTTTTCTATACTCACTAACTATATTCACAATCTTTGGCTGTATTTTCATTTCATCTATACGATAAAATAAACTATACTTTAAGTTTAATATTTTAGTATGGAGGGTAGAAGGAATGAGCACCATCTTGTATGGGGGACAAGTTGAAAAAAGAGACTTTTAGCTTGTCTTAAATTTCTCACGTATCCGTAACGAACTGCGCATGTGTAGACCCGTTACGTCTCACACAACCCAACCCCACCTAGCATTGCAACTCCCATGATTAAAATAGTACAACTCCCATGTTAAGAAATGGGGATACAGTTACTAGCGCCACTCGTGACTGGCCGCATAACCATTTGAAGGTTGGCGGTAAAATTTAAAAAGTCTTCAATTAATTATATAGCGGTTTGAGATATTCGAGGTTAAAAACACGAGGTGATTTCGAAAATATTCTTTATTATTACTGGGAATTGATATTTGAATGACAGAAAAAATATTTAAAATGAAACCAGCTCCTGTTGTCAACCTCAAAATCTAAACCATTTCGGAGTTATTGGATCATAAATACTTTATAGAATGGGGCATTAAAACAAAGGTAATTTATCTTATCTATATTTTATTAAATTGTTCATAGGTAAAAGAAAAATAAACTACGAAATTAATATCAATTAAATAAAAATACAATTCTTATATATTTGTTAAGTGGTTTTACCATTTTCATACAAAATTTGAGTAAAATTGTGTGGATATAAAATACAATAATAAAAAATACACTATTGCTTCTAAGAACTTGCTTACAGCAATGTTACAAACACATATATAATTACATAAATATTTTGATTCAATTAGTCAGCTAGACTGAGAATAATAAAAGAATAAAAGCTTAGTCATTTAATATAAAGGATCTTAATTTGAGTATATTCCAGATGTATTGGCTTATCACCATAGCTTTCTCATTTGTAATATTTTGCAAAGCATTAATTAAAGCATCTACATTCTGTAAACAAGATATATTGCGCTTCATCACAGTATTTATGGGACACTCAAAAACAACATGTAGGTGTGTTTCCTTTTCTTGATTGTTACATATAGAGCAAACTAATTTCAGGTCAATATAATAGACAATACCGTTAAACGTAAATTTAATTTTATAATCATTAACCATACGTAGTTGAACCAGTTTTTTGCTTCAGAAATATCAAAAATTCTATATAAAGAAATATGAGAATACCTAGACACAAGATTGACATCCACTTTGTGAAAATGTGTGTAATATTTAGCTAAAACGTCTTTCTTTAAAACAGAAAAGTTGAATGATGAAAAATTATTCCAGTAATCGAATACATTCAAATCAATGGAAAACTGTCTTACTTGCCTTGACCAATTGTAGTTGATATCGCAAGACTCAATTAGTTTTAATTGTTGGTTATAATACAGCTTTGGATAACGGTCGTTTTCTATTTGAGACAATTTATGCAATATTATATATAAAACAAACAGAAAACAAATAACATATGATATAAAGTCAAAATATTACAATTTAATTAGCTAATTATATAGACATATATTATTATTGAGAAATTCTAATTTTATAAGCTATTTTTGGAGTTATTTTTTAATTTTCTTGCTCTTCTACCAATTGTGGGCTTTCAACTTGATCGGATCTTTTTTGTTGTAATTGTTTAGCTATATATGCTATTAATAAAGTTATTATTATTATTATTTTTACACCAGAAGTACAAACAAAATCTAACTATAAATTTACATAATTTTGAACTAGTATCCGAATGTATTTTGCAATTAACAGGTACAAAATTTAAATATGTCAAAAGTTGTCTAACTAAAGTAGCATGTATATTGGTTAAATGACACACTCACGGGATTGTATAAAATAGCATTGCCAGTGATTCTGATACTAAATATGTCATATATGTTCCGGGTACAGTCATTTGCGAGTTCTGATAAGTTCTAGCTGTAATAAAATCTAAATTGCCATCATTTTCTCTAAACAAAAAATTGGCTTCGCTATCATTACAATTGAGACTTTTCAAAATTTTCTTGGCCACATATCCTGCAATGTATGTAACTGTACATTTTCCCACTGGAGTTCTCTTAAAATTTGAGATTCTTGAAGGTAAATCCAAATTTATATGTGGTTCAAGAAGAGTAGTACATCCAGAAACATACTCACCACTTAAAAAAAACCGAGAAACCGAAGATTGTCCAAAGCCCCCTCAGTCACATTCTCTTCACAATTAGAGTATGGTGAATGTGATGACAGAAAGTTGTTAATTAGAAGAGCTTTAAAAGTTGTAGCAATATTTGACACACTAGGAGAGGTATCTCTTATACTGTAACTTCTAATAATCTAATAAAAATAAAGCCGGAATCGCTGTTCTCTTCACACCTCTTTTTCCTATTTTAACTTTAACTTCATCACTGAAATGTCTTTCGCAAACACGCACATTTTTGTAAATAGCTTCTGCAGTCTTTCACTTTGTATTACATTTAACCACGTTTGTAACATATTCAATTCGTTTTTGGGATTCAAGAAACGATACTGACTACTGGTGGTGTCAGTACATCCTAGGACGCTGCATTTTTTTTGTTCTTGTAGGTGATGGTTTCAATCTTTATACACAAAGAAGGAATTAAAAAATGTATTAAAAATAATAAATTTTAAAAGCAAAGAACAGAACACAACATGCAAACATGTAATTAAATATGTAATTAATTTTATTAATTTTAATGACAGAATTGACAGATATCTTTCCGTAAAACGTAACCAAAACCATAAATCTAAATATTCGTTCTTTAAAATTTGTTTTTCATTTTTCAATGTAAATGAGAAAATTTTAAATTTTTAGGTCATTATAAAAAATAAAATTGTTTGTACCCATCATTCAATTTTTAAATAAATATCACATTTGTTTCTCTTTATTTTATACTTTATATACCATGAAACCAATACTTGAAAATTTATATCAGTAGCCTATACTATACAGATATATGCAACCTACAAAACATAAATCAGAATAATACAATACTTTGTAGCATGGTTGCCAGCTGTGATCTGCTACTTGAGAATCGTGGTATTTTTCTACAGAATTATTAAGATGCGAAATCAAATATTTCATTAAACTATATTTTTTTATTGAATTAATTTAACCCAAACCCAAAAATAACATTTATATATGATGATATCCTTACATTATGTATTTTAGGAAGGGGAGAGGAATTTAATCATTGCATTCACCCTTCTCCTTCTTGAAAAATATCCTATACTTTGTAACGCACATTATAAGTTATTCAAGAAGGGGAAGGGAATATAATAATTGGATTCACCCTTTCCCTTCTTGAATAAGTTGATGTGCGCGTTACAAAGTATAGGATATTTTTCAAGAAGGAGAAATGTAGGAGAAAAATATCCTATACTTTGTAACGCGTACATCAACTTATTCAAGAGGGGGAAGGGTGAATCCAATGATTACATTCCCTTCCCTTTCTTGAATAACGTATTAATGTGCGTTACAAAGTGCATGCATGCATGCATTCACCCTTCCCCTTCTTGAAAAATATCGTATACTTTGTAACGCACACATCAACTTATTCAAGAAGGGGAAGGGTGAATCCAATGATTATATTCCCTTCCCCTTCTAGAATAACTTAATCATGTACGTTACAAAGTATAGGATGTTTTTCAAGAAGGGGAAGGGTGAATGCATGCATTCACCAACTTATTCAAGAAGGGGAAGGATGAATATTCCCTTCCCCTCTCCAGAATAACTTATTAATGTGCCTTACAAAGTATAGATATTTTCAAGAAGAGGAAGGGTGAATGCATGCATGTAACGCGCACATCAACTTATTCAAGAAGGGGAAGGGTGAATCCAATGATTATATCCTCTTCCCCTTCTTGACTGACTTATTAATGTGCGTTACAAAGTATTGGATATTTTGAAAAATATCCAATACTTTGTAAGTGGAAAGGTGAATGCAATGAATATAATCCATTCTATTTATTAAAAAACTTGAGGTATGCTTACAAAATATCCATATATACAATAATGTATAATTTTCTTTTAACCATTGATAATAATGTTATCTACATAATATTCGAGGAAGGAAAGGAAGAATATCATGATACTCACGTAATCGATTACAACTGGCAACCATGCTATATATGAACAGAATGTTCTAGAGATTTCAATTTTGTTTTATGCCCATCAAAAAATGAATGTTGGTAATAGTGTTCGCGCGCAAAGATAACTAGATGTAAACAAAGTTTATTAGTCTTGTCAAATTGAGATACCAAAATTTAAATACTTAAAATGGAGATAACAAGTACGAGGGAGTTACTTAATGTAGTGAATAAGTACGACGAAGGGTTAGTAGAATATTTGCAACAGCATAATATGGTTCGCATAGGAGTTGTCGCAGGATGTGTGTGTTGAAAAGAAAAAATGGATGTAACTCTTTAAACCATGCATTCAGGTGCCAAAGATGTCGAACATATTATTCAGTTTAAAAAAACTCATTCTTTGAGCAGATGAATCTGCCAGTGAGGGCAGTTTTGGAGGTAATTTGGTACTGGTCGTGTGAGGTGAAAACGACCAGTGTCTATTACCAAACTGGCGGTATTTCCAAAAAATCTATCATACAAGTAAATAAATTTATCAGAGATATTGCCAGTTGGATGCTGCTGAAGGATGAAGAAGAGCTTCCATTAGGTATGTATACTTTTTTTATTGAATAATTCAAACATATCTAATTTAATGAACTTTTAGGGGGATCAGGACACATAGTCCAAATAGATGAAAGTGTTGTTTCCAAAAGGAAGTATAACAGAGGCAGGATGGTTCCCGAAGTATGGGTTTTGGGGATGATAGACACCCTCACCAAAGAATATGTCATTGTATATTTGAAGAATAGGAAGGCGGAGACTCTCATCCCTTTAATTACCAAATATGTCAAACAGGGCACCGAAATTTGGACAGACCAGTGGAGAGCATATTCGAATTTAAAGAACCATGGCTTTAACCATAAAACAGTGAACCACTCAAAACACTTCAAAGACCCTACCACTGGCACCTGCACAAATAGGGTTGAGGGTCTCTGGACTGTATTCAAAGGATATTGTAGAAGGTTGGGGGGTTATGTCATCCCCATTTCTATCAGAATATGTGGACCAGTTTATGTGGGAAAAGAAATATGGTGGCAATGCTGAGAACAGAATTAGAAGCATCACTTCGCAAATTTCCAAAAAATATGTATTATAAAGTTTTTATTTATTCAATAATATGTATATACATTTTTTTATAAGTCATATTCTTAATTGATACTTATTTCCATTTAAATCAATAAACTTTCTTCTTTAAAGATAGTAAGTGTAATACCTACTTCATCTTTCAAATATTAATTTTTGATAATCATCACCAAGAAGTCTATCTCCATTAAAATACTTATACATATCCAGCAGTTAATTCATCTTCTTTGTTGTGCTATTTTTATTCATATGAAGAGCTGTTCTTAGTAAATCCGGATCTATTCCATTCGCATATCCATATGCGGCTATATAAAGTCTATCCCTATAATTTAGTGGTCCAAATAATGTTTTTTCCCTTAATAATTTGGCTATTCCAGGTGGCGCACAATCGAAAATATCTGCCACTTCATTAAATGCTACGGCGATTTCTCTTTTATTTGGGGTCATATTAAAATAAGTAAATTATAAACGTGTGTATAACCTACAGAACAATTCAAAAATAGTTGGCTTTGCACTCGAGCAGTGTGACGAACATTTTCTTTTCGAGATAAAGAGCAAACTAAAAAACAGAAAGAAATATATTTACTACACATTTGGGAAATATATTTGTGGTTATCGCCGATTTTTTACGGGCGTTACTTACTACTGCTTTCGCAAGAGCTTGTCTGTCATTTGTCATTTAAATTAATTGTTTTCATCCAAATTTGCAGCCTCTCACATATATATTTATAAAAGTGGTAATTTAAATAATATTATGAGGAAACTAACTGAATTTTTTTCATAATTAGCGAGAATACATATTGTTGATCACTTTCCTGTACAATTCCATTTAGACTGTTTTTTGTATAAAATATCTAGTCAAAAAGTGATGGTTCAAGTGACAAAAAAAAATCTTTTTTGGATTTTTCTCTGTAAATTCTGTATAACCCACAAATTTTTCGACGAATAAGCTTCAAAATAGGTGAGTACTATTGATTTTTCACAAAATCAGTGAAGATTTCGTGTCTCAGTATAGTTCACCGGACCCTGAATGTGAGTACTATTGATTTTTCACAAAATCAGTGAAGATTTCGTGTCTCAGTATAGTTCACCGGACCCCAATTGAATAGATATTAAAACAAATTTATGGAGCATTAATGTTAAAATGTTTGTTGTTGCACAAAGCACAATAATCAACTATACAATATAAAAATAGTTCTCTTTCACAAATGGTACATCTAAAACACAAGTCTGATAAATTTGCAGCAGGTCCGGTGAAATGCTCGCTGACATGTTGGAATTCCACGTTTAAATTGAGCCCGCTGGAAAGATCAAAAAAGCGACAGGTTCACAATCGATGATCAGTCATGGAATAGTAGTAGGTACTGTAACACGCAGAGCAGTTTTCCAAAACTATAATTTAGCCATTTCCGACTATTTACTGTTTCAATATGAAACGATTTGAAATCGATAGTGGAACCTGTATCATGTTCCTGTTCCGAAGTACAGGAACTGATAACAGAATCCGCTTCACTATCGTCATCGTCTACATCAATTCAATTCTATTATCCTCTTGGTTGTCTAACAAAACCGCAAAATCGAATTCATTATCAATATCCATACTTTCTTTTATTGCACTACAGTTTTGGCGCCCTAATTTTACAGATAAAGACATTAACAACGAACATTGAAAAACGAACAACTGGCGAAAAGGTTTCGTGAAAATCATCACCTTGTTTTTGTGTAAAACCTTTTGCCACAAACCTAGCTCTATATCTAACACTGTCTTCACTATCAATTTTCTTTGTAAATACCCACTTACACTGCACTATAGTTTTATCACTAGGAGCGTTCACCAGTTCCCAAGCATCATTTTCCTCAAAGGATCGAAGTTCATCCTGAATTGACTGATTCCATTTGTTCCCTTCTGGTCCTGCTTGTTGGATAACAGGTGCACAGTAATAGAAACTCAGACGAATACAAAAACTTTAATTTTAACAACAGCTACTTAGAATTATATCGAACATGAACTTTTTTAACTAACATTGACATTCACCACCATATATAAACACTTTATTGATCACCACTGACGCACTGACATAAAAAACAGTCATACGTCATACCAATGGTTACACGAAAGGGAACACAATGTGTTGGTTGTGTTGCCTAACCTAAGGCACCTGATTATTTATTTTCAACATTCTCCCTCAATAAAAGCATTGGGCGCGTTCAGCCATGATAGCGCAAAGTTAGCGCTAGCAGTGGCGCTCTGTGAAAGCGCTTGAAGGTGGCTGAACGTTTTGTTAATATTATCAGATCGTCTAACTAGAAAAAAACTTCCCTTCGTAATAAAATAATGACTTTGTCTAATTATTATATATAATTCGCCCTCTGCTTGCTCAGCGCTTGCCTAGCGCCAACGTGGCTGAACGCGCCCATTGTATACAGATAAGGGTGCCAACAATTTTACAAATACAAAAAATATGAAAAACATTATCTACGTACTACTTGATTTGGTTTTTTTACATAAATTTAGTCAATTGGAAAACATAAAAGCTTTTAGCATTAGTGAAATACATTTCAGATTAAAAGAGTAATGCCCCTAAATGTCGGCAACACATTATACAATTTCTCAAAAAATAAGTCGCGTTTTTTAGCATGATCTGGAAATAAACGTCATGTCATTTATGCTGTCAATTTTTGTAACAAAATATAGTATCTTCTACAGTGGCGGGAGGCTAAGTGAATCACTCTCATAAAAATATAAACGAATATCGGAAGCAATTACCAATTATATATCAATCTTTATCTTCTGATGTATCGTGCAGTACTACACAGTTATAGATAACCGTTCGTCACCGTTAAGTAATAAGGTACCAACGAATTACAATAATTGTTCAATTGTTATAAACAACTATTACAATAAAGTTTAAATAATTGCGATTTCCTTTATTTAATAGAAGAAAATAGCTAAGATGGGCGTAGAAAAAGTATAGTACATTACACGAGTTGTAATCCCATTCTTGCGTAATGGGTTACTTACAACTCTGGTTACATAATATACTATAACATGTATATGTTTAGTGCGCTTATGAAAACTAGGATTCTCTGACAACATCAAGGCACTCTGATTATCATTGTAAATAGTGACAGGCATCTTCATATTTAGGAAATTACAGTTATTGTTATTACTAAACATTTCACAATATAAAGATTTTAGATTTTGTGGTAGCGGCGACCGTTGTTCACCTATAGATTTACATAGTAATTAATAGAAGCTAACTGTAATTCTAAAAAGAGACTGTAACTTAGATCTTGGACAGATGTATCTAAGATTACGGCAACTGTATATTTCTTCGCTTTTTTTAGGCACTCGACGAGAGAACGAGGACACATATAGGTCTCGTATAGTGAACGAGTAAACAGTGACACTTTTAACGTAATCTTGTTAATCTACCTGTTCTGTGGGTATAGTTTCCTTTTAAAATTACAGTTAGCTTCTATTAATTACTATATAAATCTATAGGTAGACAGCGGTCGCCGCTACCACAAGATGTCTTTCGTTAAAACGGTCTATTAATTCTCATAGTTATACGATCCGATTATGGAGGGTAGAAGGAAGGAGCACCATCTGAATGTATTAAAAAGTGTCCATCGAAAGGAAGCAAATTAGGGTGGCGCCATAGTAGCAAGTGGAAATATTTTAAAAACAGCGCCATGAATTATTAGAATAATTGACTACGTAAATAGTTCAGATTTTAAATACTTCATATTTCTCAACTACACAAGTCACGAAAAACACTAAATTTTTCAACCCAGCACACTTCACTCGGTCTATAACCCTAAGTTCACATAATTTCCATTAGCTACACGAGCGCCATTTCGGTGAATCTTCGAATTATAATTTGCTGTTTACAGGTGGACTCCCGTATATAAAGTATATATCGCCCTGTGTAGAAAAATTGAAATTTTAAAAATCGTTTTTGAGAAATTGAAGTTTTGTAAGTTTTGTGAGCGGGCTTAAGCTTGGTAGCAAAAATTATTTTATAACTTTCATGGTGACTTCTCAAGCCTTGTTTCCAGTCATAAAAAGTTTTTTTTTGTGTGTTCTACACACTAACAAAGCTCAACCCCCTGAAATAGTGACTTCACTTTCCTATCCCCTTTGAACATTATATGATGTTATTTTGACACTTTTAGCTTGTCATAAGTTTTCACACGTATCCGCATCCGTATTGGAGTTACGTTGACGTAAAGAAATTGTCGAGAAAACCTTTTTCGCTGAAAACGTATCGTTTCGTTCTGTTTTTAATTGTATAACCTCAAAACTTTTTGTCTTTTTATATTTTTGCAAAAACGTAATATGGGGGCGATATTAAATAATCCATTGCTGCTAGACGAGGACGATGATGATTTGGACGACCTATTTTTTATGCATATTTCGCATGACCAAAATATATTGGGTTATAATTAAACCAAACCAATATCAAAGAAGAAGAAGAAGACCTGTAAAATAGCACTAATAGCACAGAATACTGATTTTTGTCGGGATACGGATACGTTTACGTATACGGAGTAGGGGACGTAACAATACGTTCAACGCATCGTATCGGCTGACGTAACGGGGCTACACATGCGCAGTTCGTTACGGATACGGATACGTGAGAAATTTAAGACAAGCTAAAAGTCTCTACTACTCTACTTTACTTTTTCATTTATCTATGACTTTCTCAACTTGTCCCCTATACAAGATGGTGCTCATTCCTTCTACCCTCCATACTAAAATATTAAACTTAAAGTATAGTTTATTTTATGGCATAGATGAAATGCAAAGACAGCAAAAGATTGTGAATATAGTTAGTGAGTATAGAAAAACAAAAAAGCAAACAAAATTCGAAAAGATGAGTAAAAAAAGTACCTATACCAATGGTGATCAAAAGAGAAGCTTTACTATTACCAAATTTTGACAACCACAAAAAATGATGATTGTTCATCAAATAATTCAAACGATGTAATAATAGTAGAAGGTGAAACACAACCATTACGAAATTGTAATTATGACGACGTGTCTATGGATGAAATTTTGGAAAACGAGCTTGATGTAGAGCAACTGTTCCAACAGGAAGATTTCAATAGTGCGTTTGCGTTAGGAGTTGCTGAAGATGGTGTAGATCAAAATCAAGTGAATTTGGAAGCAATGATAAATAAGTACAGTGATAATGTGAACATGTTAATAGAATCCAATAAAACTTTTTTAAGTGAAGGTCACGAGCAGCGACAAAATTTAAAGTTAAAAATGGAAAAATACATGAAAAAATATTTGACAGCCAAAATTCTTCTAGAAAAATTAGATGTTAATCTTAAAATGGCAGAATCAATCAATTGTTTGGTTCTTTAGTGAGTATAGTTATAGGATAGTGATAAAGATGTATAGTGAAAACATTAATCGAATCAAATAAAAGAGTTTTGATAATTTCAAAATTGCAGATTGAATCAATTGTTTAAATCTTTAGTGAGTATAGTTATTTAGGATATTGAAAACATTAATCGAATCAAATAAAAGAGTTTTGGAGTTAAGAGAGGAAAAAACAAGAAAAAATATTTGTCAGCCAAAATTCTATTAGAAAAATTGGATGGTAATCTCAAAAATTGTTAAACCTTTAAATTATATATTTTGCTGTCTTTGCATTTCATCTATGCGATAAAATAAACTATCATATTATAACTAATTGTGGCTCATTTTTCCTTATACACCCAGTGAAAGTATATTTGAGAAAATAAATTGAAAGTTGAATATGGAAATAAAAGAAAAATATATTACATCCAAAAAAACTGTTTTGATTTAATCATAATTGCTGAAGCATCTCATACAATTATGTATTTTGTTGACTGTTCATTTACGAGATAAAATAAAGTATCATAACTAATTTACCCTTGTACATCCATGTATGAAGATATCCATTTCTTTTGTAAAGGAAGCTTGAAACAAGTTTCTTCTTTTTTCATCGGATCATAATTCTTGAATCAAAACACCTACTGTTAGAAGAAACATTTATGCAAGCACAGGGCCTGACCGACTTTTATGTAATATTGGAGTGGAAATTAAAGACGATATCAATTAAAGTATTTATTTGATCAAACCCAAAATTGTAGTGAAATAAAATCCACAGTACTGGATATGTGACTTATAATGTCAAAAATTCATAAATTTTTATGTTGAAAAATATAAAAAGACACAATTGAATAGATATTAAAATAAATTAAATATAAAGTTGTATTAATATTAAAATGTAGTCAAAATAAAATCTGCATTACTGGATGTGTTACTCTAATTACAAAAATTTCTTGAACAATACAAAAAGATACAATTGAATAGATATTAAAACAAATTTATGGAGCATTAGTGTTAAAATGTTTGTTGTTGCACAAAGCACAATAATCAACTATACAATATAAAAATAGTTCTCTTTCACAAATGGTACATCTAAAACACAAGTCTGATAAATTTGCAGCAGGTCCCTTGAAATGCTCGCTGACATGTTGGGATTCTACACCTCGTTTTTGTGTAAAACCTTTTGCCACAAACATAGCTCTATATCTAACACTGTCTTCACTATCAATTTTCTTTGTAAATACCCACTTACACTGCACTATAGTTTTATCACTAGGAGCGTTCACCAGTTCCCAAGCATCATTTTCCTCAAAAGATCGAAGTTCATCCTGAATTGATTCCATTTGTTCCCCTCTGGTCCTTCTTGTTGGATATCAGGTGAACGCAGTAATAGAAACTCAGACGAATACAAAAACTTTAATAAAACAACAGCTACTTAGAATTATATCGAACATGAACTTTTTTAACTAACATTGACATTCACCACCATATATAAATACTTTATTGATCACCACTGACGCACTGACATAAAAAACAGTCATACCAATGGTTACACGAAAGGGAACACAATGTGTTGGTTGTGTTGCCTAACCTAAGGCACCTGATTATTGATTTTCAACATTCTCCCGCAATAAAAGCATTGTATACAGATAAGGGTGCCAACAATTTTACAAATACAAAAAATATGAAAAACATTATCTACGTACTACTTGATTTGTTTTTTTTACATAAATTTAGTCAATTGGAAAACATAAAAGCTTTTAGCATTAGTGAAATACATTTCAGATTAAAAGAGTAATGCCCCTAAATGTCGGCAACACATTATACAATTTCTCAAAAAATAAGTCGCGTTTTTTGGCATGATATGGAAATAAACGTCATGTCATTTATGCTGTCAATTTTTGTAACAAAATATATAGTATCTTCTACAGTGGCGGGAGGCTATGTGAATCACTCTCATAAAAATATAAACGAATATCGGAAGCAATTACCAATTATCAATCTTCATCTTCTGACGTATCGTGCAGTACTACACAGTTATACGGTATCCGCCAAAATAAACAGTACCGAAACAGAAAGTGCTGTGGAGTTGTTTATGTAATATGGATTTGTCATATTTGACTTAATTGTCATTAGTTGATATATTAATAGTACGCTGCAGTTAAATTTGTTTTAAAAATGGTTCTAACAACGGAAGAAAAAGTGTTTTTGGTAGAGCATTATTTTCTTTCATACGGAAAATAGAATAATTTCTCGGGGAACAGACTTCGAATATCCTTCTCATTCACCTGATCTGACGCCACCTGACGCTTACATTTGGGGCATAATGAAGGACAAAATATTTCACTCGGAAAATCCGCCGGCGAATATTGCCGAACTACGGGAAAGAATACAAAATATTTTTCGGCAGTTACATCAACCACTTTTTATAAATATGTTTATTGACTTACAAAATCGATATGAAGCTTGTTTGCGTCGAAATGGTGAACATTTTGAACACTTACATTACAGAAATTAAAAATTAATTTTTATTTTTATTTTCGGTACTGTTTATTTTGGCGGATACTGTATTTAGCTAATTTCAAGATTTTTCATATCCACAGTTGATAAAAAACGTATTAATTAACGCCGATAAATATATTAATACTTTATTTTTTCACTGTTCTTTTGTGTTTTTTAGCAGTATGAAATAAAATGTTGTACGTCACACGTCCGGTAAACTTTTACAGTACTCGTTTCGAAATTCCGGACTCGGCTGTCGCCTCGTATCCGTAAACATCTCACTCGTACTGTAAAAGTGTACTTACCGGACTAGTAAAGTAACGTAAATATCTATTACATGGATGTACGAGGGTAAATTAGTTATGATACTTTATTTTATCTCGTGAATTAACAGTCAACAAAATATATAATTGTATGAGATTTATTGCTTCAGCAATTATGATTAAATCAATCAATCAGTTTTTTGGGTGTACTATATTTTTCTTTTATTTCCATGATCAACTTTCAATTTATTTTCTCACATATACGTTCACTGGGTGTATAGGGAAAAATAAGCCACAATTAGTTATAGATAGTTTATTTTATCGCATAGATGAAATGCAAAGACAAATATATAATTTAAAGGTTTAACAATTTCTTGATTTAACAATTTTTGAAATTAGCATCCAATTTTTCTAATAGAATTTTGGCTGTCAAATATTTTTTCTTGTGTTTTCCTCTCTTCAACTTCAAAACTCTTTTATTTGATTCGATTAATGTTTTCACTATACATCTTTATCACTATCCTATAACTATACTCACTAAAGATTCAAACAATTGATTGATTCTGCAATTTTAAGATTAACATCTAATTTTTCTAATAGAATTTTGGCTGTCAAATATTTTTTCATGTATTTTTCCATTTTTAACTTTAAATTTTGTCGCTGCTCGTGACCTTTGCTTAAAAATGTTTTATTTGATTCTATTAACATGTTCACATTATCACTGTACTTATTTATCATTGCTTCCAAATTCACTTGATTTTGGTCTACACCATCTTCAGCAACTCCTAACGCACTATTGAAATCTTCCTGTTGGAACAGTTGCTCTACATCGAACTCGTTTTCCAAAATTTCATCCATAGACACATCGTCATAATTACAATTTCGTAATGGTTGTGTTTCACCTTCTACTATTATTACATCGTTTAAATTATTTGATGAACAATCATCATTTTTTGTGGTTGTCAAAATTTGGTAATTGGTTCCTAAAAGCTTCTCTTTTGATCACCATTGGTATAGGTACTCTTTTTACTCATCTTTTCGAATCTTGTTTGCTTTTTTGTTTTTCTATACTCACTAACTATATTCACAATCTTTTGCTGTCTTTGCATTTCATCTATTATAGTGATAAGAACTAAAACAATAAAATTCTTAAACAAAAATCGCACATTTTTAATTGAGAATGTGAAAAGTTAGGGTTTTCGGAATTTTTCAATTTTGATTATTGTCAGCATCGATTTCATCCAAATCGGGATCCTTCGATAAAGTTGAGTAAGCTCCTACAAAAATTATGGAAAACAGGTGGAATAAACTGCAGTGGAGCCAACAAGTCAGCCTTCTTTTCTTTTGAAATTGGTAATAACGTGTTTCTAATTTTTTGGACGTTGCCACCATCAGCTAACCATTTATTGGATATTTTCTGTCGCAAAAACGACACCTCCTGGTATGGTTCATAATCATCCAAGCTGGTTTTGAATTGGATGATACCAAACCGTTTGCTATACTTTAAGGTACGCACAGTTTGTCACTTGAAATTGTTCTGTGCAACGTCTTTTTTTCTTTTTACCAAAGGACCTTTCAACATATTTGAAAACTCTAAAAAGTCGTCCTGGGTCATCTCAATATCCGAAAATCTAGGACCGCACGATCGGACCAGCTGATACCAGTCATGGGGGTGGGCTATCAAAGTACTGCTTTTTTGTTTTTTTCCTTTCAGTTATAGCATGATCAGTCCGCTACATACGAATTTTTGTTCTGTCCTCCGCACGTATCCGAATATAGTATTACTTTTGTAATTTAATCAGGAAAATTCTGGATATGTTTGAAAGTACATGAAGCTATTTCGTTGGCTCCACGAGCTGCAGTAGACTCATGCCACATGTAGCAATATGATTGTTAGTTTTATTGTCGTGAATGGTTAAATTATAAGTCCAAAGCTGGCGTTTGTAAAACGCAATGGCATTTGACAGGTATGGTGTAGCCAAGCACTGCTGTAAATCCAAAGTTAAAAGTATTCTCGCTCATTAGTAAGTTCACACTTTGCCACATCATCTGGAGCAAGATCTATTTTCAGCTTAAACTTGTCGCATTCATCACAAGTATCCAATTTTTTTGCTTTAATTGCTAATCTTAAAGCATGAAATTCTTGACTGTAATAGCGATATGACACTCCACTTGGATATATTTCTCGGTAAAGGTCGTACATCATTTTCATTGTGAAGAGCGACGGTAGATACTTTCTATCATTTTCTCGTCTCGTGTAATGGCTTTCATGTGTCGGAAATGACAATAAATGTGTACGAACATTATCCATTGTTTCTTTGGAGAATTTGGATGGAGGAGTTGCACGTCCCCTTCCGTCATCACTAATAAATCCAGATAACGAACTGCGTTTCTTGCGACAGACTAAATTAACAAAATTGTCTGTTTCACCAAACGTGTTGAGAAAACAAGTTTTGCACGTTTGTATTCGTGTACCATAAATTCCTAAGAAATATCTGTTGGTTGTTAATCTATATTTTTGGCGATTAGGGACTTCTGTTCGAGGTCTACTAGAGGCCTACTAGAGGACGATGTGAAACTGGGAATGTCCGTCTAAACTCCGGTGAGAGAGTAAAAGACAGACGTCAGAGGTTTTTCTGTCTTTGTCTCTCGTCTGTAGCATGCGCGCCATTAGAGAAAGACAGCCTGAACCTCTGACTTTCTATCTTTCTCTTATTCTCTGACGGGTTCCGAGCTGGATTGTTGCCTCTATCCTATGCTACTGACGGCTTTATCAACAATCTCTACCAATGATCCAATGTACGCCGCTCTTTTATTGTAGGAATTTAATTTCCAGTATTCCTTAAAAAGAATAAGTCTCTTTTCTTCAAGTATTTCTCGGCACTGTCGTCTACAGTTTGGAAAAGGCAACATAGTTTTTTCTCTTCGTCTTCTCCCATTTAGTGGTGTAAGGCAGTCCAGCATTTCACCTTTCGGTTCTTTCGTGGCGAATTTTTCTAGAATCATTTTTAATTCCGCGTGTTCTAATTCGACGATTTAGTGTAACTGACGGCCCTGCCTTATCTTGAAAATTAGTTTGGCGAAGAGGTCTACTATTTCCATCGTCTGGCCTAATGGACTTAATTTTATGCTGGTTTGTTACATTGTCAAGTGCTGTAGACGGCCCTGCCTCCCAATCAAAACCAACCATTTGGAAACGATGCTTCATGTTTTTACTACTGGGATCAAATGTAGCGTCTTTATCAGAATCATGATCACTTTCGAGTCGTTCATTCAACTCGTTTTCTGGAAAAATATAACATTATCAGTCTCCTAGTGAAAATAAACCGTTTGAAAATATGCGTTAAGTTATTCCTGATGAAAAAAATTTCTAGTCTTTCCAAAAAAGGCTTACCGTCATTTAAAACTCCACAAGTTTTTTACTTCCAGCAATCATAGTTACACCTTCCAAAAAAATAATAGTTATTACATTCCGCTATAAACACTGATAAACAACTGATGAACTTCGACACAATGTAAACAAAACGTAATAATTATAATTAGTCCTACACACGTTAAGTGTAAAATCACTCAAGTCTGACTTAGGTGATTTTTCACTGCAAAATAGTTAGTGTGAAACCCACCCCATATCAAATCATTTCGACTAATGTGTATATACACAATCATTTTTAACCTATTTACGGTTCGTTATTGACTTATATGACTTTACACAATCGTGCATTTGTAGTTATTGTCAACGAATATGACTTAATAAAAAAATGAGATTTTTTGACTTCTTATTCCCACTATAGGCAGATATATTCATTCATTTTTTTCACCATTTTTATATCTCCCGAGGTCAGAGAGCATAGTTGAAAAATTTACAATTACAATTTAAATATTGCAATTACAACTATGACAGAGTATTAGCTAAATTTAAAGAAACATTTACTCGAACACTAAACGTTTTCAGTCACAAAACAACTGAATTTTGAAAAAAATTACCTACTTAAAAATCACTGTAAATATCAAACAAACAACAGAAAGTTTCGATTATGTTTGGGAAAAGATGGCGGTGTGGATTTAATTAGATTTTATTTAATTTAAAAAATTATTAATTAAAATCCTTAGACATTAAGAATAATTTTGTGTTTTTTAGTATTTCTATCATATAATTTACCACTTTACGTTAATATTTTGTTTTCATCTGAATACAGTCAACATCCCAATTGATAGATTTAAAATATGCGAAAATATACAAAGCGTCACCTTAGGAAAAATAAGGTTATGAGGTTCTTAAATTGGCTTGTAGTTAACGCTAGGAAAAGAAAATACAACAGTGCAAAAATTTATTCAAACATCTTTATTCAAATAAAATTAAAAAATAAAACAAATGTGAATTATGTACGAACAGCTATAGCTAAAAAGTAAAGCAATACTATAGAAAAATTGCCGTTTATAATCCAAAAATTCTGTGATATTTACGGATAAAGTAAAAAACAACCATTGTTTTAGGTGCATCTACTCTGAATAATACCACAAAGACATATTCATTTATATAAAAAACTAAATACTAGATATTTGTTTTATAACAAAAGTTACCAATAATATCAATCATTTTGACGGAATAACTGCATTAGTAAATTTAAAAAAAAACATCAACTAATTGTCCATTAAAACTGATAAATTGATTTTAAGGAGGTTAATTAATAATTAAGTAGATTACAAGCCACATCCGCGTATATTATCACCCCAAATGGACAAATAGTCAATTGTAAAAAATATAAAAACATGTCATGTATATAATAAATTAAAACTTTTCAAGTTTCGAACGTCTAGCTCAACAAAGGTTCTTTTAGAAATATCTACTCTGCAAAACTGTATTAAAACTATATTTTGTAGGCCAGTATATACGATTTTAAAAATATATTAGAACATCTTCCGTCTCAGAAAATAGGAACGGGGACAACGCTATATAACTCAGGGTAAGGTATTTTTCACCAAAGAAGGTATGACAGGTTTAGCTGGCCAAAAACATACACACATAGTACGACAAAACAAAAGCAATACAGAACAAACATGGGAAAGAAGAACCATGAAAGAGGATGAGGACGTGTCGAAATGACAGGGAGTGGTGGAATCTTCTATTTCGTACTCACCCATGGGCTATGAAGTCCGGAGGAGGATCTTTAATCACTCACGCGCAAAAGTGTATGTGTGACTCAGAAAATTATCTGACATATTTACTGGTATTTAATAGGTTAATTGACATTTACGCTAAAAAGTGATTGAATAAGGTACTAATTTGTAAGAGAGAACAACGTAAAATAAAAATGAAAACATTTAAACTACAAAATAGTAAGTTATGCAATGATGATTTGATGGCTATTATGACACTCGTATCAATTTTATACTCGTCTCTGAATAGCCATTAAACGCAAGTTGCTTCGCTAGTTTTTCTATTCTCATGCTCTAATTTCATCAGTAGATATGCACAAATTTCAAAACAGAGTAAACTTCAGAGAACTGTTAAATTTAATTAATTGAAGATGTCAGATAGGTAGTCATAACCATATCGGTGAATATTGGGATGCTGCATTCCTATTGGATTTAAACTCTGTATCTTAATGGATATCATCTAAGTGGAATTCCTGTAATATCTAATGATAAAATTAAAGCAGAAAAGAAGGTCATGGACCATTCATAGAAATAAACGATAAGACATATTGGAAATAATGGAAATTGTAAAATACTGGCCTAAGCGCAATGAATCGAGAGATCAGACTTAATTTTGTGGCACTTATTGTCATCAGCTATGAAACAGTGAAAGGGATTCCTTATATACTAAGTTAGCTTGAAATAGCTACCATAAGTTCATGAGAAACAAATAAAATTTTTCAAATATCAACATCATAAAATTGATAGACACTTTATTTATATATTATGGAATGTGGTTAGACATAATTTTTTAGCATACTCTATATTCATATTTTATTCTTTGTTGAACACATTTGTTGTTACTTTTTTTGAGATTCGTAAAATTATTTAAAGCACCTTATATGCAGTAGTATGCACGTATTTTATTTTTAAATTGATCAGCAAAGCATCTTTAGCTGGGTAGACCAGCGTTTAAAAATTAATTAATTTCAATAAGTTAAAAATATTTGTTATGACATTCTCGTCGGAGGACTTTTTTTTAACATATTGTAATTAAATGCTTGGTCTATTTTAAAAACACACATTTAATATTATAATTAAATAAGTTACAATACTAGAATTAATGATAGTGTTTGACACAAGTAATAAAAAAAACTTACCTATACCTGCCCAAATCAAAATATACACAATCATTAAAGAGCAACCTGCGATAAATATCAAAAATAAAAATAAATTATGAAAAAGCTTAAATGTGAAAGTTACATAAAAAACATATATAAAAGCAGATGCTTTATGTTCAAAAATATACTTATAGACCAGTTCTCGGATATTTCACATCATATTTATGTATATTGAAAGCTAATTATAAAAAACCATAATTTCCATTGATATTTTGTTACAATGAAGATTTCGCTTATAGTATACTATGTCACAAGGGCAGAAAATGAGCTTTAGCAACCAGAGACTATTAGATGCATGAGCGAGCGTAGCGAAGCGAGGGCAGCTGATAGTTAAGGGCGGCTAAAGCGTTTCTTGCATCTGTGACACACAACTGTTTTTCGCCTACCAAATAAACCAAAAAATAGGAAAATACACAAAACTTTCGAGATCAATGACGTTTAATTAAAAAATATTTATGTGAAACGTCAAAGTAGGTACTCAAGTGACAGATGGTGAAAAACTGCTTTCCGCCTTATTTTTGGTGTTCATATGATTGATTTTCCGGTAAGGTAGGCGAAAAATGTATAATTTGCATCACTGAACTGATCTATTGCTACACATTTACTTGTGCTAATCGTTCCGGAATAAAAAATATTTAAAAGTGTACACTATATATAAAAATATTACTACACTTTACTGTGTAGTTTGTTGCTGAATTTCAATTTTTTCCACTGTCATATCGGGATTCATAGCTGTCGCTTCTTGTATGGCTTCCGCTAAAGCCTTATCGTGATCTATTGGATCGCCATCGGATTGAATCGTTATCTTTTGTTCCACTCTAGTTTCTACTACTCCATCTCTTTCTGTTTTATACTATAAATATACAAAACAGTATAAGTACTTATTCAACTTTCCACAATATTATTTTTTAGTTTATATGCAATAGGTTTGTTCCCGAAGCAAGTTCCTAGCTGTCCTAAGCGTTCCAGCAGAGCAGAGTTCAGAGCAAATTATAATTGTTTGGTTTTCCCGCAAGACTAGTAACTTGTTCAAAACGAGATCGTTACTCGTTCTCTTGTTTCCAAAATAAAAAGAGATTAATTTCGCGCATGCGTTTTCATATAAAATGACTCTTCTTTTTATAGTACTTTTACTTTTTAATAACTTTGCTTTTTGGTTATGTTATATATGTTTGATATTGATTTTTGTGTACGTATATGTTATTGTAATCAAAATGGGTGCTTTTTTTATTGAGAGTAAATCAGAAGATGATGGTGAGTTTTCAGAATTTGAAGAGGAATTATTAAAAGATCGACAGCGCCCAGAAAATGAGAACTATATTGAAGAAACGAAACAGCAATATAATGACACTGAATTTGTTGAACATTATAGAATTCGCAAAGAATGTGTAAATAGCATTTCAAGACAGTTGGAAGATCGATTGATCTTTTCTTTTTTATCAAAATATTCAACCAATATTACTTTTCAGAACTGTTCCAGCACACATTTGTTTGGAACCTACTTACATTATTCTAGTCACGCCTGCGCATCAGATAATATTGATAACATGTTTGGAAATCGTTTAGGGAACAAACCTAATATATGAAGTTAAAAAAAATTTCAAACACGTTTTTTCGATATTTATCTTACAAAAAATACCACCGGTGGCCGGATTTCCATGTTATCAGAACATAAAGACTAAGAACCGAATTTACGATGCATTCCTCAATTATAAGAAGACAATACTTCGCAAAGATCGGTCAAGTAGAACCGGGCGGTTTTTCACAACAAAGTTCCCACTCTCCCCCACTTCTTATTTAAGTATATAGTATAAAACTTGTATTATTAAATATACGCAGAAAATACTCCTCCAGATATTATCGAAAAGACTCAAAATGCAACCGAAAATTTGTTACCCGAGGTTTCAAAAGAGAAATATCAAAAACAATATAGCAAATTTATGAACTGGAGAGAAATAAACAACATTAAATCAATTTCAGAAAACGTTTTGTTGGCTTTTCATTAATAAATGTGGTTGTAGAAAAAATATTGAGTCAAACTTGAACGCAAAGCACTTTTCCCACTTCTGCGCTCGTGGGAAAAGTGACGCTTTGCGCACTTGTTGTACGAACTACTATTTCCAACGATGTACTACAATCCGATCGTAAGATGTGGCCGTTCTTATTTGCCCACCCGGTACAAAAATATATATACTTACAGTGATTGTTTCTACAGTTCTAGTTTTAGAACTAATAGTTTGCGAGCTTATTATTTCACCAGTTGCACTGTACGCTCCGTCTTCTGAAGTCAGATTAACTTTACGAGCTTCTGTGGCTACCACAGGTACGTTTGTTGTAGAATGAATAATCGTTGGATCACCTCGATAGACGATACTTTCGGTTTGTACTATTCCTTCGGGGATGTTGTCCTGAAAATTCATATACAAACATAAAAAAAAAGAATAGTACCGTATTAAAAAAACTTTTGTTGTAGTTTGATTAAAAAGATGTCATAGTATTTTTAATAATGACTGATTTTAAAATGATTTCAATAAGTTTGAAAAGAAAAAAAAGGCTGAAAGTTAAATGGCGAGGACAAAAGTTGCAGGAGCTTTCCTGGCTATTGCAAGACCAAATCCATTTTTCTAATGGGAGCCCGGAATTGCAAAAAGCGAATTTTTTTACATTCGGATATGTGCTCAATGACAAGGTCATGTAGCAAAACGGTCCAGTATATACAGTACGGACTCCATCAAACTACTACAAAAAGAGAGTTTTTATAACATATGTGATGTGATGGTGGTGAAATACAAGGTGTCCCAAGTTCTGGTCTCGGACGATTGCGCAGTTATGGTACATGATCGAATTTTCAAAATTTGGTTAAAGTTGTACCATGAACAAACACATACTCCGAAGATATTATATATAGAGCGTAAACAAAAATTATTCCTAATCTGTCACCCTGCCAGTCACCAAATCCAGTAATGTGTGAAGATTTTTTCATTTGGCAAATATTGTGAGGTTATTCGGTTTTTAGAAAATAGTTTAAATTGGTATCTCATATCTCTTGTAGTACAAGGTGAAACAAAATTCCGATTAAATAATATCTCAAGATTTTCAATTGGAACACCCAGTATTTTGTATTGTTATTTGTTAGCGATTGCATTAGAATGAATTTACTGTTTGTACCCTTACTTTGTGGAATCCACTCATATTACTATTTTAAATGAAACTGTTTCTAATTAATTCCACTATTTAATGAAAAAATTAATGAAAATGCTAAAAATATTATTGATAATTATATGTTCCAAGTATCTACCGTTTACTTCACCCCACTAGGGCGACAGATTAGGGATAATTTTTTTGTCACTATTGGCCATATCTTCCAAAATACCCATTATAACCTAGTAAGACAATATATTTTTAAAACGCTTTTGAACGTGGGAATTCAAATTTGTAAAAAAATAGTTCGTAGGTGCTTTCGACATTTACGTCCGACCAGTTAAACTTGTCTAAATCGTTCGTTGATGATATCTAGATGTAGGCGAGATAAATCTCGACCGTTCGGTAATTTGAGTCAGATCAGCTCGACATGAATCTGTTTGCTCGAGATAATTCGACCGTCGAAACAGATTTCATCTGATATTGAGATTTTGAAACAACCAAAACAGACCGTCTCGTTTGAAATATGCCATAAATGGCTCACTGCTCTTTGTATGGACATGATGTCAATTTCTCAAAAGGTAAACAAAAATCAAAATCACACTTCTTATCAACCAAAAAAAAAGTTTTTTGAAATCACAATGCCAAAAATCCGTCGCCTATACGGTGTTAATACCGAACAACTTATACAGTGTCATCCCCAAAGTATGTGTCATATGGGAAACTTATTTATTAAAGGTTTTTCGAAAAAAGTTATTCTTGGTACAAGTTTGTGCATCCCTTAAAACTAAACATGCACCAAAAAAATATAGTAAAACACACGTAATATACGAGGAGCCTCCAAAAACTTGATTTTGAGACAGGGGTAAAGTACTCTTATTTTTAAAAACTTAAGGGTATTTAGAAAAGTTGTTCAGCATTAAGAAATGCATCTAGGTTTGAAGTCATGCCATCTAAGTAAAGTTTAATTTTTGTACCAATTTTTTTTAATGGAGACTACGAAATTTTTTTTGCTAAAACGATAAAGAACATCCTGTACACGTCTGTTTATTTGAAAAGTCTGTAATATTACAAATTAAACAACTATTGTGTTTCATGTCAATTTTTTTGAAGATTAAAAAGGTTTTGGTGCAAAGTTGTTTTTATTTTTTGTTGCACAAAACATCAAGTATTTCGGCACAAACTCATTGATTTTCTTGTAAAAAATAATTGTTTTAAATTGGAAGAAGAAAATCTCAAGAAAATCAATGATTTTGTCCCGAAAAATCTATTTTATTTTGTGATTTGTTGTTATTGAATATGAAGTTCTACAATTCTGTATAATTTTGAGCAATTTTCCGTGTTAACAAAAAAATAAAAAAACTCCACCAAAAACTTTGAAAATTATTTTACTCTTCAAAAAAATTGACCGTTGTTAACACAAAAGTTGTGTAGTGTAATTTGTAATATTACAGGCTTTTTTTTAAATAAACCGACGTATACAATATGTTGTCTATTTATCGTTTTAGAAAAATCTTTTTCCTAGTTCCCTTAAAAAAATTAAACTTTACTTAGATGGCTATGACTTTAAATCTAGATGTATTTTAGAATGCTGAACAACTTTTCTAAATACCATTTCCCGAAATTTTTAAAAATAAGGGTACTTTACTCTTGTCACAAATTTTTGAAGGCTCCTCGTATATTACGTGTATTTTACTAAACTTTGATGGTGCATGTTTGGTTTTGGGGATGTAGAAACTTGTACCAAGAATAACTTTTTGTCGAAAAACCCTTAATAAATAAGTTTCCCATATGATGCATACTTTGGGGATGACACTGTATAGCCACACTCTATACAGTCAGTAATATTTTCAGTTTTTGGTACAGCTTTCACCAAATTTTGAAACTTCTATTTTCTACCATAACTGCGCAATCGTAAGAGACCAGAACTTTGGCATACTCTGTATTTTGGTATAAGATAAGCAATGTTTTGGAAACATTGAACGAATAATGTTATTCGATAAATGTACGAGTATAAGCATGAATGTTAAGTGAAATGTAGAAAAAATTCATAATCAAAGTATGAGATAGTTAAAAAAAATAACCAAGAGAATAATAAAGAAAAGAACATACAGAAGATAGTAAAAGGATGGTTGAAAATATGGAATAGACGTAGATGATTTCGTTAAAATTGGGTACTTTACACGCTACTTCCCAATGATTTTGATATGCTCATTCAAAGGATGGATAATTATAATACTTAAACACCAGTAATCGACAGTTATAATGCTTCCATCTGGCCATGAATCGTAAAAATTTAGAAATAGTAATATGTAGCGCAAAAAGTCAAGTAAAAGAAGAGGGCGGAGAAGAATAAATTACGTTCAGATGTCCAAAAAGTGGCAGATCAAATATATTGCTGTATTTGTAGATAGTATGATACAATGTGGAGATATTTCGATTTTTGATTATTTTGAGTCCAAAAACGAATTCAACCAAATCAAATTATTTTAAATGGAAATGTTCAAAAGTCAATGTTGTGCTTATTTCATGGGATATCCTAAATTTTTCTATTTTATGCATATAGTATTTGGAAACCGCTGATTTAGAGTAACCCTATTGTTCAACCATTCCTGATAAGGAGTTTCGCTATCATTCTCCTACAAAAACCATACACTAGAGTTGTTTTTTCTTTTCGTTTTCCTGTGTACGTAGTATTTCTAAAATCAACACTTCAGTGGCTTTCTATTTAATAAAAAATGGTGATGGCGTCATCCCACTATAGTAGTTCACCCTGAATATTGGGTTGTTATTTTAAAAAACAGTGAATTAAAATCCAAAATCGAAATGTTTCAGCGTTTTCTTGAATTCAATAAATACTGTCAAGTAACAGGGTGGATTGTTTTGAGTGGCCCTCTCTATAATCAATGATAAATTTAATACATAGAATAAATAATAATCATAAGACAATAATTATAATAATAACTAAATGTTTATACTAATACAAGCCACGATGCCAAAATAGAATCTTCAACAAAATGACAAAACATGCAAGGCTGCATTTTAAATTCACACACACACACAACATCGTCATGCATACTTACACTTTTTGCAAGAGTATTTTATAACTATATTTAACAAACCTCTGATAATTAAAAAAAAAATTATGCATGTGTTGAAGAACTTCCTACATAGAAGATGTCATTCAAGACTAAATATAAATGTTTTTTTTTATTAATTGGTTTTAAGAAATTTTTCTATGTGCTGTAAAATCATAGAAATATATAGGGAAAATTTTTATAAAAACAAAAATTTCTTACGCTTGCTTGCTTAAATATTAATAATTTTTTTATTTCTTGTATTAAATAAGATTTAAGCAGCATCGGAAGTTTGTCGATATATTTATAAAAAACCTCAGTAAAAATACTCTACCTTGTAAATTGGACTGTTGTAATATGGATGATTTGGATCATCAGGTGGATCAATGGGGGTGCCTGAGTCACCTGAACTAGTCGAACTAATGCTGTCTCGTCTGCCCAGCTATATATAAGCCATGCGTTGTTAGAAAATGAAAAAATAAAATGTTGGTTAAATCAATTAGACGTTGCTTGACGTGTTCATGGTTGATGGGTGTTTTCATCACACTTGCTGATAGAGATGAGAATAGCAAAAGATTAAATGAGAAACCAGTGACTGAATGTGTATGAATGGAAAATTGAAGTATTGTGTGATAACATTGAAGTATTTGACAATGGAATTTAAGTTTAAAAGGATTCTCTGTTTCTGACTTCATTGTTATAATAAATAGAATACACTGAAGTATCTCCTTTAATAAAGTGAAGTGAAAATCAAAAATATTCATAAATAATGCAAATTACAGTTAGATTTCAGTTCACTCGCTATAGTTGCAGGAGTTTACAAAAATGAGAGGAAGAAATCTTATTTTTATATAGATAATTATCTAAAATCGATTGGGTTTTTTTGCAGGTCGGTGTAAAAAATTATTATTATCAATGAACCTGATCCGAAACGGAGGATAAAATAGATGAATTGTAAATTTTGAATGTGTATTGGTGATATTTTCAATAGCTAGGAATATCGTAATGATTAAATTAAACCTAGTTTATGCAACGTCTCAATATTCCCTTATGTATTAAAAACAAACAAATCGTTTTAGAAGAAAAAAAAACTTTTTTAATGGATATGCTTTTCGATCATAAATTTGAATTTGCGAAAAAAAGTTATTAACCTGATCTCCACTAACAACCGTACTGGTCGTTTTAACTTCTTGCGTAACGGTTCTTTGTTCCTGTCGCGTTGCGCTTGACGTCATTGAATGAGCTACGGTTTTTTCTTCTAGTTGTTGAGTACGAGCGTTCGTACCCAAATCTTCATGAGTAGTCGCCGTTCTTGTTGTAACAGCGCGAGCAGTTACAAATGGTGATTTACCATCATCCGTTGGTGCATCCGCCTTAATTTCGATCGAAAAATAAAAAAAAATGATACAGAAACAAAGGAAAATAAAAATAAATAAAAACAAATAAAAGAAAAAGAAATAAATTGGTCAATGGTTGCATTGTTTTATTTAATTAAACGATTCAAAACTTTTTAATTAATCAGGAAATTTTGATTTGCTTTCACCTATTTATTTGAAAAAAAAATCAATCAAAAAGATCTGTTGGTTTTCGCAGGACTTCTCTGTAAAGTCATTCAATTTAACTTCTGGAAAAGTATGAACATATTTAACCATTAGTATAAGCACTAGTGTAAGAACGGGGTAAGCAAAACCTTATGAAATTATTACTGCTATTTTTTTGCACATTTTAATAGCCGTTCCACAAATATACAGGATGTTTCTGGAGTTCGCACATAAAACTTATGTTTCTGTTACTGTTAAATTATTCGTAATAGTAAATTATAACGCCACATTTTCAGTTTTGCAAATTTTAATAATTTGAATTTACTGGTTTTTATATACAAAATATTTTATGAAAATAAAAGTTAAGGCTAATTAGCTAATTTTTTGGTGAAAAACAAAATGTTTGGTCGGTGGAAGTTGTAGAGGGGGTTATTACAAACAAGGGAAAAATAAATGCAACAGCTGAAAAGTGGGAGGGATGATTTGGGGGGTGGAAAAGTGGGAGGGATGATTTGGGGGGTGGAAAAGTGGGAGGGATGATTTGGGGGGTGGAAAAGTGGTGGAAAAAGACATTATTGCGATTTCCGGCTAAAGTTGAGGGCCTGGAAAAAAGTTAAATGTAAAATATGTAGATCTCAAGAAGATCTGCAACTTTTATATTATTGACTTTTTCACATCACCACAAAATTAGCCCGAAAACGCAAAAAAATGCATTTTTCGATTTTTATTTTTAGTTTCGGCAAAAATTGTTCCGATTTTGATGAAAATTTGGTAGAAGGTAGCTTTTATAGTCACAAACTATGAAAAAAAATTTCAAATAAAAATATTGAAAATTTTTGGGTAAAAACACTTTTTTTCAAACGAAAATTTTCCTTTGGAAAATTCTCGAAACAAGTACGCGGGCGCTCATTTTTTTCGTTTTTACATCTACTTTCAATTGAAATTTAAAAAAAAATAGTAGTCTCAATAGAAGAACATGCTCAAAAATGCAAAAAAGGTGAAAGTACGTTTTTCAACTTCTCATTTTTGCTTAATTGTTATTAATTTGTTTGAATTTTTGAGAAAAACAAGAAACAAACTTCACCATTGGCAAAGTTGAAATATAAAAAATGTTTTTTCTCAGTAAATTGAAAGATTTTGGATATAACAACGTAAAAATTTAAAGATGAGGGGTTTTGAGTTATGAAAAATCATAATATGATATCCGTTTCGATGTCGCCACATGAGCTATGTTGTTGGTGTAACTGTGCGCTCAACTTTTGTATCGTTAGCTCTCTTTTTATTAAAAAATATTAAAACTAGATTATTTTTGCGACAAAAAGGTGTACCTATCAATAATCTCAAAAGTTACTAGTTTTCGAGATATTCGCAATTTAAAAACCCCCTACATAATTTTTATTTTATTTATTATTACAAATAATAACGTTAGTTTACAGAAAACCTATAAATAGTCGAGATCAACTTTGGCAAGAAATCAGAGCAGCCAAAAATCAATGACATTATTTAATATTAAGCGATCTTTCATGTATCGAGATGAATGGCGGACATATTGAACAATTACTGTGAAATAATATTTAAATTTTGTGGTACTTTTGAATAAATTATTCTTTTTTCGTTAATTAAAAGTTATTGAGTTTATAATGGTTGCTTTATTAATACGTCAAAGTGCTAATAAATAAAATGAAAATTATGTAGAGGGTTTTTAAAATGCGAATATTTCGAAAACTAGCAACCTTTGAGACTAATGATAGGTATACATTTTTTTCACAAAAATTATGTAATTTTACTATTTTTCAATAAAAAGCGAGATAGCGTTAACGATAAAAAAGTTAAGCGCACAGTTACACCAACAACATAGCTCATGTGGCGCTCTCTAGAAAATACAACGAAACGGATATAATATTATGATTTATCGGACCCTAAAACCCCTATTATCAAATTTTTACGTTTGTATAATATCCAAAATCTTCCAATTTACCGAGAAAAAACATTTTTGACATTTCAACTTTGCAACCCTGTATCTTCTTTATTATCAATATTTTATTGAAGCAAGTTGCGTCAGATTGTAATATTTTTAAGCCAAGATCTTCCATTTCACTTTGTATACATTTTTATATAATTTGTCATATATAAATACAATTTTTACAAATTGTTTTTCTTATTTTACTTGAAGCCATGTAACATATATTGCACGTTAATAACGATTCTGAGTACTAATAAAACTTATTGAAATAGTTTCTTTTGCACCTTTTCCCGTAAAATTGAATGGTGAAGTTTGTTTTTTCAAAAATTAAAACAAATTAATAACAATTAAGCAAAAAAGGAAAAACGTACTTTTTCCTTTTTTTGAGCATGTGACTACTATTTTGTTTTATTTCAATTGAAATTTGATGTAAAAAAGGAAAAAATAAGCACCCGCGGAACTTGTTTCAAGAATTTTTCAAAGGAGAATTTTCGATTGAAAAAAAAAGTCATAACTCGAAAAAATTTCAATATTTCAATTTGAAACTTTTTTTCATAGTTTGTGACTATAAAAGCTACCTTATACCAAATTTTCATCAAAATCAAACAATTTTAGCCGAAAACAAAAATCGAAAAATGCAGTTTCTTGCGTTTTTCGAGCCAATTTTGAGGTTATGTGAAAAAGTCTCTTAAAGTTAGAAAGAGCAGGGTTTAGTGGTACAGAATTGGCATGGATTTCAAACTATTCAACACATAGAAGGCAAAAGGTCAGAGTCCATAACTTAGTGTCTGAGGAGGTGGAAATAGAACGAGGTGTACCACAAGGAAGTGTCCTAGGTCCCTTATTTTTTTTTATTTATATCAATGACATTGCAGACATTCAGACTAAATGTTTATTTCACTTATTTGCAGTTGACGCCTTCATTTACTATTCTTCTCTAAATATAATAGATATTGTTACAATGATAAATAAGTGCTTAGAAATTGTGAATAGATGGTGTTGCGCTAATTTATTAAGTATTAATTGTAAAAAAAAAAACAAATTCATCATAATTGGTAATGAGCAGCAGAATAAACTTGTTGTTGAAAAAGATCATAAAATAATCATTGGGCCTTCAAATATTGATATGGTAAATGAATTCAAATATCTCGGGAGTTATTATAGATCGACAGCTTAAATTTAAACAGCACGCAAACCATTTAATAAAAACTATTTCATTTAAAATAAATTATCTTTTCAGATGTTCACAGCATTTAACAAAGTGGTCAAGGCTGGTTTTATTTAATTCTTTAATACTACCACATTTCACTTACTGCTCAACAGTATTATATCTCTTAAATGAAAATGAAAGAATGCGATTCCAAAAGTTGCAGAATAGAGCTATGCGAATAATATTAACATGTCCTAAATTGACCCCTACTGTAGAAATGCGGACATCTTTAAACTGGCTCTCAATTAACGATATGTTCCTGTACCGAACATTAATTTTTATATTTAAAATAAAAATAGGTCACGCGCCTGACTATCTCCAACAACAAGCATGCTCAGAATTCAATATTTTTCAAAGGTTTACAGCAATTTAATAACTTGCCAGAAGAAATAAAGAAATTAGCAACAATTAATGAATTCAAACGTAAACTAAATAATTAGGGGTAATTTGGGTTTTGACTAAATAAAGCATTTATATATAAAAGTTGTAGATCTTTTTGAGCTGTTCCTCCCACTTTTCAGCTGTTATTTTTCCCTTGTTTGTAATAACCCCCTCTACAACTTCCATCAACCAAACTTTAGATAACAATTTTTTTTCAAAAAAGTTAATTCGACTAATAGTAGAAACCTTAATAAAATCATACAAGAAAATTAAGGGGAAGCTACAAAACGTATGAAAATAGAGCACATGGAATATATTTTCTTCGATTTTTATTGCAGTTTTTCGTATTTTAATTAAGATGTAAGAGTAGCAAAAAGTAGAAGTCATTTAGAGTCTTACAGTTTTTATAGAAATCGTGTGAGTAGTCTCCAATATATAAATAGTCTAAGCTCGTCGTGAAACAGCCTGTATATCTATTTCCAGTTTTGGTTACGAACTCCAGGACCAATCTGCATATATAAACGATTTAAGAAACCAACCAAAAATTTAAATTTTAAAAAAAGAAAAACTAACAGAAAATATAATAATTAACAATGCTAACATTAACAACTGAAAAAGAAAAAAATAAATTTCAGTAATAACTGAAATTGTTGGTAACACAATTCGTTCTTTTGATAAATCACTTCAATATTGACTGCATAAAAGGATGGGTTGAGATCATTGAGTTTTTTTTTGAGGAGTCAAGAAAATTTAGGTATAGAGAAAGAATAATTATGGAGACAAGGAAAATGTATCAAGCATGGATGCAACCTTTCTTGGTAGCTTTTCAATATCTACGTTAATGAGTAGTTTTTGAAGAGAAATTTCAACAAATTTTGTTACCAAATACGTAAGTTGAGCTCGCTTCGATTGTTATACTAACCTTATTGATTTGGGTAGAGTAGGTGATTTCTCCAGTCCTTCCGTCCTCCACTTTTTCTTCGACATTATGTATAACACCGTCTTTATCTTTTGTCACAGTCTGTTTGGTAGTTGTTTTTACGATAACAGGAGTGCTAGGTCCTTTTCTACTACCTTTGGGTATTTTCAAATTTGCAATATCTCCTAAATTATCGGCTGCATATTCGTTCAAATCATCATCGCTGCTGTCTCCCGAACTATCGCCTGATCGATCATACGTTTTTACTTTGACTTTGGTATCTTTAAGATCTTTGAAATGACTTGGGTCTATTTGGGCGTAGTTAAGAATTAGCTCGCCTGTAACGGGATCTCTTTTAGCTGTTTTCGGATCTATATCGCCTGTCTTAGGATCAATGTGACCCCATTCGGTGTGAATTTTACCAGTTATTGGATCGATTTCTCCGGTAAGCGTTAATACTTGCGTTACTTTTGTAGCGGCACTTTTAACTAATGGATCGTTAGGGTCAACTTGTACTATTTTTCCTGTTTTTGGATCAACCATGCTATAAATGTAAACAGTTTGAGTGGAAACATTAATGATTCGTCCGGTTTTTTCATCAAATTGACAATCGTTCGGATCAATTTCTCTGACTTTTCCCTGCGGGTCGCTCTGCGTTATTAGATAAATTCTCACTATAACAAATTTTCCGGTTTTAGGATCGATTTTTCCGTATTTCGTATAGATTTGACCGTTCTTGGGATCAATTTCGGATGCAGAATATAGCGGTTCACCAATTTCGTCAATTTGGGATGTTTTGGTGAAAACTTGGTTAGTTTCAGGATCTACTTTTATATTAACCGGATCTATTTTGCTAAGTTTTGCAATAGTACCAGATTTAGGATCGGAATGACCATAAACTGAGACTATGTAACCTGTTACAGGATCTATGTGGCCCGTAGTATAAACTTCTTCTTTTGTAATGGGATCGTTATAATCATATACCCATACTTGATTATTCTTTGGATCGATTCGAACTTTTTTGCCATCCGTTTTTACAATTTCTCCCGATTTTGTAATCTTTGGGTCGCTAATAAGGATAGCAATGAGACGACCGTAATTTGGATCGGTTTTTCCAGTTTTTGGATTAACGTACCCTTTGAATAAAATTTGTCCAGTTGAATGATCTACTGAACCTTGTTTAACTTCCACTCGACCAGTTTTATGGTCAGTATAAGTTAGAGTTGCTTTCACAGGATCGATTTGACCATATTTCGAATCTATTTTATGAGTAATAGGGTTATAAAGTCCGTTCGAAATTTCGGGTACAATATTTTTTGTATCGATGGTATTCTTTTTCGGATCTAATTTTCCTACAAACGTAACAACTTGTACTTCGGGTTCTATTTCGGATCCCAATTTAATTACTTGACAAAGCGTAGAATTGACAGTGTCACTCTTCGGATCTTTCACTCCAGATGCGATAATTATATTACCTTCTTCGTCAACTTGAATTGATCTGGTTTGCGTTTTGCCGGTTTTAGGATCCACAGTGGTTATTCGCAGGTTTTTAATATTGATGGTACCATACTTTGTTATAATATCTCCAGTTGCTGATACCTTTTGAGCCTTGGAAGTTTCCATATGGCCATTATTTATATCAATATTTCCAGTTTGAGGATCTCGCTTAGCAGTTATAGTTGTAATTTCTAGAGCTGGATCGTTTTGGTCAGCAATACTGATAATTTGTCCTAAGGAATTATCAATTTTTCCAGTTTTTAGATCGCAAACTCCACTAGAAACGATAATTTGACCAAAGACTTCGTTAACGTGCGCAGATTTAGCATCAACTTTGCCAGATTTAGGATCGTTGATGATAATTTTACCATTCTTGGGATCGATAAGTCCATATTTAGATTCGATAAGACCAGTTTCGGGGTTAAGTAAAGCAGTCGATTGTTCAATTTGACCCTTTTCATTATCGATCCTTCCAGTTTTTGGATCTATTCTAGTGGTAATGACAGTAATTCTGATGATTTTTTTCTTCGGAATAGGGGCAAGATTTGGTTCTTGAGCTTGTTTCAAACCAACTATGGAGAACACTTGTCCCAAAGTTGAATCAAGTTTACCAGTATGTGAATCATATACAGGACCGCCATTTACAATAACTTGATTGGTAACAGGATCTACTTTACCTTCAACAACTCGATTGTTTCCAGAGGAATCTTTAGTAATCAACGATCCAGTTGTGGGGTCTAATCGACCGTATTTAGTTTCTACCAGTCCTGTGTTCGGATCAACAATACCGGTTATGTGTTCGACAGTGCCATTTTCCCCATCAACACTTCCAGTTTTGGGATCTTTTTTTCCAGTAATTACCATAATTTTCACGATTCTATGTTTCGCTATAGGATGAAGAACTCCCGTTATAACTTCTTTAACAGGAGAGGCGGACTTTAGCGGAGTTATCGACTTTATAGGCGGCGAAGCAGCTTTAACGAGAGTTATTGAACGATATTCTTTTTCAGACGGTTGTTGAGACGTTACAGAATCAATGATTGGTTCGGTTATATGTACAGACACAAGCCTACCCAAATCTTTATCAACTTTACCGGTCTTTGGATTGGTGAATCCGCCTTTGAATAATAATTCACCGGTATTAGACTCGATGTGACCTTGTTTAATATCAGATTTTCCGGTTTTTGGATCTATAACAGTAAGAGTTTCTAAAATTGGATCTAAATGTCCATATTTGGTGTAGATTTTATTTCTATCTGGGTCATAAAGCCCAGGTGTAGTATCTGATTCGGCATTTTTATAATCAATGGTATTTTTCTTTGAATCAACTTTACCGACGTAAGTTTTTATTTGTATTTCTGGATCAACTTCTGGACCTACTTGAATAACTTGTACGTTATTAGCATTAACAGTTCCCGTTCTAGAATCCACAATACCAGAACAAATAATAATATTGTCGTCTTTATCTACTTGAATTGGTCGTTCTTGTATTATGCCCGTCTTAGGATCCCTGGAAGTAATTCTCATTAATTTCAAGTTAATAGTTCCTTGTTTTGTGACGATTTCCCCCGTTTCTGGAATAATTTTTCCGTTGGTTATTTCAGTTTTTCCGTTTCTCAAATCAATAGCACCCGTTTTAGGATCTTTGGTCGTAGTAACTGTCGTTATAACCACCGCAGGATGTTGTGGATCGACAACATTAATTACTTGAGATAAACTGTGATCTATTTTTCCAGTTTTGCTATCGACAACGTTATCATCTATATAAATTTGTCCGGTGTTCTCATCGACTTTAATAGGAGTTACGACTGATTTCCCAGATTTATCTTTCGTAACAACTTTTTTGTTTTGTGGATCGATCTTTCCATATTTCGACTCAATTATGCCGCTGACAGGATCGACGGTGGCTGTCAATTTTTCGACGAAACCTTTATCGGTATCTATTCTACCTGTAACAGAATCTTTTTTACCGGTTATAACTAAAATTTTTATAACTCTTTTCTTAGGTATAGGATGAGTGGATAATAGATTTTTGATCGGAGTTCCTTCTTTTGGTTCATACGAAGCAATGGCGATTATTTGACCTAATGTGTTATCCTTTTTACCCGTTCTAGGATCGATAACAGGTCCGTTAATAATTTGCAATTGACCGCTAGTCGGATCTATTTGTCCTTGAACTGTTTCTTGCTTACCGGTGGCTGAATCTAAAATGGTAATTGTGGCTTTTTTGGGATTAATTAATCCATATTTAGATTCTATTTCTCCGTTCGGCGTAAGAATTCCTGCCGATTGGTCTACGTGACCATGTTCAAGATCCAATTGATTTGTTTTTGGGTCTCTTTTGGCTGTCACAGTTAAAATCTTAATAACTTTACTTCTTGTTGGACTAGGTGGTTTCATGGGAGATACAGGAACGCTTTTTTTATCGGGTTTAATGGGAGCGGTGTTAACTAAAGGATCCACCTTAGGTTCGCTTAGTTCCAGTTTGATAACTCTACCGTAGTCCTTATCAATTTTTCCCGTTTTTGGATTAACCAAACCTTTGAAAAGGATATCTCCTGAGGATTCCCGGATACCTTGTTTAGTTTCAGTTTTACCCGTTTTCGGGTCGATGAAACTAAGCGTTTCGTGTATTAGATTGATTACGCCGTATTTAGTGTAAAGTTTATTGCCAGCTTGATCGTACATACCAATGGATCTTTCTGGTGCAGTAACGAATTTTGGATCGAGTCCTTTTTTATCGAGTTTACCACTTTGAGATGTAATGACTATATCCGGTTCTATTTCGTTTTCTATTTGAAGAATCTGACTCAAATCGTTATCTCGACTACCTGTTCTAGGATCGACTACACCGTTCAATACGATGATGTTATCGTTTGCATCAAATTGTATGGTATGTTCTTCGACTTTACCAGTTCGTGGTTCGCGGCTTATTATCTTTTTATCTTTCACATTAACAGTTCCATATTTTGTAACAATAAGACCGTGTTTGGAATCTATTTTACCGTTAGTTGTTTCTTTGTGTGCTTCCACTGGATCCAACTGGCCGGTTTTTGGATCTCGTTGCGCTGTTAATGCAGTTACTGGAACAATCGAATCGCCTTGTTCCGAAATTTTAATGAGTTGACCCAAACTATTATCTACTTTGTTTGATTTCGGATCTATTACGCCTTGTTTAACGACAAAGTGACCCAAATTACTGTCGATTTCTACAGGATATTGATCCATTTTACCCGTTTTAGGATCTTTGCTGGTTATGGTAGAATTAATCGGATCTATAATTCCATATTTTGAGTCTATTCTACCGGTGGCCGGGTCTAAAATAGCTTCCAATGTTTCGGTATAACCTTTTTCAACTTCAACGCGTCCCGTTTTAGGATCTTTCTTTGCGGTAGCTATGGTTATTTTTATTATTCTTTTATTGGGTGATAGTGTAAGTTTATTAGCACCTTTGGATTTTGGTTCACAAATAGCTATAATTTGTCCCAGGTTCGAACTCTTATGACCTGTTTTAGGATCTATAACAGAACCCGAAGTTATAATAATTTGTTTGGTAATCGGATCGATGTGACCTTGAACTACTTCTTTTTGACCGTTTGTAGGATCTGTAATAATAATTGTACCATTAGATGGATCGATCAAACCATATTTGCAGTCGATAAGTCCAGTGTCGATATTTTGTTGACCTACTGTTTTATCAACTATCGCCGTGGTTACGTCAATGTAGCCTGTTTTAGGATCTCTAGTGCCAGTAACGACGTATAATGTTACTTGTCTTGTTTTTTTAGGACCCGCAATTGCAGTAGGAACTGCAGCTGTAGTACCACTACCAGATCTGGGTGATTGCGTTTTTGGTGGAGCTTGGTGTAAATACTGTTCACCTTCAATAAAAGCGGCACTGTCCGCTTTGGGATCTTTGAACAGTTCCTTTTTAAGTTTTCCAACATCTCCGGGAGCGTAGTTAAATGCAGTAGCAGTAGCTCTCTTGGTGGGAGAATGAGGTGCATCATTGGAACCGGTAGGACTTGTTGGAGAACCAGGTTTTTCATAGCTAAAGCCTTGTGTATAAGGTTTTCTGGGTGTTACTTGATCTTCTGGTGCTTCGTAATCGTATTCTCTGGTATATCCAGGTAATTGTGGAGAACCAACTGGTGGACCACCTTTTTCTTCACCAGGAGTAGCAGCGACCTTTTCTTTTTCTTTTTTCTCCTTCGGCGATTTTTCTTTTTTGGAACCAAACATAAAACCAGGGCTCTAATGTATAGATAAAAAGACATGCACATTAATACATGCAAAATACAACTAAATAATAAAACTAGGTGCAAATATTCTGTTTTACCCACTTATTCAATTATTACAAAATGCCAATATCCAACTACCCTACGTCGATTGTACAAGTAATAAAGAAAATTTGGTAAATATTTATATACGAAGCATAAATATCTTTTAAGAATTTACGTATTTAACAAATGTTTAGTTGTTTCAAGAAATGTAAAATAAAATTCCTCTGTATTGATCAGAAAATCGAATTACTTTAGGAATAAGATATTAAAAAAATACTATTTTAATATTTGAGGGACAAAAATTTAAAAAAGATTTACAGGATTGTACTTAGTGGGTCTATTAGGCACTCCACTGCGACTAGCAAGAAGTCTCCAACCTAAGAAAGTTTCAATATCTTTTATAAAATTATATTTAAGAGAGAATCATATTTTAGTAATTTCATTCCAACTAAACATTTTATACTCGATATTTTTTAATACAGAATACCATGCGCTCTACTGAAATAAAATTAATAATTCTATTATTAAATTGTTTTATTATAACCCTTTGTACGTATTTTTAAAGAAAAAATAACCTTTCAACTTTTTTAAATCACGAAAAATTTTCATTACATATTTACGTATGCAAAAAAATTGTAGGCTACACTTTTAAATATTTAGTATCATTATACTACAATAATATTTATTTAATTTTCTGAGAAAATAGTATATTATATTACTAGGAGTAGGAGGCGCTTATTATTCGTTGAGCTCAGAAGTTTACTACCGAGGCTCCCGGCTTCATTATTCGTGTTTCGCTCAGATTACACCTCCTCGGCAATAAACTTCCGAGCTCAACAAATAATAAGCACCTTCTACTCCTAGTAATATAATATATTAAATTTCTTCAAGCGTAAAGATAATGCAAGTTATATTGTAATTCTTAAGAGATTTTTGCAACAACATTTTCAAAACTGACAGATGACAATTTAAATAAGTATTAAATTGACAGTTCCTACCTACTCGATCACAACGCCCACAATATTATTGTTTCTAATTATTATTGTACTAGTATACTAATAGGTTTGTGTTGCCGAAAATAATAGTTATTATTACACGGCTGAAGAAAAAATTAAATTACGTGCTTCAACGCCCCCAACGCACTTGGAATGTTAACTGTGGTGTTTGACGAGTCTTAGAATAAAGGCAAAAAAATGTTTATAAGTGGTACAAGCTGTTCTGGATGCCCCAACACGTCAACAACTCATGAAAACATTGAAACAGTAAAGAAAATTGTTATGGTGAAACATTATTAGAGAAGTTGCTGAGGATATAGCAAAATTTGTTCCGGAACTGCTCAATTTTGACTAAAAGAACCGTCGCATAAGCTTGACTCAGGGGCAGTTGAATTACATCAACGGCGATCGAAATTTGCTCAAAAGCTGGTGACGATACATGGATGTATCGATATCAAGTCGAAACCAAGGCATAGTTCAAACCAATGGAAGGGACCAGAAGTATCAAGACCGAAAAAGAACACAAAATTCGGATAATGTGAAGGTTTGCCCACTGTTTTTTTCGTTTACAATGGCATGGTATATCATGAGTTCCTGCAAGGATTTATGGAGAATCAATTCTCGGCTTTTGCATCACGATAATGCACCAGCTTACACATCGTTGCTGGTTCGCGATTTTTTACCCTAAAAACAATACTGTAGTCTTAATTCAGTCCCCGTGTTCACCGGACTTGTCCCCTACGATTTTTTCTGTTACCAAAACTGAAAATAAAGGAGGTTTGCCATGATTGGGGAGATGTAAGACAATATCGGAAGAACTCAAGGCGATACTAAAAAGTGCTTATAGGTATAGAAAAAGTACTGCCACAAGTGTATTATATCTGAGAGGAATTACTTCGAAGTGGATGAAGTAGATATTGATGAATAAATATCGAGAAAAATAAAGTTACCTTTTTTAACAAACCTCGTAGATTTAAATTTAGAGCAATGCAAATACCGCACGCATATTTGTATATAGCACCCAAGTTCCCGAATCGGGTTTCTGGTAAAAAGCAATTTCTTCAATTTTGACTAAAGTAGTTTTTACAGAATGGTCATTAACAATGTGGTATTTATAATTTGGTGGAAAGACATATTTTATATAATCACAAAATTCGAAAACAAATATATATAAAAACCTAATCTTCGTACTCAATATTAATCGATAGCTTGTGTTTTGCCGCACTTTACGATCCTAGATGTTCTCTACCAATAGCACGTCAGAAAATTTAGTTATTTCGTTTGCTATTTACAAGATTGATTTTGAAAGAACATTTGCAGTCACGGGTGTTACTTATCCCACGATATGCCATATCGTCTGCTATTTACCAGAGATATTCGGACGATAACAGATTCGTGATCCTGGATGCTATATACAAGTAAACAGGCCACATTACCATATACAAATTACAAACATTTTTTTGGCAACAAGTGATAAAACCAAGCACAAAGGTTTTGCAGTACGAAATTTCGACAATTTCTACAACAGACGTATTAAAAATCAAAGAGCCCTGTTAATATTTAGCTGATAGGATTTCTGTTGATGATGGTGTAGTTCAGAAAAGTATTTTTGTCTCTGTATACAATCTGAACTACCATTACAAATAAAATCATGTTGACAGCATTTAAAATTTCCATAGTTAGTGCACCATATTCGTCAAAATATTAATTCCTATTTTGAAAGTACATAGGGTTATCTAACTAACACTAAAATCTAAATAAAATTTACATTTATATAATAAAAAGGTTCGCACAATATTATGAAAATATTCTGCGAACGATCGAACAATATCGTAATTTAATCATACCTTTCCTTTGTCCTTTTTATCATGAGGAGATTTATCGCTCTCATTGCTCGTATTCAACTGAGAATCATCTCCGTTTTGCTGTGGAGCATTTAAATCTCTGTTTTCTTTATCTTTATCACTCTTTTTGCCAAACAAACCGCCAGCGGGTAGCACCGCAACACCACCAACAGGCTTCGCTTTCTAATCATAAAACAAAATCTCACAGTGTAGCTAAGCAAGCGAAAAATTTTACAAAAATGAATAAATATTGGACAGCTACAAGGGACAACTACACAGAAGCTCAAGACTAAACTACTCAAAACTTTTGAAGCTTTTCGTATTTTTAAATATTGGTGGTTAACTTAATTGACAATTGCAAAAACTAATTATTTTCGCCCATTGCTCATATGGCATACCGAGCTCGGTAAATTGCAACAAGAGATAACAGTTATTATATTCTAGTATTTTACGCAGAGGAACTTGACACTGTTAAGAATAACAAAATGCTGATTTTGACAAGTCTTCGATAACGTAAACTGGATCGCACTATTGTGATTTTTGAGAGAAAAGGGACTGTTTAAAACGCTATAATGAAGGAAAAGTACAAGAAAAATTAAGAACATTAAATTATTTAGTTCAGTTTTTTCCAAAACAGTAAAAGGGACTGGGATATGGGTTTATGAGCCAGGAGTCACTCATTCATTTGGGTTGTGCTCAACAGCCCAGGCATATCAACTGAATCTTTGCACCATTTCCCATGTTATCTACTTCCATTCCAAAAGCTTTGTGTCTTCTATAGTTTTCACTAGTTTGACTGGAGAGATTTTAAGTAGTTGTGATGGTTGTATTAATTCCTCTTCAAAGTGCTTCCGTCTAAGTACTTGTAAGTTCTTGCAGAAGCAGAGTATGTGAGTAGGTGTTTCATCATCAACTTCCACATATTCTGCACATAGGTTCACTAACTTTGCCTATTTTGTGCAGATGTTCCCTCAGGGTGCATTGTCCAGTCACTAGGTCGGTAACTGTCTTCAAATGTCTCTTACCCAGTTTCAATAGCCTGGTTGAGTGTTCCTTGTCTACCTTGTTCTGTAAACTCTTTGTATGGAGGCGCCCTTATGTCAACCTCCATTTGAGTTGTTATTCCCTATCTAGCCAGTTCCCGAATGCCCCTCTTTTGCAATCTTTTGTGATTCCACAAAAAGGTTCCGGACCAGTGAAGTATCCTTTAGAGCCTTCTTTAGCTAACTGGTCAGCCATTTCATTACCTGCAATCCCCTCATGTGCCGGCACCTGTGCCTGTTAAGGGATTCTTTGCAGTTTTTCACCAGTCTAGACCTAGTTGTTGGATTACTGATAGCTTTAAGCAGAGCCTGGCTGTCAGTGCATATTTTAATTTTTTGTCTGGTATATCCTCTTCTGATGTTTTTATGAATACAGGCTATAGCGGCAATCGTCTCTGCTTGATACACAGTCGTATATCGACCAAGGCTAAAGAACATTCTCTTTCTAGGTCCTTTTATACAGCCAGTGCCATGGTTTGTTTTGGAGCCATCGGTGAACCAGATGATTTCTCCAGAATTACTTGGGAACATCACCTGTTCCCTAAATGGGATGATGATGTTCACTCGCTCAGTGAATATATTATCGGGTGTCATGCTATCAAAACTCATGTGAAATATGGGTTCATCTAGTATTGTCCCAGTGTGTTCTTCTCGAACATTGTTAGGGGACCACAAGTCTCCCGATTTCAGTCTAAGAATTGCCATCATTGCATGTGCCCTTATAAAAAGTCCCAAAGGAGGAAGTCCATTAAGGGCTTCCATTGATGCCATATCCGTACTGTTCATTGCCCCGGTAATAGGGCCAGCAGTCAAACTTTGAAATTTTGAAACATCGTCAAGCATCTTTCAAGAGGAAATTCACGCCCTTTTTATTTTTAGGCAAAGAGTATCTCGTTCAAGAGTCAAAGTTACTTTACTTTATTTGGAAGGATTTTGTTTAACGAATCGTTTCGAAATTGTTAATATAGAATATTACTCGAGTACATTTATTGTTTTGGGAATATTTAAAATCGAGTGCGTTTATTAATAAATCAAGTTGCAGAATTTAAGGAACACATAAATAAAATGAAAGTTAAACCCAGAAATCGTAGAAAAGAGGCCAAAGTCGAATTAAATTAATGGGATTTTCGTTCAGTTTTAAATAACGATAAATTCAAGAAATATATCCGAAGACTCTAGTCTAGTTATGCATAAATCACCCTGCGTATTGAATTATTAGGTGAAATTAAAATAGAAAATCGACTTGTCTCCCAAATGCGCAACTTCAATTAATCCTTTTTATAAATATTTCCATTATGTTAACCACCTTATAAAATAGACAAAAGAAATAAAGCATATAAAGCCAATAATCTACGCGAAAAAATATAGGCACCTAAAAATAAAAAATCAGCATAGTCGGTAATATTAAAAAGACCTTTTCATTTTTTGCTGCCTCATATTCTCCTTCGAAAGAACTAGCCGAACTTCCAGATTTTACAGATCCTGAACTTCTGTTCCTAGCAAGCTAAGTTTAGGGAGCAATTCGATATATTAAAGTTAAGTATAATTTTCTAGCTCCATTCAGTAAATTTATACCAAAGAGGACAGATAAAGACGATGGAGGTAGAAACTATAAATCTTCAAATAAAAATTAAACAAAATAAAAAAATATATATTAGATACCTTTTCCTTTTTCTCTTTGGGCGACTTGATAGTCGCAGGAGTTTGATTATCGATATCGGGTATGTACTCTGGTGGGTGAGACATAGTGTGTCGTTTATTTGCTTCGTTAAAATCTTCGTCAGCTCGTAATCCACCGAGTGCTAAAAAAACAGTTACTATATAAAGGTGGTTACTTAATTTATCTTTAAAAACAGTCATGTTCATAGGTTAAGTTGTGGAGATTTTTTAGCTTATGTAGGAAAAACAATTAGATGTTTACAAACTCGTTTGAAAGAACACTATCAAAATTCAATAAGTTCCAGCTTCAAACAACATTTATTAGACCAATAGGTTGGTCTTAAGAATGTCCTGATGAGACTTCTCCAATGAGAAGATCTCTCACACTTTATTTGAAGTCAATTGGCCAGCTACGTTTCAGTCTCTTGTTGTTTGGTGCTTGGGTTAGAGGCTGTAGTAGTAGATTAGGATGGGTGTCTAGCTTTAGGTAGTGGTTACGGTTTCTTTTTTGTACTGTTGGGATACTGAGGTCTTGATGGATCAATTTGTGATGTACCATAGTGCATCAATTAGTGTTCGAAGGATTTTAGATTGTCCTCGTTGTATGAGTGCGATACTAGATTTGCTGGCGCCTCCCCATAATTCTAATCCGTAGGTCCAGATGGGTATGATGACTGCCTTATATATTAAGACTTTATTTTGTAGTGAGACTGGCGTTCTTCTTCCAAGTAGCCAGTATAGTTCTCGGAACTTAGGTTGATCTTCTTTCGTTTCTTGGCTAAGGGCTCCCTCCAATTGAGTTTTGAGTCTAAGTGTAATCCCAGGTATTTGACACAAGAAGTTACAGGTATGACTTGTTAATAGTAACTGGAGGACATGGGCTTTTTCTTAGAGTAAATGTTATGTGCTGGGATTTGTTTTTGTTGATTTTTATTCTCCATCGGTTGAGCCACTCTTTGATGTAGAATAAGTGGTCTTGGAAATTGGCAGAAGCTATTATTGGATCTTCATGTATAGCCATTATCACAGAGTCATCAGCATATGTGCCTATCATAGTATAGTCTGAGGTTGGGATGTCAGACGTATATATCAGGTACAGGACTGGCCCTAGGACACTGCCTTGTGAAACTCCAGCTTTAATGGGTTGAAATTCAGAAGTCTCATCACTAACTTTTGTTCTGAAGGTTCTGTTTGTTAGATATAACTTGAGTAGAGTGAAATATTAATTTGGTTGGCAGTGTTCGATTTCATTTAATAGACCTACATGCCAGACTTTATCAAAAGCTTGGCTCACGTCCAGGAAGGCTGCAGAGCACTATTTTTTTTCCTCTATACTTGTGTTGATGACGTGAAACAACATTAAAATTTCAATAAACATAGTTTCGATGGATACAATAATTCTGATATCATTCATGAATAAAACACCAACTATGCTTTGGATTTAAAACTCAGTTTGTTGGAAGATTTAGAAATCACAAAAGAACTTACAGTCCTAAAAATTGCAATAAATAAATAGATTTAAATTACGAGATATTTAAAGCCATTTGCAAATCAATTAATACACAGAGATTTTGTGTTGCTCCAATTCAGTAATGTTTAGGTTGTATATGTATAGTAAATTTTATACCCATTTAGAATAAGACCATCCTTATTTATTATTAATAAATCGGTTGAAACAAAAAATTACCAACAAAAATGAACGTCGTAACTAATTTATTAGATGTCACGTTTTTGAAGTTACGTCAAATTTTGATTTCATGTTAATGTCATAACGCAAAATAAGATATAAAAATGCGATATTCTGATGAATCCAAAAAACTTATGCTTAATGTAGTAAACTATTTTTAAAACGATTTAGGATCTCGATTTAAGGCAATTCAAAAAGCGTCCGAAGCACTAAAAGTTCCAGAAAGCACATTATATAATCTTGAAAAACCAAACAGAGCTACAGATTTCGAATTTAGAAGAAATATGTCTGCAAGCGTTTCCCGGAGCAAAACCCGAATTACAAAAAATACCCTGCATTGTTTGAGGGAAGTAATTTATAAAATGTATGCGCGAAAGAATAAAATCACAGTAGAAACTATTTTACGGCAATTTATCGAAGAGTCTCCAGAAACTAAGATTTCCAAAGGTTCGTTATATTTGGGAATTGAAAAAATGGGTTTTCATTTCAAAAAACAGGATGGAAGAAAACATTTATTGGAAATGCCTGCAGTCAGATTAAAAAGAATATTATTTTTGAACAAATACCATGCTGCTAAATGCGAAAAGCTCTTTACACCTGTTTTTCTGGATGAGACATGGGTTTTTAGTAAAAGCGGGGACAGAAGAATGTGGCAAGATGGTACTAAACACAGTGATTTAAAAATAACTGGAAGTGGGACACGATATGTAATTGTTCATGTCGGTAATAAAAAAGGTTTTGTGGCAAATGCATCGCTTATTTTTAAATGCAATAAAAAAACAGGCGATTACCATGATAACATGAACACCGAAAATTTTGAAAATTGGTTTAAACAGCAACTAATTGTAAACTTGGAAGAACCATCGTTAATTATAATGGATAACGCAACGTATCACAGTCGCCTGGATGAAGAAATCCCAAGAAAAAGTTGGAGTGAAACACGCATGTTAGAATGGCTCAAAAAAAAGAATATTCCTTTTCCAGATCACATTTTAAAGGATGCTGTTTGGAATATAATTGAAAAGCAAGTTTTGCCAGAAAAAAATTATCATTTAGACAAATACGCTGCCGAGCATGGTCATTGTGTTCTCAGGCTACCACCCTATCATTGCCATTTTAATGCCATCGAAATGGTATGGTCAGAAACTAAAAGGCATTATGACCAAGCTATTACGAAAACTGCAAGGTCACCTACTGAAGTCTTAAAAGTATGGAATGACGTTGTAAAAAATGTACCGGAGCAACACTGGCAGAATTACATAAATCATACAGAGAAAATTATTTCTGAAGCATGGGAAGTAGAAAACAAACTGGACCTACTAAACATCGAACCTATGGTGATCTCTGTATCCAATGAATCCGATGATGAACTATCACTTTCCGAAAGTTATTCTGATTTAGAAACTAATTAAACTTTGCCTTGAAGATCACGTTGTCTTTTTTTTTAAATCTAGAATTTGTACTTAATCGAACTCTGAATTGCCATATTTTTTTAAAAAAACTATGTATCTAGTTAATAAAACAATGTTTTTAAAATTAGTGCGCTTCTTTTATATTCTTTTATTATGTCAACATCTTTAGAATTTTATGAATTTCATAAAATTAATTTGTATTATTACAAACCGCCACTGATAATATGAAATTTCAAGTCACTACGCCAATGCAATAAGAAATATGTCAAGCATTTGACATGACAAAGGTCATAACCTAATTTTTTTCATGCGGGTTCAGATGGTTCAAGAAGCCGCATACGTTAAGTTACTAAAACGGCTGGTACCTCTAAATAGGTATTAATTTTACTATATATGTTTTTTTAGGGAACTTATCTTTCCTTAAATGCATAAATTTTTTACAATTTTTTTTAATTTTTGCCTTAACCGGCGAAAATTATATTAATTAAAAATGCACTTTGCCATTATACAAGTTTCCATTTTCTAATGAATTGTGCATTTGAACCTCACCACTTCTAATAAAAAGAATCACTGTTGATTGCTAGAAGAAATGTGGTTATAAACTAAAACTCGTTTTATTGGTAAATAATTTATGTTTAACTCATTACTTACGATCCATACTACGAGAAGCTAATCGTTTTCCAGTCAACGAACGCTCGAATTGCGGAGCTGGACGATCTATGGGAGTTTTTCTGGTTTCGTAGTGTGTTCGACCGGAATATCTGAATTTCGAGCCCAATTTTGGAAACAATGAAGGTTTTTGATTAATTTCTGGTGACATCAATCTAAAATGATGAATGAACGTCATAACTAGACTATGATGCCAAGCCGTTGAAATAGTAAGAGAATCTAGTGAATGTTAAATAAATGTTATCTAATATTCTTCTTTTTTATATTATGATCAACAGATGTATGAACTATTACAGTATCTTTTGTATGTTTCTTGTGGTAAATTCAAGGATTTGGTTTGAATTTGATAAAAAATTAAACCAACTTCAAGATTTAAAAATACAGTTAGTTTCACAACTAATTAATTAGGTAAATCTGCTGTGTATAGTTCAAGGCAATAAAATGCCCAAGCAGTTGAACAGTAAATGGTGATGGAAACATCTTTGACCAAGTTATTTTGAACGAGAATGCGAAAATGATTCCCACTTACTGCTGTAAGAGACGTAAGTAATACTATTTATATTAATCATTATTAGTACAAATGTTATATATTTAAAATTAAAAGATTAAATGTTTTTAATGGTAGGTTAGGGAAATAACTTGCGATATTGAATTGTTGAAGCTTTTTAACTAAGTATGCCACAATAATTATGAATAATGCACGTTATCATAGTACAATGGTCAATAAAGTTCCAATAACAACTACAAAAATAAGTGATAAACATAACTGGTTAATGTGCGGCTCCCACTAAAATGCAAGTTTCATCAAAATATCCAAACTTAAAGAAAGCTGCTTGTCGTCTATTTTCGATATTTGGTACAACATATTGCTGTGAATATTTATACTCCAACATTAAGTTCGTGAAGTCGAAACATCGTTCACAGTTGACCAATCATCATCTTACAGAGTTAATACGGACAACTTTAACTAATTTGAAACTAAATTTTAAAAATTTGACCAAAGATTGTCGTTAGATGCTATTATACTTTATTTATATTAATAAATATGTTCTTATTATATTTGATTTTTATAGTAGAAAAAGTTTATTACTGAAATTTTGAAATCATTTATAGAAAACCAACACCCACAGACATTACAATACCATCCGAATCAAATCATCCTTTAAAACCCTAGACCAGTGTTTGATGGTTTAAAAAATACCGTCATCAGATCATGAAATCATTCAGACGATCGAGACTTACTTCTTGTTAGTAAGCAGTAATAAAGGAAATGTATAAATTGTGGAGCAATGAAAATCAGTTGTGTGTTCTATAATATTGTTGATATTTTTACCTTTCTTTCTTTTAGCACTATTTTATTCAAAGTATACATGTTTTTCTTTTTTACTGGATTTTATTTATATATTTAAATCTATATTTATCATTTTCACTATATACCGCCCCCTTGTGTGGAAGCACAATAAAGACAATATACTAAATCATTATCTATTATTTACGTTAAAGAAGACGCTGCAAAACAACATTTTGTGACGTTGCAATGTAGGTTTTTCTCTCGTTATTTAAAGATAATAACATAAGTCAATATGACAGCTCATCTTTTTATTGGCCTGTACCTCGAAGGTATTTATTCACAATTTAAAGAGTTGTATAATAGATTTAGATTTATTCAATATGTTACTCTTTTTATTTTGTAAAACTTTCTTTATTTCTACAACTTTAACTTACACAATTCAATGCAAATAACGTCTCACTATCAGAACAAAGAACTCCAATCTCTAATACTTCAAAAACTTACTCAACTAATGTCAATTGTCCCGCTTTTTATACTTTTCACCTGTTCCAGACTTTTAGATGACAATTAGATGTATATCTTATTCTTTTTCTTCATGGACCTCAGTACAGGTCCGACGGAACATTGCTCCCTCTTTTCTAGTTATTCGTCCCGAATAATCTGACTGCTAGAGTCTGGTTGAAGCCAACAGGGTGGATCGAGTACGCAGTAAGGGGCTAACCTCTCGACATGGATCACCTTGGTCTTACTCCTCGCTAACAATTGGATGCGGTAGACTACTTTGTTGATTTTCTTGAGAACGATGTAGGGGTCTTCCCAGTTTCGTTGCACAGTTTTTGACACAAACCTTTTCTGCGCTTAGGATTGAACAACCATACGGGGTCACCTCTCGAGAAACTTGCGGTTGTAGTATGCACGTCGAGTCTAGCCTTCACCCTATCGTTGCAGAGCTTCAAATGTTCACGAGCAAAATTGTGGACCCTTTCCAATTTTTCTTTCAAGCTTCCTATGTTTTTCACATCTTGTAATCTATCAACGAGTACCCGTGTTCCGATTTGCTCTAGGAAATCTTCAGGTGCCTGGGAATAGGCAAGATGCAACAATCTTTTTATATCGGCCACAAATTCCTGTAGGCTTTTTATACTTTTCGCCCGTTCCAGATAGTTCTCGGCTTTTCCATGACATTTCTAGATGATTCCAGATGTATGCCTTCTTCTTTTTCTTTATGGACCTCTACATATCCTCAGTACAGGTCCGACGTAACAATAAGTATAAATTTATGTAAAAAATGTGGACAAGAAACACTAACCAATCATTCTATATTTAAATCATTATTTAATTATTTCACATATGGCCATACATGGTTAAAGGACGAAGTCTAGAATCATCTTCAAGAATACTGGAAGGAATCTTATGCAAATATATTTATGTATATAATTCTTCTGTGCGTGTGAATGTGACCGAACTTAATTTTTTGTGATATTCAAGAATGGTTTAGATTCACAATTAGTCCCAGTAGGTGGCGCTGCAATCGGGTTCATACTGAACTTCTAAACGGTTGGTCCGATTTTGTTGACAATTTGCATAGGGAGGGTATTCTAGTGTAGTAATATTCTTTATTGTGCCTCTATACAAGGGGCCGGTGTACAGTAAAATTGTAGATAAATATAAAAATAAAATGCTGTAAAAAATATAGGTAAGTACACTTGGAATAACTAAGAAATCAAAATAAAAATATGAATAACATTATAGAACATACAACTAACAAAAGTAAAGATAGATAATTTGAATTTATAAACTTCTTGTATATTTCAATATTTATTATGTGTCAGAACAGTGGATTGGAGCACCAAACCAACGATCTAAGGCAAACAAACAACTGTGCTAACGTCACTGTTTTGTTGATATTAATCATATTAATCATTGGGATTTATGTTCGGGGTTGTTTTTATTACAAAAGCAGCACACAAATTGTGTGTTTATTCCTTTTATTTTATCAATTTAGCTAAGAAATATTTTTAGAATTATTCAAATTTGTACATTAATTCAGAAAGGGTAGATTGATTTTACGATTTATATGGAAATATAGTAAAATTAGGTTAAAGTATGAATAAAAATATTATTGATCAAACATTACCTGAAAAAAGTATGATGTTCCACGCAAGTTTTCCATAGTTTTTTAGCTGCTCTGTGGTTGGCTAATTTGAAACCAATTGTCGATTCAAATTGCTCAAAATCCCCTGGACGTATTTTTATGTAGAAATTGTGGCGTTTATAGCTAATTTTTATTATTTTTGGCCAGGCAAACCTGTTTATACGAAGCCTGTCCCTATAAACCAACAATCCAGAAGCGCAGACACCTAAAATACATTATGTAAAGATCAAACAAAGAAATATAAATTGTTTCAATTAAAAATAAAAAGTTTTGCTTCCATATTTTGTTTTGAATTTAGTTAAAAAATCATCTAAACATAATTATCAATTCAAAATAATAAATTTCTCGTAAACATAAACATAATATCAAGTGTAATAAATGTTCAAACGGGTGTCTATTTTCTGAAATGAACGCACAGCTTACGTGGAGGAACACTCCAAAGCAGGTACACAGTAAGATAGGGGATACATGTGTTAAATGGGACGAAGAATTACTAAATATCAGTAGGAATCGGCTAAGAATCATTTCAGGTTACCTTATGGATAATGTCCCGGTAAAAGACACCTTCCTAAAATGGGGATATCCACTGCAGACTTTGTGACATGGAGAACAATTCCGCAACCTACATCTTATCTGACTGACAGGCACTGGATTCAAGAAGACGAACTATTTTCGGAGAGGACAATGTACCACTATCCGTCGGAGAGGTAGTTTGCTCGTGGAAACAAGACGGAAAGGAAATGAGGGCAGTAAGATTTTCAACCTACATTAAAAAATTCGCAGTGCCTAAGAAGACCATAGCACCTTTTTCACACGCGAGTAATCTTCGTGTTGAGCGAGTGAAAGAAAAACAGGGAGGAGAACGGCAGGGGTAGCAATACCCTCAACTGCTTCGAATTTTCGGAAAAGACCAGGAAAAAATGAAGTACAAAACCACCCAACCTTCCCGATCTGGGTAAAACCGGGGGAATGACGACCCACTAAGGCCTTGTCACCGTAACCGAAAGAACAAGGGAAGAGGAAAAAGGAGGGCAAAGTCACCACCACCTCTTCAACAGGCAGCTACGCAGTTGCAGTAAAAACAATAAGAATTGCGGTTCTCTCTAAGAAGTACACTGCAACTACCCTCAGTACGGACGATCAAACCTTATTGGAGAACGCAATAGTAGAAGGAATGGCGGCATTCACTCAGACTAGGAGTCGTTCTAATCGACTGTGAAACACCAGACTGCGGAATGGTTCCGGGTAATAATACCACAGCTCAAAGGCAGAACTAACGGCGTGCAAGGGAGACTACATCGAGAAAATACATATCAAGAATAACGGGTACACCATTCACTACTGGTTTGGGAAACTCCCCCTGCATGGCCTCAGAAAAGAAGAGGGAATAAACCCGGAAACGGTTTCCGTTTCCTCCAAGGCCAGCGACAATTCGGGGAGCGTCGAAAGCCTTACACATCTCCTCCTTGAAGAGGAGTCGTCGTTGTCCGAAGAGGGAATGGTTCGGGTCGGAAGAAGGGGACAGCACCATTGCAGATGGGGACATAGCCCTGATCAAAAAACATTTTAACCTTACAAAATCTTACAGATAACTCGCTCTTCTAGTTTTCAGAGGAGAGAATTTTTATTTGTTGTAGAGAAGATTGGAATCATACCTATATTGGAGTGATATTTGATTTAAATGCTAGGTATATTAAAAATGTATGTTGAACTTGTTCCATTTTGTGAATGTAACATGCAAACCAAAGAAGCATATTCCAGAAGAGGTCTGACAATGGAAATGTATAGTAATTGGATCGCTTGAATATCATTAAAGCCTCTGGTAAATCTTTTGACAAAACCCAGCAATATCAGTGCTTTGGATACCATATCATTGAAGTAATATCCGAGATAATATAAACCTGGCAACAGTGTCTAGCTTTATGAGCACATGCTCATTGGAACCAAAACGAGAAGTCTGCTCTCAACCACCATCAACGATGCCATGAAAATATGATGTCTATATTGTAATTAAATACCTAAGTAAATGTAATTCGGAATAAGTTATTGTGAATATACGTGAGTTTTATTAAAGGGCACGTTATTTAAATTAAGTGGATACACCACAATTAATAAGGAAGGAAAATGTCAAAGATGAACTAATACTCCCATATCCTCAATTGCTGAAACCCACGATGTAATTGAATCATTGATTTTATAATCAAAGTTCCTAGTCTTGGAAAAATATAAGCAATAACACATAGCATAAAGTTCCATGCCATTAAAATTGCACCATTTAACCAGCCTGTTTAAATCAGATTGGAGCATTCCACAATCTTCTGTAGTTTTAAAATTTAAATAGAAAAACTTACCTAGCATAATGTCAACTCCTTCTGAATCTTTGGCAGGATGTAAATCAACGCCGTACATTGCTAATTTTTTAGCATTTTCTAAATAATGTAGTTCAGCTTCAGCTGGAGTTTGACCTCTGTAATTAGAAAAACACTCACTCATATTAGCTTCATAAATAAAGGAATCACAAATTAGTCAATAACAAATTTAATAACCTGACCAGTACAACAATTTTTACTTGATCACCTTCTTTTATCAAGAAATACACACTAACTAATGACTGGTGTCCAACAAAAAGAAACTGTAAAAACATGGAAACAACAAGACAGAAAAGGAAGTTTTGACTGACATCAGGGAAAAATCAGTTGGGAAAATTAAAAAAAAATCAAGACATGGAAAGAAGTCACTACTTTAACTAAAAATAAGAAAGGCCGAAATTAGTGAAACACCTACAAATACCTTAAGGAACACTTACTTGTGAGTCCTATGAAGTTCCATTACTTTCTGTTCCAAGTCCTGGGTTTGATTAGGTGCAAATTTAAATTCACTTAAATAATTTTTACCCATGGTTTCTGGATCATAATCTCCCAATTCGGATTGGACAAGATAGGATCCTAATAGTGCATGAGTAACAAAAGAACAAGGTAAACGATTATTTAGAATATCATTTCGAATTTGAAGACACAAATGGTAGCGTGTAATGTCCTCCTGTAATTGAGCTGGATCTGGAGGGTAAAATTTCACTTCAAAACTGAAAGTCCATGGTTCTGCTGAAAAATAATAGTCATGATTTGAACAATTAAACTTGCATATAATTTATAAGATTGAAACTGACTGGAAAAGTACAGTAATTGGTTTAATTTTTTGTTCACTATATCTGAGTTTCTGTTAACCTGGTATAACAAATCAAGCTATTTGGCTGCTTCATTGTTATATTTCGGAAACACTTCATTTGATCATGGGCAGTAATAAAAAAACAATAGATAGAAAAAACACACATTACATAGACTAGTAATAAAAATGTTAATAATACTAGGAGGAAAATAAAACAAAAAAAGCTTGGGTTACCTCTCATAAACTTGCCTATTCTTTTTTCTAAATCAAGCCAATTTCTAGGATCATGCCTGTCGGAATATACTAGTCCAAAATAGTCCCTTTCTATTAAATTTATAGCTTCACATACTTTGTCCAATAGCTCTTTTCCCTTAGCTTTTCTCTGAAAATAAAAATATGTATTACATTGCAAATACATTTATACAGCAAAGATGAGTTTATTCAATGTTTGCTCCAAAAACAATCAATATCATAGTTATAGTCTGCTTTTAAAAGCACTTTTATTCAGTATAGTATAAGATATCACCAATAAATTAAGTTAAAAAAATAATATTTGAATTCCAACTGGACAATTCCATCTCATTAAATGTCTTTTTAGGCAAAAACTTACAGACTTTAAGGTCAATGGAAAAAAAAAATTCAAACTAAGGCAAAGTAAACCGAATTATGGTTTATACTTACTTCAATAACGATGGGTAAGACAGCACCATCAAGCATTCTAATTTGTGCTGTTGTGCTGCCACTACTACGGATAATAGTGGAAGACTTTTTGGAAGGAAGAGTATCATTATCAACTGCCATTTTTTTATCTTCAGGCATCCTCGCCTTTTATCTGCAAAAGAACCAAAATACAATATTACATGCAATAATTCAAATAAATGTACAAAATTTTATTAGTCACCATGAAATATTGTTAAAATGCATATGTTTTGTATGCCAATGAATGGTTTTTTGTAATTAATAATGTTACTGACAACTGATGACATATATTTCTGTTGGTATTAAAATCCGATCTTGTTCATCAAAGTTTTATTTTATATTTATAAGTTAAAATAAAGTTGAAACATCCTAAAACTGAACATGACTAATTCAACATTATTTTATAATGAGTGTTAAAGGTCATAGGAGCTCATTCAGATTGTGAATTAGATAAATCAACAATGATTGTACTTATTTAGATCTAAATATAGTTTAAAGTACCTAGACATATTTTGCACCAGCAAATATTATTATTAAATGTGTATGTTTAAAATGTTTGCCAATTAACATCTTTATTAAGATTAATAGATATATTTTTTCTTCCTAGTCATTCAATTCATTTTTATTGATACATTCTTCAATGTTTATTTTCGAAGAACTAGAAGTAGTGAAATATTTAATATTTCATTTCTTCCAACAGATTACGGACAAAATGAAACCATTAAGAGAGTACTCAGAATTGCCAATGATCATAATTTTAAAGCAGATCTTTTTAATTCTTCTGTTTTTTCTTTCAAAAAGCAAATAAAAACTTCTTTAATTCTTATTATAGTTAATTTTATTGTGATATTTTTTCTTTGTATTGTACATTATTTGCGATTATTTGTTTCCTATTTTATATCTACACAATTTTAATTTTATATCAAATTTTGTATGAAAATGGTATAACCGTTAAATGAATACATTTTATATTTTTAAATATCCCCATTTCATGCTACTGATATTATTACAGCTGGTTTCACTTTTTCCTTCCCCCCTTTTTACAAAGGTATGCATGTTTAAATAATTATTTAAAATATACTTTCCTATTTGTTTTATTTTTATCTAAAACATTTATTAAACTTTAATCACCTAATTGAATATTCTAAACTTGATATTTATTAGTATTGTGTTACTATTTGGCTAGTTATATAATAAAGTTCAATACATGAAATTAAAAGTAAAAGTTGAGTTTTCTTCAACACTTTGATATGTTTGTAGATAAAGATATGTTGGATCTACTCAAGTGCTAATTTTTAAAAATGAAGTGTGGCATAGATAAAGAAGAGTATAAGGAAATGTGAAGATTCAATGAAAAAATTATGAGAAAAGTTATATTTTGATAGGTTCAAACAACCCTTTTAATTCTGATACAACTTCAAATGGTATGTTATCCTATAACATGTCACATTTTAAGGATCATCTTTCGTTTTTTTTTAAATTTATTTTATCATTGAAACCAAATACCTACCAAATTTTTTTCAATAGATTAACATATTTTTTGTGGTAATGTTTTGCATATATATGATGACATCATGGACTTAACTAGTTATTTAAACATTTGTTACTTGTATTTCTGAACATTTTGTCTTTGTGTATATCAATATGATTTACTAGCTAACCATTGATTATATTAAAGTAGTAGTTTTTAGTACCTTCCATTCCCTTAACAGATTATTAATTTATTATACCTAAAATATTAACACAACATAATACTATAAAATTGTAGCAGCTTTTGATCTTTTACTCAGTATCACTTTTTACAATTCAATTTTATCTTGAAAACATTATTGTGACCCAAAAAAAAATATTCTAGTAAAGTATATTTCACCATATTTCATTGACTCGGTATCTGGTCTTAAGGATTTATTTATTTATTAGTAAATGGGATCACCCCCTTGAAGAAATACTTACATTCATAGATAAAAGTATAAAACTATACAATTTAGTTAGTTACAATTTAAATAAAAAACATTAGAAATAACAATTTCATCATAAAACACGATATAATGACACATAATGTAATAAATTGACATAATAAACACATAAATAATAAAATAATAATCACTAGCTCATTAAAACTCTTAAATTACTTTTGAAATTATCCAATGAAACTCCAGTAAAATCATGCCCCAAATCACAATATGAATTTACTGACCGTGCAATCCGTGAAACCGAGGAATGGTAACCATAATTGGTTCTGTGAAAGGGAATTTTCAAAAGGTTGTAACTACGAGTATAATTTGTGTTGAACTTTTCCCAAAGAATATATATGAACCCTGTAATATGGGGACCATATTACACATGCATATTGAAGAAGAGAACAAACTAAACTATTATAAAGGATTGTCACAGCCGTCACCGATAAATCTTTGGCATTTTGCATTAAAAATCCAAGCATTTGTAACCCCTACTAGTGATTATATTAATGTGTTCAATAAATGACAATTTTGTGTCAAAGAATACACCCAAATCTTTAATTAACTCAACACGTTTTATTGATTCATCTCGGACTATATAGTTATAAATAAGTGGATTCGATGACCTAGTAAAAGTAATGCAATAGCATTTATCAATATTCAATGTCATACAATTGCCCATACACTAATTTTTGAGTGAATTAACATTATCTTGCAATTTACAGCAATCTTCAACACACCTGACAGTTTTGTAAATTTTTCAGTCATCTGCAAATAGTTAATATTTTGAATGTTTAAAATTGGATCCAATATCGTTAATAAAAAGGTTAAAAAGCAACAGACCTAAATGGGATCCCTGTGGTACCCCCGAAGTGACAATTATAGGATCAGATATATAGTTTTTTATTTTTACGAATTGGTTTCTATTGGTAAGATAGCTATGAAACCAAGTCAATAGACATGATGGAGATTCCATTTTACTCAATTTATAGATAAGAATATCATGACATACTCTATCAAAGGCCTTGCTGAAATCTGTATAAACAGAATCAATCTGCATTCCTGACTCCATATTACTGATGATGTCATTCTGATATAATAACAGATTAGTCATTGATGATCTACCAGAAGTAAATCCATGCTGTTCATGAATAATGACATTTTTGCATTTCCAAGCTAAAAATTTAGTTATTAGCAACTCAAATAGTTTAGGAATGATGCTGAGCTTACTGATAGGACGGTAATTTTTAATGCTAGATTTGTCTTGTCACCCACTTTAAATATGGGATTTAACAATAAAGGATTATAAATCCCTCATTGTACAGTAAACAGTAACAGATCCGTAGTCGGTAAAATTTACATATTAAAACTTAATATTATTTCACCAGCCAAACATTTCAGTTGTAAAATAATCATACTATTAGTCATTATCTTTTTGAATAAAAGAGTAGAATAGGATACTGTGCTATTGTTATCGGAATAACAATTGCCGCTATAGCCTGTATTGATGAAAACATCAGAAGAGGTTATACTGCACAAGAAAATTAAAATAGCCAGGTTCTGCTTAAAGCTATCAGTAATCCAACAACTAGGTCTAGACTGGTACAAAACTGCAAAGAATCCCTTAACAGGATGGCAAGAGACAACAAAGTGTCTCTAATATGGGTGCAGGCACATGAGGGGATTGCAGGAAATGAACTGGCAGACCAGTTAGCTAAAGAAGGCTCTAAAGGAGACTTCATAGGTCCGGAACCGTTTTGTGGAATCACAAAAGGCAAGGCACTCTCAACCAAGCTAGTGAAACTGGGTAAGAGACTTTTGAAGACAGTTACCGACCTGTACACTTCATCCTGAGGAAACATCTGCACAAAATGGGCAAAGTTAGTGAACCTATGTGCAGGAAATGTGTTCTTGATGATGAAACACCTACTCTGCTTCTGCGATAACTTACAAGTACTTTGACAGAAGCACTTTGGAGATTTATTAATACAACCATTACAACTACTGAAAATCCCTCCAGTCAAACTAGAGGCCTTTATAGAAGACACGAAACTTCTGGATTGGAAGTAGATAACATGGGAAATGGTACAAAGATTCAGTTCAAGTGCCTGTGCTGCTGAGCTAGCCCAAACGAATGAATGAGCTGTTTCACCTTTCTCATAAATATACTGTTGAAATTTATAGTATAATCTAGTTCCAAATATATTATTGCCTTCCACTGCCATAAATAATCCAAGGTAACTGTATGTAAATCAGTCACCGACCCAAAATTCGACATATTTTTATAAAACATTACAAAATAAGAATACCGTCTCTGTAAGATTAATTAAATCTAAAGATATCATTGGTCTAAGCCTTTGGCGGGTATATTTAAAAATCCCCTTCAAGTTTGTGGCAGATAGTAATTAGACTCAAGAACCGAAAAAATCGTCAGTGCTGCTCTAACAGTGAGTGTGACTACAGTGCAACGTTTGCTCTAAGGTAAGAGACGATCAACCATATTTTAAACTTGCAAATAACATGCTTTCGTCAGTCAAATAAATGTTCCAAGTGTTGTATAGTACAAATTTAATATTGAATTAACTATTTTATTATATTTTTTCGATATTTGACTTCTCTAAATATAAAAAAACTTAATGTCGAATTGAGGGACAACCGAACAACCTATGATTTTAATTTCGAAATGTTCTGTCGAAAATAGGTACATAGTTCGTTTTATTTATTTTGTGCCATCTCTCTCTATTCATCATTATTTTCAAAAGGAATCAATTTACTTTCTTTTTCATTTTCATACTCATGTGCCAACCTAAATTCGACAGTGATGTCGAAAATAGGTACATAATGTACATATTTTCATCTAATGGAAAATAATGTCAAATAATAATTACTTACTTCAGTGTTTCTTACTTTCTTAAGTAAGCAATACTCATATAGATGATTTTCTTATAACTATTATTTTTAGATGACACCAAAAAAATATGGTAAATACAGCAAAGAAAATTTGAAAGCTGCTTTAAATGCCATCAAGAGTGGAACACCAACCACAACTGCGGCTTCAACTTTAGGCATTCCAAGAACAACCCTTATTGAAAAAATTAGTGGAAAATTTCCAGAAGAGTGCAAAAGTGGTGTTTCTTCTGTGTTAACAAAGGAGGAAGAAAAATTTTTAACAGATTGGATAATGAACATTCTTAAGATGGGATTCCTTGTAACTAAAGACCAGTTATTAGGCAGCGTATCCCTATTGGTTAAGTCGTCAAATAAAAAGCATACCTTCACCAATGGTAGACCTGGCCGACATTGGTATGAAGGGCTTTTGAAAAGGAACAACGAATTGTCTAAACGAATGTCCCAAAATTTAACAGCAACACAGACACTGGTTACAGAAAATAGTATAAGAGGATGGTTTAATGAAATCAAGGAATACCTGTTAACGTTCCAACACCTCTTAAAAAAGCGATGTTTTGGCCTGACGAGAATTCAGTTAGCAAAGTGAGGAAGAGGAAAATAGAAAAAATACCATCGGTAACCACTTCCGAACAATGGAAGGCGTATTATACTTAAAAGGAAGAAGAAAAAAAAATTAAATGAGAAAGTGAGCACCTGCAGAAAAAGCGCAAAAAGGAGACTATAGAAGAAAAACAGGAGAATAAAGACAAAAAAAGGAGTGAATAAAGAAGCGATACAAGCATTGCAAGTAGGCGATTATGTAATAGTTAATTTTGAAGGAACATATTTTCCAGGTGTTGTAAAGAAAATAAAAACCAGGCTTTTATAGGTACAAGGAAGTCAAGCGGTATAAATAAATGGAAATGGCCCCAAGAGGTTGATGAAATAGCTGAGAAAATTGAGGTGCCCTTAGAAGTCAATAATAGAGGTATTTTTAAAGTTCCGGAAATAAACAAATTCTGGGAATATACAATGTAATTTTATTTTTATCAGAAAATAAAATTTTGGTTTCTATTTTGCTTATTTTAAGTACTTGTTTGGGCGTCGGCCCAGCTCTGTAGTGGAACGCTTCTGATGCGATAATTACAGTCAAGCAAGGTCGAGAGAGGTTAGTACTTGGATGGGGGAGACCACTGGGGAAACACCGTCGTATAGCCCATACAGCCTGCAGCGAAACACCTTAGATTACTAAGGTCAGTAGCATATAACAGCTCGCAGACATTATACCAATGAACGCGAGATGTTGGGCTCAATAAATATCCCTACCACTGGTTGGAACACTGGTGGATTCGGCAAAATTTCCGGTTAGGGGTAGAGTGCTCCCGGCGTCGGTGATTAGCATGAGTTGCAGAAATATTCCGATGTTAAATAACCGAATAAAAAAAAAGTACTTGTTTTTCTTCAAAACCTAAAATTTGGTATGTCGAAAATAGGTACCTGACTGTCGAATTTATGTCAGAACATGGGAATTATATGTCGAATTTAGGTTCAGATGTAGTTCTAGATAAATACTCCACTTTTTTCATTTTATCTTCAAGCTTGGGGACATATGCAATAAATACATAATTTTTGAAAGGCCGTTGAGCGTGTAAATGTTAGTTAATTCAACAAAACGTTCAACACAAATATAATACGATCCAATACTTCGACAGAACTGCTAATACTGTCTGATTTAGGTACATTTACCTTATCCACTCAAATTAATAGATATTAAAAAGGATTAACAGGGGCCCTGTCTTAAAATATGGTATATTTGGGATATTTAGTCAAAAGCAAAAAGTTTAATTTTGTACATAACTATAATCGATTACAAAATAACTCACAAAATAATTAATAGTTTGTTACTGTCATATTATATGATTAATGTTTTTATCACGTAATTTTGACTTAAATTAGTTAATTTAAACTTCTGATAAAAAAGTTAGTTTAATCTGTTTAAAATAACAATAGTAATAATAATAGTTTCTCGACCACTTACTCAACTATATATTCTACCTACTACTGATAAATATTTTTCAAATAATCAACATTTATAAGCAATTAAGTATAAATTATAGAATTCAAAGTAATGTCTCCAATTACTCACCAAGTTGTATTACAAGCATTTATAGGTACATATTTAATGATTATCTCTTCAATAATTAGTACCGAATTAATGCATTTCTATATTTAGACATAAATGTGATGTTTATTTAATTCATTTTTATATATTTATATACCTCCTAAATAATTGAATGTAGAGTAAGTTATGTTTGTTCATTCTATTTTGCAATAATTTAATCTCCAGCAATTTGTAAGCAGTGTGTATAGTAAAATGAATACCTATTTAGAGGTACCAGCCGTTTTAGTAACTTAACGTATGCGGCTTCTTGAACCATCTGACATTAACATGAAATCAAAATTTGACCTAACTTCAAAAACGTGACATCTAATAAATTAGTTACGACGTTCATTTTTGTTGGTAATTTTTTGTTTCAACCGATTTATTAATAATAAATAAGGATGGTCTTATTCTAAATGGGTATAAAATTTACTATATCTACTATGTTTTACACTAAATGCATAAAGTTGATAATCCAATAGCTTATATCTACTTCCTATCAAAAACAACAAAGCTTTAGTCAAATTTGTACCTACCTCAAATTGAATTAACAAGATTGTTTTTACTTCTTTAAATGACCCATATATATTTAAATGACATTTAATAGATGCCAACACCCATTTACATTGTAAGCTTCATAAAGAAAGTTGTTCAATAAGAAAATTCCTATATATTATAAATTAGCAGATATTAAAATTTTACCGGAGCCTCCTTAATAGAAATTGAGAGTTTAAAAGGATGTTGACATTTTATTCAACTGACAACTGAAATTGAATCACCATGTAGGTATAACAGCTTGACTTATGACCTACTTGCAATGAAAACTCGCTTATAAAATAATGCTAGTATTGAAAAAAACAGAAATATTTATCTTATGCTTACACGAATCCTAATTGAGTACCTAGTAAATGGGAAAATGTAAGGAGTTTAACTGCACAGTAGGGTTAGATCTTAAATTAATTAACGGAATCAGTAGGGACATACCTTTCAAATGAAATATTTTCTTTGCTAATCTGATTATTAGACTCAATAAAAGGCAGCACATTCAAGTAAAATAAAGATTAAAATTAAAAATTTTGATTTGATAAAACTGTTGGAACACTAAACACCTTTCTCTAAACTGTTTTGTTTTGATTTAAAGGTTATAAATTTTCCTTAATTCTGCTAATTCCCTATTTTCAATGTAATCATAGTGAAATATAATAAGAATATTTACCTATCAAAAGGAGATGTTATCCATAAATTTATCGTTATTTTATTATGGAAACGGCACACACATTCACAGCTAACTGGGATGGGCCACAAACCACAAACAACAAACAGAATAATACGATATAGAACGACAAACGTTCAACGAAGTTAAAACTGACACCAAACACTGGATATTCAATCGAAAACAACTAAACTCATCTTTTATAATAAATATGAATTTTGCCACTACAAATATTGGTATATGAAGGATTTATGGATACATGTGCATATAATCATCATTTGTTCACGAATTAGTTATTAAAATATAATTTTAATGATTAAAAAAAATTTTACATTTGGATCTAGTTTTCGATCGCGTGGACATTGCGTTGGAATATATTTTATTAGAGGAAAGGAGGAGGCAAAGGAAAATTACGTCATGTATAAATATAAAGAAGTGATGGTGTCACGCTCACGCCCATGTTATGAACTAACAAATTTTAAATTTTGTATATTATTTTTGTATATTTTTATCAATTTTTATTCTTATTCGGATTAAATGTACATACCGTACTACCTAGTTACATTGGTATTAAAGTGACATCAAAAGTTATTTTGAGAAAACCTAAATACCTACCTTCTATGCATATTTTATAAATTCGCGACGTGTAAATAAAATACAGGGTGATTAAAGTACAAGTAACATATAATAATTAATAGTATACAAAATGCATGTTATATATAATATATCCCTCTATCAGTTTTATTAAGGTCTATCTAGTACCTCTATGCATATATTTTATAAATTTGCGACGTGTAAATAAAATACAGGGTGATTAAAGTACAAGTATATAACATATAATAAAATAGTATGTATACAAACTGAATTAAATTCTATTCGACAAAATTTTTATAGTAGTTTGTGCAACTAGTGTGGATATGATGGCCATATCGCACGAGGACGAAGTTTGAGCACGACGCCGTAGGCGGAGTGCTCAATAATCGTCCGAAAGCGATATGGACAATCCACACGAGTCGAACAGTATATTTTTTCTACGACCCACTTAAGAAAAAATCTAGAAAATAAACATTTTATTAAACTATAATATAACTTAATTTTTAATAATTTTACTATTATTATTATTTTATTATTATTTAGAAATAAAATTTAAATTTAAAAAAAATTTCCCAACGGGGAATCGAACTCTGATCTACCGCGTGAGAGGCTGGGATACTTACCACTGGACTACCGATGAATATACTAATCATCTATCTATAACGTCAAATGTATTACATAAAAACTGACGTTTGTCAGGAGTACCCTTAAATATTCAAGTTATTCTGTTTCTATACGTTATACGTCTCCTTTGCGGCTAAGCGAATATCTGGTGGAAAATTATTTATTGATTCATCCATCACTGGAATCACTCATTTTTACTAATATTTTTCTTAAAAACTATAGAAATATTTTGACAAGTTATTTTGACGTTTCTATGAAATTGAAAAAAGATTAGTTGGCGGGTACTAAACGCAAATGCTGATTGGTGGATTTCATATACGTTCTAGGATGTATATGAAATCATATCCGTTCAGTCTGATTCAGTTAACCGGAATGGCCTACATTTACATTCTGTAAATTGTGCAGAAAATGGATAATATACATGTGGGTGTAGAAAAAAAATATATCGCACTGCTATTACAACTAGTACATGTATCAACTTAAAATGAAGCTATTTTCAGAAATCGCAGAAAACTGATTAGTCGCTTTGTTAAAGATAATAAAAAAATGAACACTGTAATAAGATTATTGATAAAATTAAGGTATTTCTGTATTTATGAATTGTTTAAAAGATCGCAGGTTATCAATATAAGTAATTTCCAATTTTTGAATTAATACACGTATTGTCCGAGCAAATTTTTAATAATTATGAATTATTTTTAGTTGTGTGTAGGTAGTTATAAGTGAAATATTTTGACTTAAGTACTACAATTTACTTCGATTTGTTTTTGTATGATTTTAGGTAACTTTTTTGAGTTGATAAATAGTTTTACATTAGGTATATCCCTATTATTATTTTAGGTTTTTTTTTCTTTTCGGGCCGAGATGGGATACTCATGTTCGAATTGGTCAAGGACCTAAACAGTGTTGGACTCATCCCCAAGGGGATGCCTACCAACCAAACCCACCTCAAACTCGCCGTTACCCCCGCCTCGGAATCACTACCCTCTAGCATACTTCGAGACGGGCGGCAGTCCCTCGCACACTCTCCGCTCACACCGTCGTCTTCTCCCTACTATCACTTCTACCTCTCATGCTATATCGAGTCCTTCTCTCCCCCTAACCGTGCCCTCTACTACTCCACTCACCTCCATCCAATTCTCCTGCCATTATCTCCACCATGTTCTCCCAGTACCCACCTCCCCTAGTTTCCTCTCCAACTTCTTCAGCACTTCCTCGTTCCTCCAGCATCTAAACACATGCCCCACATCATCCTCCACTTCACACCTCTCGCACACTCCAGTCTCTATTTTTCCAATGTTTTGGAGGTACCCTAATCTCGACCCATGTCCAGTGAACACCTGTGTCAAGAAGTAATTCACCTCCCCGAATTTCCGGTCCATCCAATCTCTACTATTTCCAATCGCTCCTTTTAGCGCGCCCTCATACTCCTCCCACCTTCTCTCCATTTCCTTCTCCATCCCATTCCTGTACTTCCTTTCTGATCGCACCCCTCTAGCGTTTGTTCCTAGCTCTAGCCATCACATCCAATGGGTAGGACTTTGCCAGCACCGCTGCTGCCAGTCCACCCACTGTCCTGTACCCCTGCACCACCCTCAGCAGTATCCCTCTCTGCGCCCGCAGGAGTGGCCTAACCGTCGCATTCACCCCCGCTCTTTCACCCCACACCTCCGCACCGTACAGCATAGTCTGCTCTACCGTCCTACCAATTACCCTCCTCTTCCACTCTCCCGGCCCTTTCACATTACACATCAATTTCCCCAGCGATGCTGCCCTCACTTTACCCTTCTCTGCCGCCTTTAACACATGCGTTTTGAAGGATAATTGACTATCCAACAACACCTCTAGGTATTTAACAGAATCCTCCATACGGGGAGTCCACTCCCACTTCCCTCGTCCTGCTCCGCCCCTTCACTAGCAACCCCACCGTCTTATCTTCCGCCACTTCCAGTCCGCACCGCTCTATCTTCTCCACAATCTTCCTACACATTCTCTCCGCCTTTCTTTCTACCTCCGCCTCTCCCTTTGCCATACATACCAGACACACGTCGTCCGCATACACCGTAATCTCACATCCCTCTTCACACACTATCCCACAAACCTCATCAAACACACACTTCCAGAGCGTCGGCCCAAGAACCGCGAGCTCTTGAGGCACTCCAGCCTCCGTCTTATACCTCCTCCCTCTGGAGTCTACAATCACACGCCCCGTCAGGTAGTCCTCCACCAGGTTAACCAACCCCTGCCCCACTCCAAACCTCAGCAACGCTCTCAACGCTGCCCGTTTGCTGACACTGTTGAACGCGTTCCCGACGTCGAAGAACACGAGTAGGGCCAATTTCTTCTTCCTCCAGCTGCCCTCCCTAGCTCTTTCCACCAAGCCCATCACCTTGCCCAGTACCGAGATGCAAGATTTCCCCTTCATGAACACGTGCTGGTTTACCCTAAAACCCCCATTCCTACCAACTTCCTCCTCAATCCTATCCTTTATTATCCACTCCATCAATTTACCCATACCACACAGCAGGCTGATAGGCCTGTAGTCCCCCGCCCGCTTCCCCTCTCTACCCGCCTTCTTCATCAGTATCACCCGGCGGCCACCTTCCATCCTTCCGGGAACTCCTCCTCCCTCAGCACCTTGTTGAATAGTACCCAGAAGTACTCCCCATTGTCATCCAACATCCTCTTCATCATCTATCCCCGAGGTTTTCCTCACTTTAATGTTTCTCCCCCCATCCTCTACTTCCCACTTTTCTACCGGCCTTATCCCCCTCATTTTCCCTACCCCCTAGTATCCTGGATTTCTCGAATTCTGCCCCCACTCCTCCTTCGCCCCCTGTAAACAATTTCTCTATAATCTTCTTCTCCCAATCCTCCTCTAGCACCTCGTTCCTATTTCCACCCATCCTCTTCACCGCTATCTCATACGCCTTTCCCCATGGATTGTTTTCCAATTTCCAATTTCCAATAAAGAACCACTTGGATAGATGTTGAAAAAATGCAATCTACACTTCACCAAAAATTCAAAATGAGATTATAAGATTAGGTATGTGGTGAAGTTATCAAAGAAAGAATTATTGATTGTAAACAAGCACAAGCTTACGCTGTAATGAGATTAGCTTTCTACCTTTCTATCGGATTGCGGTTTTATAATGAGAATCAAGAGAAAATCAGAGAGGAATTTGTAGGCTATGTTGAGCTGAAATCTCAAGGTGCCCCTTCAATCGCTAGCACAATTCAGAGTTTTTTAGTTGATCAGAATCTTTCAGCAGAGAATTGTGTTTGACGGATGTTCTACGATGGCTGGAAAAGAAGGTGGTGTATACAGGCCGTTTTGAAGAAAAAGTACCTACAATAAATCTTTATTTTTTCATTGCTCAAGCCACAAACTATATTTTGTGGTCAATGATGCTATAGCAAATTACCGGAAATAAGAAACTTAATTGCAACAGTTATAAGGATACAATATCCTTCTTTCGTGAGTCGCCAGCCAGCTGGACTTCGGCTCCTAATGTATCAAGGCTCTGTGAGACCAGATGGTCTGAGAAATACAAGAGCATTAGAAAGTTTTCAGACAACTTCCATGAAATCGTCAATGCGCTAGAACATATCTAGATCGAGGGAAACTATGCTACAAGAAAATTTGCCTATCAATTTATTGCACTGTGCAGTTACTAAACCAATTTTCATCGTAGCAGGTTTAGTCATGATTGCAAAGTAGGTACTCTGCGATTTCGGAACCCGTTGTGAACGTTCTACAAGGTAAAAATATGGATTTACTTAAAAAATCACACGATATCGCGGAGAAAGTCGGCGAATTGTTCAAAAGCAAATACACATAAGTAATCCGCCATCTGACATGCGATTGTATACTGGAAAGGATCGTTCATTATCCCTTATTATCTTGACTATTTAACTTTATCATTGAATGTTAGATTCTCACACAAAAATACACCTGCTTTTGCCTTATCCCATCTTCATCCTTCATACGTGCTAAAAATTACTTTAAAAGATTTGGAAAAAAATGCAAAATCTTTCATGGAGTTTCATGAGTTCGGTGATATCTCTGCAGAATTAGATTTGTGGTATAATCTGTAGAAAAAGAAAGATTTAGCTGGAAACAAATTAAAGGATATTGAAGTGGCTGCACTTTTGGAGGAGGCTAATATTTTTATCCCTCCTCCTCCTCATTTTAAGTGCTTTCTCATTCACTTATCGGCTACTGTTGAACGATCTTTCAGTACCCTTCGACGGGTAAAGACATATGACTGAGAAGTACAAAGGGAGAGGACAGATTGACTGGGTTGAGTTGGATGAGCGTCCATTATTGTAAATTCTTTAAGGAAAATCAGGGATTGAAACGAGAGTTTTGAACAAGATTTCTGCAAATCCAAAACAAATGGTAATACTATAAGACATGTACCTAACTAGAATAAATTTTTATTTCAAGCAAATAATTGTAATAACTTAGTTGATAAAGCACTGCTATAATTATACATAATTTTCTTACAATCTTGGTTTCATTCACCTTTTCCGTGATAAAATGTTACAACCTGAACGACCATGGTCTGCCCCCCCCCCCTAGTTTTGATCCTGGGTACCTCCTTGGGTCTATACACACATAATCGTACCGTATCCGATCCGAGTGTTAATCATCACTCGGTGAAGCATAGCGTAATGTTTTGTACACAGCACACCCTTGTGCTGTGGTTGTCTCTGATACCAATAGTTCTGATGTAGGTGATCTGTGGCTCTGATATCGCCGATTATACGATCGAGCACTCCAACCGCACCGAGGCAGGGCCGAGTGCGATGAAAATATTTGACGGCGCGGGCTCGGCGGTCTCTCGGCAGTTTGCATTTACTGGCCAATACAGGGAGAATCTTAATAAATGTACCAGCCGAAACCAAAGTAGAGATAAAAGCAAGATCTACCTCCCATACCTTAATAAACAAATATGGAATAGCAATAATTGGGTGGGATCTTTTGAAAAAAAGGGGAAATGGTACCCAAATCAAGAGGGGTTTCCTCATAAAACGTGGTTTTCAAAATTCCCATAAATGGACCGTAGACGTATAAACAGAGTGCCCGTCTAAAGTCTCCCCCCTCCCCCTAGCTATTTCATGAACCATAGAACTTAAATCATTAATTGTTTGGGTGCCTTAAATAGCGTAGGGGAATTGTGCCCGAGATGGCATACTTGCCGAGTTGGCATAGTCGGTATTTAATGTACATACATTTTGAATTACGCGCCTTTTGTTGCGCCCCCTTAAAGCCTCCGGCTCAAACAAACTATTGCGTTAATCAGGTCAGTTGTCTTTGAGTGGTCGAAAAGTACGTTTGTCACATTTTTGTTTACCCAAAATATTTTTAAGTGTCGTTCGCAGATATACCTTGTTTTTAAACTAGGAGGAGCATTTTAGGAAACCTCAAACACACCACTAAAAGTAACTAGATTTGGAGTGTGTTCCGAAAGGGTCGTGTTCAGACTTTTTGAACTAATTGACAATTACGTGAAATATGTTTTGTACTGCAGGTAGTTGTCGTAGCCAATGAGGGATCAAGGCATGTCTAAATATCGAATAATCATTGGTCACAGGCAATGGCGAAAGTAGTGAGCAAATGACACTTTATTGGGAAAAAATGTATGGTTATGTAAAATTTGTTAATAATTTGAAGATAAATAAATACGTAGAATATGCAATTGTATGTTTCAATGATTCTTATTTACGTTGGACGCTTAAGGTATAGCGCAAAATAAAAGTAAACAGAGGTTTTGATATCGAAAAATGCGATAATATTGCACTGTAATGTATGTAAAACTTGATGTAAAAATATTTAGAAAAATAAGATTTTACTTGGAAACTTACATTATTATCAAGAAATAACAAGCTAGTTTTGTTTATCAAACTGAATAAATAATGAAAATAGCACTCAACTTGGTTGGAATATAATACTTTGTTAAAAATTAAAACAATCAACAGCTAACGCAAAAAAAGTGGTACAGTTAGATTGAAGTATTGAAAATTTTCATATAAATAAACACAAAACTGACAAATGTCGTTGTCAGTTGCATCTAAAGGGTTGTGTGAAACGGGCTGCAATCTGACCAATCACTAGGCAGCAGAAATGCCAACTTAAATTCAAATCGCTCCTCTTAGTTTAAAAACAAGGTATAGTTTGGTGGGTAACGGGAGGGACTTGAAGATATGTTATTGTTACCTTCAGATAGATAATTTATTGAATATTATATCTAAGTTATCAAATACCTAGTTTAAAATATTTTTTAGTTAATTTTATGAGATGGCATAAAACAATTTATATAAGATGGCATGGTATGCCATCTCAGCAACTCAATTATTAATTGGAAACAATGTTTTTTTAGACATGGGTCGTTACAAAAGAAAGTCAAATAGAGAGTCATGGGATGAAAATAATATGCAGGAAGCCATCTTAGCTGTGAAGGCGCAACGTATCTAGCGTCAAAAACGTTTAATGTTCCTTTTGGGACTTTAAGACGTAGGGCAACTAAGGAGGAAGGCTGAAAAAAAGGTTACATAGGAGGTCACAAAAGCACATTCAATGAAAATTTAGAAAATGAACTGGTCCAACATATCAAAAAAATGGAATCCATGTTTTTTGGGCTAACAACGGATGACGTCCGAAAACTGGCATTTCAAATTGCGGAAGCAAAACAAATCCCTCATCGATTTTCTACTGAAACTAAAATGGCTGGGTGGTCCTGGCTGAATGGTTTCAGGCAACGTAATCCTACGATATCCTTACGATCACCTGAGAGTACTTCTGCAGCTCGAGCTAGAGCTTTTAACACAGTTCAAATTGACAAATACTTTCAAATGCTTTCTGGAGTATTGGATCAACATAAATTCCTGCCGAATGATATCTGGAATATGGATGAATCGGGTATTACCACCGTTCCTTCGAAGAATACAAAAGTTTTGGCCACCAAAGGCAGAAAACAAGTAGGCGTTTTAAGTAGTGCTAAACGAGGTCAGCGACTAACGACCGTTTGTTGTATGAACGCAGCAGGTAAGTTTATGATTTTAAAGTAGGTACCTATAAAAAATCGTTATGTATTTTTTTTAGGGACATATCTCCCTCCTGCTCTCATATTTCCAAGAAAAAACATGAAAGCTGAATTAATGGATGGAGCACCTGTTGGATCTGTGGCATTTACCCAGGAAAATGGGTACATAAATAGTGACATATTTCCTAAATGGTTGAAGCACTTTGCGAAATATGCCAAACCATCAAAGCAAAATAAAGTCTTGCTGTTATTGGATGGACACACTAGCCATAAAAGCTTAGATGCACTTGTATATGCTAAATAAAATGGCATAATTATTTTTTGTTTTCCCCCACAACCGTTGGATGTTTTAGCTTTTTGGTCCTCTTTAATGCTTACTACAATCAAGAACTAACTAATTGGCTTAAAAATAACCCAGGGCGTGTAGTAACTCATTTCCAAGTAGTTTCTTTATCAACGCAGCATATATCAAGGCAGCAACCATTCCCAATGCTCTAAGCGGATTTTCGGCGACTGGCATAGCACCATTCAACGACAACATCTTCCCCGATTGGATGTTTGCTGCCGCAGAAGTAACTAACGCCGAAGAGGATGACAATCGGGACGATCAAATACAAGATGGTCAGTTAAATAAAGTCAACGTCATGACAAACTCGGTGCCAAGTTTCCAATCTACCAAGGTCTCTAACGAAAAGACCAATGAAACTTTAGTTTTGCCAGGTCCTTCATCATGTTCTCAAAACATATTTCCAGGAACAAATCTTGACCTATCAATTGAGAAAATTTCACCAATGCCAAAAGTCGCAGAGATAGTGCGACGAAAAAGAAGAAAAGGGTCATATGGTAATCTAACAACAGCCCCTAAAATTGAAAAATGAGGAAGCACAAAAGAAAGAAATGATGTTGAGAAAGGCGGCGAGAACTGTTAAGAAGAAAATTGGTAGAGAGATTGGGCAGGACGAGGATGCACAAAAAAAAGAAGGGATGATAAGAAAGTCGGAGAGAACTATGAATAAGAAATGTGTTATGGAGGATGAGAATGAAGATGAGCAAGCCGAGGGTTTTGACGTAGGAGATGACCTAGATGAGGAGGACTCGCCTTGTATTTATTGCGATGAACTTTACTCCTGGTCTCTATCAAGGGAATTATGGTTCCAGTGTCACATCTGTAAGAAATGGGCCCATGCAGAATGTGCTGGAGTAGACAGAAAGACAAAAATGTTCAAATGTGAAATTTGTAGCTAGTTTTATATATTTTTTAATACTATGCCATCTCATCAACTTTCATGAGATGGCATACCATGCTTCTTTTTTAAAATATACTTTTTCGTTTGTTAATAGAAAAACCGTTTAGGTTTTGTGAAAACTTACTTTATTTATTCCATTTTTATATATTTCCTACATAAAAATATTTTTTTGGCCATAAACTAAAAAAATTATAGTACCCAAAAAAAGTATGCCATCTCAGGCACACTTCCCCTACAAATGCAACGTTTTTGATATTATTTCGTGACGTCATTCAAAATGGCTGACGGCCGCCATTTTGTAAGATAATTTTAAATGGGATCATATGGCAAGTAATACCTCATTTGAATGCTCGTTCCAGGTCGTGTTCAACGACACCATCACGATCAAACTATTTTATGAATTTCAACCCAGTTGCTCATTTAGAAAAGACGAACGTGTTCATTGGTCGCTTGGATGTTTCCTCTGTTATTGGTCTTTTAATCGGTTCATTTCTGACGTTAGCATCGTACTATCTATTGTTAAAATTGAGTTTTTTTGTAAGAATCTATTACCGAGTTTTTTAATTTAAAAGTAGACTTCTTAAGTATTCAGTGTTATTTTCATAGAGATAGTTATTATACTTTTGTTTGTTACTACAACTTTTTCAAAATGAGACATAGTCTAGAGGACAAAGTGGAAGCGATATTAATTCTTGGTGAAACTAGAAAAGTAATCTGCACGCAGCCGAACGAATGTTTAATGACAGGCTTCCAGATCGGCCAATATCAAGGAGATACCTAAGGGATATAAGGATTAGAAACATTTCAGAGGACGGGAAACATTAATGACGATAAGCGAAGTGGACGGCCAAACATCACAGAAGATAAACAAATTGAAAAAGTTGCGGAAATGGTGTAGTGAACCCATCACAATCCATCTCAAAAGTTGCAGATACTTGTGAGGTGTCTCCAAAAACTGTACAAAGAATTTTAAAGAAACATAAATTTCACCCTTACAAAATGAAAATGCTCCTCCACCAGCTGACAGGAGATGAGAGATGATCCAGACTTGAATTTTGCGAGAAAATAGATGAGAAAATATCTCCAGAACCCGATTATCTCAAAACAGTGATGCTAGAGAATGCTATATTGAACCCCTAATCCGATTATCCTAATGAATTCCGTGATTTGGAGATAATTTTTCAGCAGGATGGTGCTCCTCCCCATTCATTCATTCAGGTGGCATATATCTTAATTTAGATGCTCGGCTTTTGCGTAAAAAGTTATGAAGTATAAAACACATGTCATCGTGATTTCGCAGTTACCCGCGGAGGTTCAAGTAATATCGGTTTCCTAAAAATTCTGATGAACACGGATGAAAGTATGCCGAAAACGTTTTCAACAACTCTACGTGTCCGGGACAGCCGATAATTAAATATCCTTTCTTTGGTACCTTTGTTGTGTACCCCTGGGTATGGTTTTAGTATACGAGTTGTTAGAGCAAACGCGTCATCCGCTACAAATATGTAGGTACGTCTTCGTTGGTCAATGGTTCATATGCAGGAAGCATTATTGATTTTTGCTAAGTTTTATCGTAGAAAGACGTGTTTCGAAAGACACCACCATCACTAATGCGCCCTTGACATCCAATATCGGTGTATGTAAATTCGTAGTTAGCAGTAACCACAGCCATAAGTAGGTACTACACTGAAAGTACCTTTATAATTATAAAATTATGTTCCACTCTGAAGGGGTGACTGAACGATGATGTGTTTTCCATCTATGGCTCCCAGACAATTCGGAAAGTTCCATCGATTCTTAAATTCTTGTGAAATATGACTTCAATTAAAGACCTCACTGAACCCTCAATCCATGATTGCCACTCCACGCGCCGTTGGATCCGGGCTTTAGGAGAAAAGGCAGCCAAAGAAATTAAAAAAATGCACTTATTTTGCACTTCAAGTTGACGAAAGCACCGATGTTACAAACAGAGCGCAGCTACTTGTTTTCGTGCGATTTGATTATAATAAAAAGGTAATAGAAGAGTTTTTGTTTTGCAAACCACTTGAATCAAATATACCACAGCGGAACTCATTTTTAAGGTGATTGATGAATATGTGCTCAAAGTAGGCATTCCCTCTGGTCCAAGTGTATTGGGTTGTGTACAGATGGGGCGAAAGCTATGTCAGGAAGATTGACAGGGCTAGCAGCAAAAATAAAGGAAGTTGCTCCTGAATGCAATAGTAAGCATTGTGTCATCCATCGAGAAGCATTATCTGCTAAAGGTATGCCGGAAAATCTATCAGATGCTGTGAAAGTTATTAACTTCATAAAGGCTAGGACCCTAAAAAGCCTCTTCTAAAAAACTTTTAGAAGAGTAAATATTTAACGTTTATTAAAATATTTACGGTACGCCAAAATTGCTCAAAAAGTCAAGTGTGGTGCAAAAAGGTTGGGAACCCCTGATCAACATCATGTCCAAGTCCCCTTTCTATCTCCTCTCTTACTTTCTTCCTCATACTTTGGTATATTTAATGATAACAGACCTACTGAGCTTTATCACACTAATCATTATGGTTTTCGTCATTTATGAAATTAATATTCGAACTTTGAACACCATATATGTAGCCTTTTATTTTATTTCAGATTTATATGTTTATAATGACGGAGTACTTTTCCTCCCGGTTGAGCTACCGCTGCGGGGCGCTCTCAGGTGGTGGATAGAGGAACGGCCATGGACTCTCGGCTTTGTGGAAGGGGATCGGTTGACTGAGACTGAAAGCCTTCTTCAGAGCAGATGAAATGGTTAATAGACGAATAAAACGGGGTAAGGAGCGTAAAACTTCCGAGAATCCTGTGAAATAGTCTGCCGCTGACCAGCTTGTGGCGCAACCCGTAAACTGCTTGGTATTGTAACGACCCCTCCAGCGATGGAGCACGACTAAGGAGCACGGGGGTCTTGGGCTAACTGTCGGGACCTCGTGGTGACAACCACCATAAAAACTACCTAATCATATGGTATAGTGCGGGGCTAAGGGTTGAATGGACGCATTTCCCGATCCCTAGCGACTAACCTGAGGGATCCAGGCGAAACCCTCTTGTACGTAGCCTTCTTACAGCATACGAGGCTCTGTCAGTGGCGGCTCCTCGAAGGAGGCTAAAGAGGCTCGGCCTCCTCACCAATTTATCCAGCAAATAGCAATTATTGATCAATTTTGACAATTATTGACCATTTTTGACAATTATTGATCAATTTTGAGAATTTTTGACAATTTTCCCAAAATTATTGACAATATTTGACCATTTTCCAAAAACTTAACAATTTATGACAATTATCAACTATTCTCCAGAATTTTGAGAATTTTTGAACATTTTTGACAATTTTTCAAATATTTTGACAGTTTTTAACGATTTTTGACAATTATCGACCATTTTTCGAAATTTTTGACAATTTTTCTAAAAGTTTTGACAATTATTGACCATTTTTAACAATTATTGACCAGTTTTGAGAATTTTTGAACATTTTTGACAATTTTTCAAATATTTAGACAATTTTTGAAGATATTTAGAAATTATTAACCATTTTTTCAAAATTTTGAGAATTTTTGAACATTTTTGACAATTTTTAAAATATTTAGACAATTTTTGAAAATATTTGGCAATTATTTACCATTTTTTCAAAATTTTGACAGTTTTTAACAATTATTAACCATATTTCAAAATTTTTAATAATTTTTGACAATTATTGACCATTTTTTCAAATAATTTGACAGTTTTTAACGATTTTTGACAATAATTGACCAATTTTGACAATTATTGAACATTTTTGACAATTATTGATCAGTTTTGACAATTTTTCAAATATTTTGACAGTTTTTAACAATTTTTGACAATTATTGACCATTTTTCGAAATCTTTGAAAAATTTTTCAAAAGTTTTAACAATTATTGACCATTTTTTGACAATTATTGACCATTTTTGACAATAATTGACCATTTTTGACAATAATTGATCAATTTTGAGAATTTTTGAACATTTTTGACAATTTTAAAAATATTTTGACAGTTTTTAACGATTTTTGGCAATTATTGAGCATTTTTCGAAATTTTTGACAATTTTTCTAAAAGTTTTGACAATTATTGACCATTTTTTGACAATTATTGATCAATTTCGAGAATTTTTGAACATTTTTGACAATTTGCCAAATATTTTGACAGTTTTTAACGATTTTTGAAAATTATCGACCATTTTTCGAAATTTTTGACAATTTTTCTAAAAGTTTTGATAGTTATTGACCTTTTTTGACAATTATTGATCAATTTTGAGAATTATCGACCATTTTTGACAATTATTGATCAATTTTGAGAATTATTGACCACTTTTGACAATTATTGATCAATTTTGAAAATCTTTGAACATTTTTCAAATATTTTGACAGTTTTTAACGATTCTTAAGAAATGTTGACTATTTTTCAAAATTTTAACAATTATTGACCATTTTGACCGTTTTTCAAAATTAGTTACAATTTTTAACCCTTTTTGGACAGTTTTTGACAATAAATCTCTATATTTGACAGTTTTTAACAATAATTGACAATTTCTAATAATTTATGATAATTTTTGACCATTTTTTCAAAATTTTTGACAATTATAGACCATTTTCCAAATTTTTGACCATTTTTTCAAAAATTTTGACAATTTTTCAAAAAACTTAACAATTTTTGACAATTATCAACTATTTTTCAGAATTTTGACAATAATTGTCCATTTTTGAAAGTTTTTGACAATTTTTCAAAAATTTTGACCATTTTTTCAAAATTATGACAAATGACCATTTTTACAAAAACTGGACAATTTTTTACCATTTTTCAAAAATTTTGAAATTTTTTCAAAATTTTTATAATTTTTGACCATTTTTTCAAAATTTTTATAATTTTTGACCATTTTTTCAAAATTTTGACAGTTTTTCAAATATTTTGACAGTGTTTGAAAATATTTAACAATTATCAACCATTTTTTCAAAATTTTAACAGTTTTTAACAACTATTGACCATATTTCAAAATTTTTAATAATTTTTATTGACCATTTTTGACAATCATTGACTAATTTTTGATAATTTTTGACATTTTTCTAAAAGTTTTGACAATTATTGACCATTTTTGACAATTATTAACCATTTTTTACCAAAATTTTCGACAATTTTTTATAGTTATTGACCATATTTGACAATTTTCTAAAACTTTTCAGTTTTTGACAATTTTTCAAAGATCTTGACCATTTTTCGAAAATTTTGACAATTTTCAACAATTATTGACCATTTTTTACAGTTTTTTAATAATTATTGACCATTATTTCTCAAAATTTTGACAATTTTCAACAATTTTTATGTCCAGCCTCCCGACTCTTAAAAAGTTCCCGAGCCGCCACTGGGCTCTGTTGTAGGCGACCATTCTTCCCTAGCTACAGGTGGGACTCATATGGACACCACAAAAACAACAATATGGAGTTTACTGTTTGGACCCTTACTTTGTGGAATCTACTCATATTAATGTTATAAATGAAACTAACTGTTTCTAATTAATTCCACTATTTAATGAAAAAATTCATAATTTTTTCAACAATATGGAGGTCAAGTTAGTAATAACCTCGCCTCACCGAAGGTCAGTCTGGAGGTGAAACTCCTTCAGCGGACCCCATAAGTTACAAAGGGATCAGGGAGAAACCTCTGGAGGGAATGATGACAGCCCATATTTTAAAACATAATGGATCTTACACGGAAATTGGTAGCGAGACCCTGCAGATTCTACTGCAGGCACATCTACCAGACTCTGTAGAGATAGGAACGGATGTTTGAAGAATATTTTCAGTTTACGACTTTTTTTAGTCTATTTTCTAAATTTACCTGCAGAACAAAAGAATTTTTCCTGTCGTTGACGTCATTAATTTTCGGTTGATCATATAGATGGCTTTTCGTTTAGGATATTTCGCATATATTTCGAATTAGATCCAACCTATACGTCGTCACTGTATACTACTCGCAAAAAGTATCCCGAAAAATGAATTAACATTAAATATTTTCTTGAAAATTCTTCGAACTTCCTGAAAAACATGAATACATTTTTATTTTTCTTAAAAATAAGGTTTTCAAAATAATATACTTTTATATTCACTTCTAGTACGGCCGGTATATATAAATATTCACCTTAGATATGATAAACAACTTTACTTATTTAACGGCGGGTGACTAACGCTAAATTTTTGACGATTTATATTCAGTAGCGAGTTGACTTTCGAATAGGGATCATCGGCATGCGTTCGAAATTTCTTAGTGCCTCTATGGATTACAATCTGATACATTTACGGTAAGTTTTCATTTTATTTACATACGAACAATTTTATTACAATGAACAATTGATATTTAATATATAAACCAAGTATTTTACAATTGTTAATTAGATTTTAAATTTGCTTAGAACTTTTTTTGATAAATAGGTACTTTTTGGTCATTTGTATAGACGAACTTTTTTTATAAATGATGAGTAGGTTTTAAATTTGCTTACCTAATCTATTAGTACAAAATATTGTTTATTTATGATCCATTTTTGCTTTCTTGTACTATTTTTTTTATACTAAAATATTAAAAATACTAAAAAGGGGGCCTGTATTAATTCCTAGCTATGACAAATTGTTCTTATATAAGTGGTTAGTCATGATAAACTGTATATACTTCTACCTCGTAATGGGGCTCCTATAGGAAATATTAAAAGACAATTTAAATGTATATGCTTCCATTGTTTCTTAATATACAGAATTTATATATATTGTTTATTTATAATCCATTTTTGCATCCTTTTAATGTTTTTTTATACCAAAATACTAAAAATTCTAAAACGCCAGCCAGTATTCCTAGCTATGACAAATTGTTCTTTTATGGGAGGTTATTAGTTCTGATAAACTGTACATATACTTCTACCTCATATTGGGGCTCCTATTATATGGGAAATATTAAAAATGGGTTAGAGGGTCTTTAAAAATTAGTTTATTTTATTCGTATAAAAGTTTAGCAACATAGATTCAGAAAAATAAGTTGATTTTTGTACAAATGTTTGATTTTTAATAACTAATAATCTTAATTCGTGTTATATTTTTAATAATACAACTAGTTTATTTGATTTTTAAAACCGATTTTCAAGAGAAACAAGCTGTTTTGAATAATATTAAAACATCGCCCTGTATAATATGTATTTAGTAATTCATAGGTTCTTGCATTTTATCGAATTATCAGACTTTTCTTATACTTTTACTCAATATAAAAACCTACAGTACTACATACTTTTTTTTTTCAAAAAATAGATAAGCTATACTCTTGTCTATTTTCAAATTTTCTCAATTTAAACATCCGATTCTTTTTTAATGTTTCTATTTTATTTTCTTTAATTTAAAAAATATCAAACTATATTTTTTTGTCGAAACAATATTCTGAGAACTCGATAAATTGACAATACTATGCAATTTGGAATATAAACTTTTGGAATTGTATAGTACCACCCTTCCAACCTTAATAACTAAAGGAAAACTTGTTATTAATTATCTATTTGTATACTTTCTAAAATCTTGATAAAGGTTTTCGAAAACCAAATACAAGTTGAAATTTTATATTTGACATACCCCGTATGAGAATCAATACGAGGTAAGAATATGTACAGTTCCTCATGACTCACCTTATATATAACAGAAGTTTCTATAATATTTTATACTACATACAGGGTGTTTCTAAATGTATGCAAAAAATTCAGGTGGTGATTGTCCGTATAAAATTATAGGTCTTTCATATGAAAAAATTTCCTCACTCCACTCCCTAAAAAGAGGCTGAGTGCTCGAGTGAAATTGAGTTTTTATTTTTTTTTCTCAAGTTTAAGTAAAGTTTGAAATTTTGTAATTTATTTAATATCAAATCTTTTATTGTAGATTTTGAGTTTTGTGCGGAATAAAAATGCCATTTAAAATCTTTGTTGTTTTGATAAACTTTTTTTTACTCTTGAAGTTTTTCAAGACAATTGAGATTTTAAATAAAACTCAATCTTGAAAAAAATTTGATATTAAATAAAGTAAGGGTTGATATAATTTCACTCCCTTATTATAATGTAACAGGAATGTTGAGAAAATACCGGTGGTTTCCATCTTTACTTAAATTTGAGAAAAAAAATAAAAACTCAGTTTGATTCAGGGTGATATCTTGGAAGGGGGTGGGATTAGGAAAGACTTATCATAATAAACACCCTGTATACATAAATAATTTTTTAATGCTGATTTTAAACATACGAACTTACAAACTGCGTATATTTTAATTCAATTCCCAAGATTTCTTTAGCTGAAATAACGAGCAAAAAAATTATTATACAGAATGATTCTTTATAAAATAACCCTAGCATGCCTTTGTTTTGTTTCCTCGCAAATGTTTTGTTTTTCAGAAAACATGATTTTTAAAAATTATTAGTTTAGTAAAATTATTTAGAATCGTTATAATTGTTTTTTTGGTTTCGTAAAGTATTGGTCTACTCCAAAGGAGTGTGAGTATACAGTAATTCTCAATTTCTATCAAATGACATCATATCGCTTAGTATCATCCTTCCTTTCTTTTACAAATTGGTACTTATTTCAAAAGACATATAGGTAAGCTATGTCGTTCCTCATATTTTCTAAATACTATCCAGCCCTTTTTTTACATGTAGTACTTTTTTCAAAATACATAGGTATAAGCTATATGTCAATCCGAAAATTTTCTAAATGCTATGCCTTTCGTTAATACGTTGGTACTTTTCAAAAGACATAGGTAAGCTATGTCGTTCCTCATATTTTCTAAATACTATCCAGCCCTTTTTTTACATGTAGTACTTTTTTCAAAATACATAGGTATAAGCTATATGTCAATCCGAAAATTTTCTAAATGCTATGCCTTTCGTTAATACGTTGGTACTTTTCAAAAGACATAGGTAACCTATGTCGTTCCTCATATTTTCTAAATACTATCCAGCCCTTTTTTTACATGTGGTACTTTTTTCGAAAGGCATAGGCAAGCTATATATGTCGTTCCTCATATTTTCTAAATACTATCCAGCCCTTTTTTTACATGTGGTACTTTTTTCGAAAGGCATAGGCAAGCTATATATGTCGTTCCTCATATTTTCTAAATACTATCCAGCCCTTTTTTTACATGTGGTACTTTTTTCGAAAGACATAGGCAAGCTATATATGTCGTTCCTCATATTTTCTAAATACTATCCAGCCCTTTTTTTACATGTGGTACTTTTTTCAAAAGACATAGGTAAGCTATGTCAATCCGAAAATTTTCTAAATACTATCCAGCCCTTTTTTTACATGTAGTACTTTTTTCAAAAGACATAGATAAGCTATGTCGTTCCTCGTATTTTTTGTTCTGTTTTTTTTTCTGCCCTTGTGAATTATTTTCCATTGCAATTGTTAAGTACCACATGTACCGACTTTTTTGTTTACGATTGACTTTTCCACGCACGGATACACGTATTACCACACTGTGGGAAAGTGCTCGTTACCGGGTGTCCGTAAGTCACGCTTCCAAAACGAGCAGTCACCCAGATGGGCGAGTACGCTTAAGTGTTTTGCGTTTATTGAATGGGTATGGGTTGACAAGTAGGGGGAATAGTTGCCCAGTATGGGTATCAAAATATCGTAGATTTCTAAGTTGGTACATGCAAAATGGCAAAGCTTGGCAATTTATTACTAATAATTTTTTAGGTTACAAAAACGACAGAATTTTCATTAATATTTGGTAAAGTTTTCTTTGCATGATTTTTTCTAGGCTGCATGGGTTTAAAATGTGCATGGGGGTGGTAAAGTAGTGGTGATTTAGGGGTATTATAGTATTTTAATTAAAAAATATTGTATGTAAAAATATCTTTTTTATGTTGTACCTAATTTGTGTTTCAATTTTTCGGCTCTTATAAATAAAATGTAAATGTTAGTATTTTATTGATATTAAACATATCTTTTTTATAATTGCTAAGTTTGCATTTATTTTATCTTGTTTGTAAATGTATATATTGTTACGCGAGCTACTGCAATAATATGCTCACTTAGTGCCCCCAGCGAAATCCCCGTATGAGACGACTATGGCTCCTCCGCCCAATTTTCGAGAAGCATCCAAAATACGAAACATCGAGAATATCCAGTGCACCCGCGAGAACGTCGAGACACTTCTAGAATTACGGCGCGCGAGTATAAATAGGCCACGAGCCCCGCTGCAGGCAAATAGTCAATCAGTCAGTGTTGATACCGAAGGAAAGTAATCGCGCCTCGATAAAGTGTTTATTAAGTGACTCTCATATAAATTATAATTAGTGTGTTTAGTGTATTACATAAATTATTAAATAAGGACTGAATTACATATAAATCTGTAAATATAAATTAATTGTAAATATAAATTAGAATAAACGTTACATTGGTGTCAGGTGTAGGATTAAAAAAAATAAATAAATAAATAAATATACAGGAAGATGGCGAAGAAACTTTGTGAATTAAAAATTTCAGAGCTTCGAAGAGAGTTGGAGGATTACGAATTGGACACAAGCGGGGTCAAGTCAGTGTTAGTGGAACGACTGAAAAATGCTATGATTAACAATGGATTGGACCCGGAAACGTTTGAATTCACCGACGAAGCGTCCGCCTCTATAACCTCTTCCATAGAAAACAAATTGTCGGACGTGGAAAATAAAATTTCGACGGATATAAAAAACGAAATTTCAGCCATGGAAAGTAAACTCTCGGCGGACATGGAAAACAAATTGTCGGACGTGGAAAATAAAATTTCATCCATGGAAAGTAAACTTTCGGCGGACATAGAAAATAAAATGACGGACATGAAAAATGAAATGACATCCATGAAGACTGATATTTCTGCCGTGGAAGAAAAGATTAAAAGTATGGAGCAAGAAATGAAACAAAAAATCAAAGAAATCGAAAGGAAGACTAGTAATAAACCGGATATTACAACTAGGCAAGCCCCGAATAACGACGAACTGGCAGAGAAAGTAGAGTTGAAACCGAAAATGGAAAACGATATTAACAGCCGAGTGAAACTGCCAACATTCGATGGTAAAACGTCATGGCCGAACTATCTTAAGCAATTCGAGGCGACATCAAAGGCAAACAACTGGAGTGAGAAGGAAAAAGCGTTAAATTTAACTCTTGCCCTTAGAGGAGACGCTATGGATATCCTCCAGACCATTCCAGTGTAAGAGGCCGAAGATTTTGAACAACTCAAAAAGCGATTGAATATGAGATATGGCCTGGAACACCTGGAGCATCTGTACCAGTCGCAGCTGAAAAACCGCAAACAAAAACGCGACGAAACTCTGCAAGAATTCGAAGCAGACATTGCGAGGTTGGTGCGGTTTGCCTATCCATCGGCACCGGAGAATCTCATGGAATGTTTGGGGGTACAGACATTCATCGACGGAGTTCGTGACCATGAAATGCAGAGAACTCTACGCTTGGCTCGGCATAAGACACTGGTCGACGTACTCTCTGCAGCCTTGGAGTACGAAGCAGCTACACAGGCTTCCGGAGTATACGGCAAGGTGAGGGTGGTAGCAGACGAAGAAGTTGAGAACAAGCTCGACCAGATTGTCAACATGATGAAAAGCATTTCAAATGGAAAACTGAAAGCCGTGAGATGCTGGAATTGTGGAGAAATGGGACATGTACGCAGTTCGTGCAAGCGACCAAGAACTGCTACAAACAAAGATGCCCAGCGGGAAAACTAGGAAGGGTCGACCTTCAGAGGGCAGCCTCGACCCGAAGACCTTCCAAAGACTCCCTCTTTAGAAGACCATGCCCTGCAGAGTGCTCTCACTGCAGCAAAACAGAAGCTAAGGAAGCTGCGATTCGAAGAACCACGGTGACCAGCGACGAATGGACACCAGAAAAGTTGGAAGAGGAACAAGAGAACGATCCCGACTTGAAGAAAATCCGACATTGGAAAAAGGAGAACTGTCGACCTACTTGGTAGGAGATTTCAAGGAACTCGCCAACGATGAAATCGTATTGGGCCCAGTGGGACTCGCTGGTTTTGGAAAACGGTTTGCTACAGCGAGTAATCGAGAACGATGAGGGTTCCGAAAGTAGAAGACAGTTGGTGCTTCCAAGAACAAGGATAGCAGCAGTACTGCGGAAATTACACGATAGTCTGTCAGGAGGACATCTAGGTGTGAAGAAGACCCTTTAGAAAGTGCGAGAACGGTTTTATTGGATGCACAGTTCCGAAGATGTGAAGGACTGGTGTAAGAAGTGCACTACCTGTGCTACGACCAATGGACCGCACGGGAGAAGAAAGGCTCCTATGAAGCAGAACAATGTCGGAAGCCCTTTTGAACGCATTGCCCTGGACATTGCCGGACCGTTTCCACCGACAGCAAATGGCAGCAGGTACATTTTGGTGGTGATGGACTACTTCACAAAATGGGTAGAAGCGTATGCCATTCCAAACCAAGAAGCCGCAACGGTTGCCGACGTGCTTGTGAATGAGTTCATTTGCCGATATGGAGTGCCCCTGGAAATACACAGCGACCAGGGCAGAAACTTCGAAAGCCAGCTGTTCCAGGAAGTTTGTGAAAAGCTCGTCATGAAGAAAACGAGAACTACGGCTTTGCACCCACAGTCGGACGGGATGGTAGAGCGAATGAACAGAACTCTTGGCAAATACCTGTCTAAAGTAGTATCTAACCATCAGCGAGATTGGGACCAATATCTCTCGCTATTCGCGATGGCCTACAGATCTGCCATCAATGAGTCTACCGGCCAAACACCAGCAAGAGTTCTGTTCGGACGCGAAATGAGTTTACCCTGCGACCCTGAATTTGGATGCCGACCCGGAGAAGACATAGCTGGTGAAAATTACGTGACCCAGCTGAGAAAAAGAATGGACGACGTACACGAGCTGGTTCGATTGAATCTCCAGATCGCTAGCGATAGGATGAAGAAAAGGTACGATACGCAAGCTACGGAAGGAGGTTTCCACGAAGGAAACAAAGTCTGGCTGCATAACCCAAGAAGACAAAAGGGTTTTTCTCCAAAGTTGCAGAAAGCTTGGGACGGTCCGTACCTCGTAAAGAAAAGAATCAACGATGTCATCTATCGTATCAGCAAGATCCCAAATGGAAAGCCAAAGGTGGTACACCGTAACCGATTAGCGCCATTCGAGGGTGACCACGATGAGGAAGTAAACCAGCTTCAGCAAGTAGCCGATCCTGCTTTTGAAGAGTTCATGGGTGCTTATGGTGGCACCGGAAAAGCGAGATTCGCCGTCACCACTGAGAGACGACAAGACCTGCTTACCGTTCCGGAGGAATACTCACTGGCAATAAACATCCCTGCCAGCGTAACCGATGCGCGTTGACTGGCATCTCTGTTTATAAAGAAGAATGGCGCACGACTTTTGGTAAACCAGTTACCATTACCAGGTAAAGCTTTGAAGCTGCAAAATGGCTCCCGCTACAATTTCCACCTAGTGACGAGGAACACCTTCGACGAAAGACCAACGTACGAGGATGTCTGGGAAGCATTACGAAGCCTGAGGGAGCATGTGCTTGAATTGAACGTGCATAGGCTAGCCATGCCCAAGATTGAATGTAGGCATTTAGATTGGCGAATAATCCGTAACATGGTAGAAGTAATCTTCCGAGACACCGAAGTGCAGGTACTGGTTTGCGGCCATGCTCGGGAGACACAGCCAACAGAGAAGACGGTCGCATGTTACTTCCATACAACTGGAAAATGCAACAAGGGGACCAGTTGCCGATACAGTCATCTCGTTCCAGTTTCCTAGCTAGTTCCAGGAGGAACTGTCTCTTAAGGAGGGGGCAATGTTACGCGAGCTACTGCAATAATATGCTCACTTAGTGCCCCCCGTGAAATCCCCGTATGAGACGACTATGGCTCCTCCGCCCAATTTTCGAGAAGCATCCAAAATACGAAACATCGAGAATATCCAGTGCACCCGCGAGAACGTCGACACTTCTAGAATTACGGCGCGCGAGTATAAATAGGCCACGAGCACCGCTGCAGGCAATTAGTCAATCAGTCAGTGTTGATACCGAAGGAAAGTAATCGCGCCTCGATAAAGTGTTTATTAAGTGACTCTCATATAAATTATAATTAGTGTGTTTAGTGTATTAGATAAATTATTAAATAAGGACTGAATTACATATAAATCTGTAAATATAAATTAATTGTAAATATAAATTAGAATAAACGTTACAATATATCTGCACTTTGCTAGAGTAAAAATAAACTATGGCTTATATAGTGCAGCCGGTAGAGACCATCCAGTTTTCAGGGGGGGCGCATTTTCTAGTTTTGTCTGTGATTTCCTCCGCCGGTGGGGAATATTTTCCATCAGTTGTGAATATTTTTTTACCAGTTGATTATATTTTCTTCTGATAAAGGGAATAACGTCCAGTCGAGAGGGACAACTTCCAACCGTGATGGACAACGATTGCTTACCTATATTTGTTTATAGATACATATTTAATTTAGTTTAGTTTTGTATTGCTTTGATTGTTATATATGATATTTTGTGTATTATTGTTAAATATTTAACTCCACTTTTACCATAGCTAATATAATTGCTGTTTCTATTTGCCTTGTTACAGTACTTTTCTGAATTGAACTGTTAATTGAGAGATAACAGAACAGAGATCAGTACTATCGAGCACATATATCTGTAATAAATTATAGACAAATCTAATAATAATTATTAATATGTGAGTTCTCTCTGAATTCCAGAACAAAATCTTTTCATCTTCTTATTTTACTTATACCATTGTCTAAAAAAGAGATAGTCTATTAACATATGGAATAATAATTTAACAGTTTTTCGTAATTTTGGACTAAACGTATAGATGGCATATTGAGAAAGGTGAACTAAACGTTTTTGATGGCGCTGAATCAAATATTTCACTTAGAATTAGGAAAGATGTCTGTTTATTTTGAGTGATTATGTTATTAAACGCTAGATGTAACTGACGACACTTGGGTATTTGATAATTGGTAAGAAATAAACCTTTTAAATTATTTTCAATGTCTCATAGTTTAAGTAATTCCTACATTGGTAGAGTCACTGGCACCACTGTTTTGCTTTTTGTTGTATGTGTATGCTTCAGTTTATGTTCTCGTCCAAGAATAATTCCAAACACTTCATATATACTATCCACCTTATTTATAATTTCATTTCCTATTTTTATCTTCATATTTACTGAATTAATATTTTTCTGCATAAAGAGCATATCGGTAGTTTATTTCAATTTAATTTGCAGTTTATTCTTTATCGACCATCTCTGGTATTTTTCCAAATCATCGTTCACTTCTACTTCCAGTTGTCTTAAATCTGTACTTGTATGTAGACCAGCTGAAGTAAAATTTTGCGTGAATTTGTGCTCTCTCTAGACTTCTTACAAGTAATGTAATTTCAAACTTATATGAAATTTTTATTCCTACTTTATCCTAGGATATTTTAAATTTGGTACCTTTGGTAGGTACCTTAAAAATTCATCATTTTCTTAAAGTAAAATCACGTCTCAGTCTTAAATTAGTTGCACTACCAACCAATATTTCAATTTTTAATTAAACACAACTTGCCTATTTTCAGTTTTTAATCTTTCTATAGTTTTTATTATTCAATATTTACTTTTGTTTACTGTTTACTTTAGAACTTTAGTATTGTCAAACAAGAAGTAAGGTTAACAATCAATCTGCATTCCACAGCCTGTGAAAATATTACGTTCCGTGGTTAAGCGATACCCATAGAATAAGGTTTGGCGATACCAACCAAAAAAGCCATTCGAAATCGCCTTTTTGGTGTTGTCAGCTGGCGGGGAAAGGGGTAGTCTAAGTCTAGAGAACACGGAATACGAAATATCGAAAGCGACGTGTCGCTATGGAATTCCATAGTACACGGAATCCCAGTCCTGAACATATGATTCAGAAGAAGAAGAAGGCAGCACGTAACCTCATATTTTAGTGATGTTTTAGTGATTATTTACCTATATTTTTATCTTGTTTATTTAATTTGTACTTGTAAAGATTTGGTAATTTGACATACATTTTTTTGAAACCATGTTAAAATTCAGAAAGTATATTGATATAGGAGCAAATCTTACGGATGTCATGTATTCTGGAATATATAACGGGAACAAAAAACATGAAGCAGATTTAGTACAGGTATTAAATAGAAGTTGGCAAGCAGGATTAGATAAAATCATAGTTACCGGTGGAAACTTAGATGAAAGCATAAAAGCTCTAGAATTAGCAAACATCAATCAAAATCTTTATACTACAGTTGGCTGCCACCCTACAAGATGCAATGAATTTGAAGAAAATGGGGAAGATCCAAATTCTTATTTAGAAAAACTTAAAGATGTCATTACTTTAGGCGGTAACAAAGTTGTAGCTATAGGAGAATGTGGTCTTGATTATGATAGATTACAATATTGCCCTAAAGACATTCAACTGAAATATTTTGAACTTCAACTGTCTCTAACAAAAATTTTTAATTTGCCTCTTTTTCTACACTGTAGAAATTCAGCTGAGGATTTATATAATGTTTTAGTAAAATATTCTGGTGTAAAAGGTGTTGTACATAGTTTTGATGGATCTTTTGAAGAAGCTCAGAAATTCTTAGATTTGGGATTATACATTGGATTAAATGGATGTTCTTTGAAGACAGAACAAAACTTACAAACCGTTAAACTCATACCCAGTAATAGAATTTTGGTAGAAACAGATTGTCCGTGGTGTGAAGTTAGGCTGTCTCATGCTGGGTATAAATTTATTTCCAAAGAAAATTTAGCAATGCCTATGGTTAAAAAAGAAAAATGGAGCTCGGAACAAATGGTAAAGGGCAGAAATGAACCATGTAATGTGAGACAAATAATAGATATTTTAGCTGGTATTAGGAGTACAAACATTGACTTGTTAGGTGAACAATTATATGATAACACTGTGAAATTATTTTTTAATAAGGAAAATAAGTAATGATTGAGGTATTAACATGTAATTTATTTTTATATAAAAATTAACTGTTTTTCAACTACCTATCCACTGTGTTAAAATGATGGTAACTTGTATTTTTCTACTCTGGAATATTATTACTTCAAACTTTAAAAAAATTATAAGTTTAAGGTACTATACTGTATTTCCTTTTCCGTAGGAGCAAAGTGCCTCATTATTTATTCAAAAGTACTATAAATATAGGGTGAGTCTTTCTTTTTTTCTATGTGGAATAAAATGATAAAATAGGTCAGTTTTACCAAAATTAAATCGACAAGTCCTGTATCGCCTCAAATACAATAGGGTTGTAAAATTCACAACAATAGTTGGGGATTCATTAATATGATAAGATGGTGGCCAGTGTCGAGCAGTCAGTTTAAGGGTTTTGCCGAGTAGGGATGGGTCTTACAGTTTTTTTATTCTGTTAAATAATTTTGTGTTAGGATAAATTTATATATTTGGATTTTTTCTATTAGATAAAAGTATGAAAGTATAGGCTGAAGTATGGTTGGTAGGTATTTAATAAATTGCAAAAAATAATCCTAAAGATCCCAAAAAGTTATATAAAAAGCCAAAGATAAATATATTAATTATTTAAAAAAAGTCACAAACAAATATTCTTTATTTTGCTTTATTAAAAAGAAGCGGTGTGTCCTTCGTTAACCCAGGTTTCGTCTAAATAAAAAATGTTTCTCGCTTCCCTTCGGTACTCTTTAATTTGCCTTGAATATTTTCTTCTCCAACAGATTATTTCTTCTGTATCTATTAAAATAGATTTTCTATTATGCTTTTGTCAAGAAAAATTTGGTTCGTGTAAAATTTTCCACAACTTTTTCCTTCCCATTTCTGGTACATTTTCATTTTCTTTTATTACTTTCAAAATGTTATCTATTGTTGGAATCTCATTCTTAAAATAAAATGAATGTACTGACCTTCTGATTATGTTTTTCGCTGTTTCGTCAACTTCTAACGGCTTTTCAGTAACTGATTATAGCAGGTATTTTGGCCCAATTGAATGGTGAATCGGCTCTTAATACTGTAATAATTACTTACTATAATAATATGATACTTGCCTAACTTTTGCACTATTAAATAAACCCGACAAATGAAACCATTCAGGTCTTTATGGTTTATTGCCGCTTTATAGCTGTCGACCCTTTCCTGTGCTCCTATGCAATAGGAAATCTAGTATGATACCAATTTTTCATTTTTTTATTATCTAAATTTGTTGTATTATTAATGTAAATAATCAATTATTGATAAAATAGAAGAATTGCTCATATCTGATATTAAGGATTATATTGCCTCAAAAATTCAGAAAACATTTTTCTGCAAATCGCTAGGAAATTTTGACATTCCAGACAAAATTTCTTGAAGAAAAAGTCAAGATTTCCTATTCACTTCTTAAGGAGATGATATTTCCTTACAGCTGTTATTGTTCTACATAAATGATTGAAAACACATTGTTTATAAGTAATTAATTTATATTTTGAAAACATCAATACATTGCATAATACATTTTAAAATTAATTTGTTATATTTACAGTTATTTGACATTTAGTACAATTATTGAACATTGGAGGAACATTATTAGAAATATCAGAAACATTTTGAACAGCATGCGGGGTGGTAGGGTAGACTCAACATTGGCCGTTGGCGGGAATAAAGTATGGTAGTCAATCAGAGAAGGTATCCGCGATTCTAACGAGTTATACAACGTGTACATTGCAGTCGACGAAATGTGAACTCAAAATATTTTTTATTACTTATACAGATACATTCAAACGCAAACGGAACATAGGGATTTAATGTATTGTCCGATCTAAATAGTCCACCAACAAAACATTTCTATAAGTTCACTTCAATGAATATCAAGTATTGATCTGGACAGCTGGATTCCGAACCACTGTAAGAAATCCCGCCCCCCTCTCCTTCCAAAATTTGTTAGTTATGTGGGATGTGTGCGAACTGCGATTTAGTATTGAATAATTATTTGATGGGGGTAGTAAACGTCGCTACATATTGAAACAATATGCTTACGTTTTATGTTGTTAAAATCGAAAATTAATTGTTAAATTCTCTTTAACAATTAATGTTTCGAATTAAGATAATATGTTTGATTTTTTTGGCAATAACGGCTTTCAAAATAAAAATAAATTCGTAAATAAAACAAAATAGGATTCTTTAAATTGAAACAAAGTTATCGACTGCTTTTTCCTGACTGTCTGACGCTAATTAAGGACCGCCCACAGTTGAGAATACGGAGTGGTGGGAATTGTACGATAAGTTATAGGTGTCCAAATAAACGATTGTAATAATCGTGTTTTTAATCTATTCAAGCTGGATGTTGGTCGACTAGTTCAAAAGCAGTTCTGATACAATGATTAAAATCCCTATGTTCCGTTTGTGTTTGAATGTATCTGTATACGAGGTATGAAAATTTTGTACATTGCAGTGGACGCTGCGTCCGAAAGGGATAATAATAAAGTACTTAAACTGACTTGGCATTCGATTTTATTTATATTTCATTAGAATTTAACAGATTTATGGTAATAATAAAAAAAGCTTGATTTTGCCAACTATTTTTTTTTGTCGTACCTATTAATACTTAGACACAAAATCCTCAATATTGTAGGGAGTACGTCGTTTTTACCCAAATGTCCGGCCAAACATAAAATAATACGGCCAAATTGGCTGGTCTGTCCGGATATTAGGTTTGGCGACAATAATGACATTCTTGACAGTTCTTTTGTTTCCCGATTTGGACTGATTATTGGTCGCGAAAGGAGCAACAGAAGACTCGGTGGGTGGATCTTCAGGGCAGCAAAGGCAGCTTGGTTTAACCGTGGGTCGACGGCGATGGGCTGTTGTAATGCTGGGATCCGGAGCAGACGCGTTAGGAACAACTTCTGTGGATGGTGCTGAATGAGAGAGGTCTGGTAAATTCGTGGACTCTAGGACCAATTCTGGATCTGGAGTATCTTCAGTAAAAGAGCTTACAGGAAATGACTTCGGCGGGCGGCCTCTTTTACGAAGAGGTTGAACAGGGTAGTGGTGTTTTAAAATCACCGCGAAGTGGGGTATGGGCGGATACAAGGTATTTACCGGCGGTAATGTCTTTATTACTCGGAAGAGAAACTTCATAGGTGGTCGGTGAGATAACTTTAGTAATCACGTACGGTCCATCGCGACGAGGTGCGAACTTCTTAGTCGAGTCACTCAAGGCATGCGTTTTTACGAGTCCATGGTCACCTACTTTTAACACAGACGTCCGGCGATGAGAGTTTATGTAAGCGTTACGTCGGTCTTGGGTTCATTCGTGCGCTTCGCGGGCGTAACATAGTGTCTGGCTTAGCGTGTGCAAGTATGTGGTTATTTGGACCACGAAAGTGTGTGAAAGCACGAAAATCTCGGTTCGGAGTACGCAGTTCTCTGCCGAATAAGAAAGCGGGGTTATGACCGGTAGATTCGCACTTCACTGAGTTCATCGCGAATCGCACTACAGGTAGTTTATCACACCACAAGGTGTGGTCGTCTTTAGTCAGGAATGTCAGGATAGCTAATTGCGTTTTATATACTAGGGTTAAAGTTTGATGATACCCTGAGCAGTGAGCTACTTGATGCATAACAGCGCTGACAAATTGAAGTCCGTTCTCACTGATCACTCGGCGGGATACTTCAAATCGCAATATTACTTCATCAATTAAGCAGCGAGCACAAGTGGTGGCGGTAGCGGATTCCGAGGGAAACAATTCCACCCAACGACTAGTTTTGTCTTCCTCTATGAATATGTGAACGTAGCCTTGGGGTATTGGAGGTAACGGTGCGAATAGATCAATCGCTAAGGATTCAAAACGCTGAGCTTGAACGAGTGTCTGAAGAAGTCCTGACGGTTTCAAATTGGAGACTGGTATTCAATACATTTACTGACATGGTTGCTGATCATTCTTTTCATTCCAGGCCACTAGTACCTCTTGTTGATGCGTTGATAGTCCGTTCAATGCCATAATGTCCAGCAGTTTCGGAATCGTGGTATTCATACAGAACATGAGGAATTGGCTACAACTAGCTGAGGTTCTTCATCTACCTCTGGTATGTATCCGTTTGAGATTAGGTATCCTCGTTCAGCCCATTTCTTAAAATCTTCGTCAGTTGTAGACGAAGAATCTTCTAGACAGTGACTTATTTTTGCTATATCAGGATCACTTATCTGTTCGGTACAGACGTTTGCTGCACTTAGCGTGGGAAAATCAATAGATACAATATTTACTTCGATCTCTTTAACTGAGTCACCGTTGCAGGGAGGTCTCGAGAGAGTATCGGCTACAACGTTCTTTTTACCAGGTATTCTACATTTAAATCGTGAGGCATTATAGTTCGAGAGCCCATCTGGCCAGGCGTCCTGTTGGGGATTTTAGGGTCATTAGCCATTTCAGCGCCTGATGATCGCTTTGTACTACGGTATTGGCTCGCGCGTTTAAGTTTCGCAGCTCGCTGTTCGTGCCGTTCGCGTGCAAGTTTAAATTTAAATCGGCCTTTAAGGTCTATTTATAAACTTGCAGTTGCCGTCGCCATTACCGTTTCTGCTCCCGTTGCTGTTTGACATTGCAGTTGCCGTTGATAGTGTCAATTTATATACCTTACGTTTGATGTTCGCCGCCGTTGTGTTGTGTTACAAAGCACAAATCATCTAATCAACAAAAATAAATCTTAATCAACGTGCCTCAGCTAATCAGCTTTTAATTACATATTTGAGGTTATGTTAAACCTACTGAACCCGATTCTTGTCAAACGACCAGGCTTTTGATTGGTTAATATGCGAACGGCACGAACTGCGAAACTTAAAACTTCGGTATCTCTGAACATCAGGGAACGTCACGGTCAACGGCGAACGGTAACAGCAACGGGGAATATAAATGCGCAAATGTGAAAGTAGCTTTTTAACTTTCAACGGAAACGGCAACTGCGAGCGGAAACGGCAACTGCAATCGGCCTTCAAGCTAATCGACCCGCGCTGGCTAAATACTCAAGGAGTGGAGGCCAAAAAACTGAAAGAAGAAGAAGACATGACATCTGGTTCGATATTGCAGTGCTTCCAACCTAAACGAAATTACCATCTGAGGTTTTCAGCTATTGCTTTTAGCTGGGTTGGTAAAAATGTGTGCTGTGTTGCTGTGCATTGTTGGAACAAAATTTTTATAAAATGGCTGGTTATCATGCAAAAATTATATGTAATTTGTGATCTTGAATTTGGAAACGCGTTGCTTATATTATTTCTGTATGTTAAAACTTTCAGTGCCGATTTTATAAATATTTTACTTCGTTTAGAGGTGGCCTAGATGAGTTGTGTAATGTAGAGTTCGAATAGGTTTTAGACTGGTAGTGATAAGAACGTCTAATGTTTTTAATTTAAAACCCGAAACCAATTATTGGATGTATATTTCAGTCACTCAGATATTCCAGTATTTTATTTTGTAAGTACGATATATAAATTTATTCTGTATTAAAATCTATTCTATCGTGGTAGTATATGCTCTTCATAACTAAGAAAGGTTGTGAAGGTAGAATTTAAAACACAATTTGGACAAAGTTTTTGATACTTATTAAAATGTCACAGATAATAAAGGTTATGTTTATTTTAACAGATTCTTTATAGAATCTAAAAATACATTTTTCTAATCTGTAGTCCTTAATTTCAATATTGCTAGTTACTGCATTCTCATACAATCTGTAATCTGATACAAATACCCCATAACGTTTTTTAAATTTTCAATAATATTGTTGAAGTCTGCAATTCATAGAAATATACATACCACAAGAATTCTAAATGAATTAAAATGGTTATCTTCCAACCTAGTAGTTGTAATGGGGTCAATGTGTTATGCTAAATATTCTAAAATATTTTTCATATTTACATATTTATTTTAAAATACTATAAAGTTGATGAATTGATAATTAACGTATAAATGTAGATAAGAAATTACAAAAAAATCTGAAAATGAATGGAGTTTTTGATTCATTGATTTTTTACCATTAGCCTTAGGTTGATCAATGAATGCAAGTCTTCCAAAAAATTTTCACACCTGCCATCATATTCAGAGGTGAATATTTTAACAATCCATTTAAAGTGCAAAATCTTTATCGCTGAAATGAAAAGCCAAACATATGTTATCAGTTATTAAAATATTATGAAAAAATGTTGTAGATTGGTTCTATAACTTTTTATTTTATTCAGGAATACTCTATATAATGTTTACTTGAGGTACCAAAAGAACAGTTCTGATGTATATTAAGCTGGCATATCCAAATCATAAGCCCAAATTGCTAATTAGTTGCTAATTTATTATGTTGAAAAAAAAACGTATTGCTTCAACCCTTCCCGAGAAACAATGCTATTTTGAAGTTTAAGCCAGCATATCCATTGCTGTATCTCTTTAACCAAAGAAGATATTGTCAGTTCATCATATTTTATTGCTGTCAATATAAACTTTCATCTCTCCCCCGCATCCCCTAGAACAATATTTAATTAATAATTATATACTAACTTTCAACTGCAAAATCCCACTTTTTTCCTCACCCCTTCCCGAGAAACAATGGATTTGCCATTTTAATGTTTAAGCCATAGCAGTATCTGAAGAAGATATTATAATGATCGAAATGGTTTAGTTTTTTGCCAATTTATTTGCTGGACTCCCGCATCGCCTAGTGCTATACTCACCCCGTAGAATTTCAAATAATTGAAAAAAATATCTGTTAGTTACAATACTACATGACAAACATAACATTGTAGGTTCAGTATTAAGTAAGATTAGTCATCTGAGGCTTCTTGCAAGTTTCTAGGAATTCGCCTCAATAATAAACGAAAATTTGATTGTCACATATTAAACTTGAATAAGAAATTATCCTCTGGCTGTTTTGCTATAAGAATTGTGAGGAGAGATCTAGGCTTACTTTCCGCAATGATGGTTTACTTTTCTCTTATTGAGTCTCACCTATGCTAAGGCATTGCTTTATGGGATTTCAGCACCTATTATCTGTTGAATTCAGTTTTTGTTTTGCAAAAGAGGGCAATCCAATATTTGTGTAAAGCAAGTTATTTAGAACATTACAGATCTCTTTTTATTGTACAGGAAATTCTCAAATTACTCTCTGATCATTTTAGAGCACTAAATTAACACTGTATATTGAAAAAAACATCATAGAAACTACTTGTAATTAGTATTAAAAAATAGAACTGGCTTATTATGGTAATGTAATGGCCATACTCATACTAATAACAAAAATAATGGCCATTAAAAATGATATAGATTTAATTAAAACTGGACAAAATATTCAAAACTGATTTTGTTAAATTTATTTTGAATAGTGATGAAACTGTTTTTTAGAACTGTATATAGCTTAAATAGTAGGTTTGTTCCCAAAATGAGTTCCAAACATGTTATTAACATTATCTGATATGCAGAATAATGTACCAAGTAGGTTCTAAACAAATGTTTGCTGGAACAGTTCTGAAAAGTAATATTGGCTGAATATTTTGATAAGAAAGAAAAGAAGATCAATCGATCTTCAAACTGTCTTGAAATGCTATTTACACATTCTTTGCGAATTCCATAATGTTACAAATTCACTGTCATTATATTGCTGTATCCTTTCTTCAACATAGTTCTCATTTTCAGGGCGTTGGGCGTTGGGCGTTGTCGATCTTGTAATAATTCCTCTTCAAATTCTGAAAACTCACTATCATCTTCAGACATATCAGAAAATTCAACTTCTCATTCACTCTCGATAAAAAAAGCATCCATTTTGATTACAATAACATATACATACACAAAAATCAATATCAAACAAATATAACATAACCAAAAAGCAAAGTTATTAAAAAGTAAAAGTACTAAAACAAGAAGAGTCATTTTATATGAAAACACATGCGTGAAATTAAAAGTTCTCTTTTTATTTTGGAACCAAGAGAACGAGTAGTTAACAATCTCGTTTTGAACTAGTCTTGCGGGAACACCAAACAATTATAATTTGCTCTGAACTCTGCTCTGCTGGAATGCTTATTTTATACTGCGCAGATTCAATATATCCATAACAGTTGGGAATGGCTTCGGGAACAAACTTAGTAGTTCTTTCTGATTTGGAAGGTGTTCATATTTATTTTTCACAGGTGTATATTAACCTGTAATCATTACAGGTTAATATATACCTGTAATCATCTTAATTTATTTAATTTACACTTACCATTAGCACCAATGATTTTTAAATAACCAGTGATTAGTAATTTTCATAATTAAAAATAATAAATCACTCTTTAAAACCCCAATTATTTGTGAAAAATGGAAAATTTTAACTGATGTATTTGATAAAAATGTTCAACTATTAGTTAGAATTCTGTTAAATAAATAATTCATAAATTATATTCAATATTTTACTCTTGAATAATCATTTTCATTAATATTGTGTGATTAAACATACAGATTCCCCTGAAAATATTTGTCATAAACTCTTTCTGGGTGTCAAAATAGGTCAATTGAATTTTACTTATGTACAAAATTCAACACAAAAGAGGTATTTTAAATTTAAATTAATTTTTTATATTGCTCTATAAAGGTATAACATTTGGGAAAATGTACATTTAAATTTGGCAACTAACAGTTATTTACCACTTATGTCATCAAAAAATAATAATAAATAAATAAATAGTTACCCAAGCCAGATTTGTTAATTCCTTATTTTGCACATATACATAATATTATACCTATATGAATAAATAGAATAGATGATCAAGAGGGACATATATACTAATTTCTATTATTTTTTTGTTTATAACAATTGAACAATTGAATTTGTTACAAACAATTGAAAACGGGTCCTATGGAAAATGTTCCAACAGAATGGATTTTTTTATTGAATTTGTTATAAACAATATCTATGTGTTTTTGATTGTTAAGTACTGTCTTGAATTATTTTAACCATTTTCCATTGAAATGAAGGTTTAACTGATTCTAGCAAGATAAGTTACAGATCTATAGGTTTTTGTTTGTTCTAAGCGGGTAGTTAGTATTCTAAATAAATGTACTGGTTTTAATCAAATAAACACAACAAGCGATTTTCTTTTACAGATATAAGCTATACAGACAATGGATAAAATTCCATTGAAAAATGAACCTCCATCTGAAGTTAACCATCCAACCAAATTACAACAATCACCGGAAGTATGTTTTGTTTGTGGCAACAGAAATCAACCATACATATACTATCTAAACTCCAGGCCTATACCAGATAAACCAAAAGAACCATATTTTCCATTTTTGGAGTCACATGAACCACCCATAGGACACATATCAAAAAATGAGTATTCTGTCCCAGCATGTTACTTGTGTTATAAGTTGCTGCTAGAACAATGGGATACTCATGAGATGATGTCAAGGCCGCATTCTGAACGATTATATTGGCTAAAGAGGGCAGACAATGGACCATACACGGGAGCTGATATGGGAATGCAAGGAGAGTATGCAGCTCAGGTTTTAGGTCTAAATAATGAAGGTTTACCACCGGCTCCTCAACAGAGGCCTGTTAAAGAAGAGGTCAAGTCAAAGATAGGAAAACAAATGCAGGTAATTTTCTTTGTTCACATTTTGTAATAATTCTCAATGAATTGTGCCCATATCTGATCTAGAAATGCATTAATATCTTTGCTATTTCATGAACATGATAAAATATTAAAAAATAGGAAGTGCAAATTTTTTAAACACATCTTTCACATATTTTGTTTCGACAGTTGTAAGACAAAATAAATGTTAAATTTAAAACATAAATTACATATTTTTAATTGGTTTATAATGTTTAACAATAAACAATATTTAAATGCAGTCAGTGTAGTAAACGCCTTTTCGCGATAACGACCAAATAAACCTTTCCGTTAATGACTAATTAAATTTTAATAGCAGTCAAAAGTATATCTACACAATTATTGAATGGAAACATTTGTTTTAAATTATTCCTCACAATTTAATAATGTGTTCACAACAGAGTGTCGCAACAACCACTCGAGGTAGGTAAAGGAATTTCCGAATCTAGTTATTCCTTAGCACTTTTGATTTTAACAACTGTCTGTTTAATGTTTTCTCTTCCAAACGCGTTGGCTACAACTGCGGCAGCTATCTTCAGTTTTGTGGAAGAAGTACTCTGCTCAACTGAAACTGAGTTCTCTGTTGATTATGATGCGTTATTTGTATATTCGTTTTGGTGCATGTTGGAGGTTTTATATTGGCGCCAGATCTTTGGTAAATATGTTTTATTAAAGTTCTCCTAGCGTTTGTATGCTTCTATAGCTACTAAATACATTCTTGTTGAATAATGTCTTGGTGTGGTCACATGGATCATAATATTTTTCTTTGAAAATACAGAATTGGTTGCCACATCAAGACATTATTTGAGAAAAATGTATTAGGCTATAGAAATATACAAACACCAAGAGTACTTTAACAGATAGGAAGAAACAGCATATTTACCAAAGATCTTGTATACAACATTTAAACGCGCCAATTAAAAACCGCTAAATACAACATGCGTCAAAAGGAATGTACAAATTAAGCATCGGGATCATCATAGAACTTGAGAAGAGTACTTCGTCCACGCCACTGAAGGTGGCTGCCGCAGTGGTAGCCGAAACGTTTGGAAGAGAAATTCAGAGAAGAACATGGCATAACGGCAAAGAAAACATCAAACAAATTGACTCCAGCTATGAAAACCTAGATTTTTGACAATAACTATCACTTTAAATAAAAAATATACATTTAATTTAATAGTTATATTTACGGTCAGTCAAACCCTTAATTGCTAGGTTTTTAGACATTCTCTGATAGTAACTTATTTTTACAACAATTGTAGAATATTATTTCATAGAGTTAACTATTTACAGGTATCTACTACATCCCGAAGTGATATTGATGCAACATCTGAGAGCGCTTTAGACTTGACCCATCCTAGCCCATTGCCTTCGTCAGTCATTCAATCGGTGCCTGTTTATGCACACAGTCAAAATTCAAATTCCTCTACTGGCACAGATATTTTAGATCTAAGTATGCCAGACAAAAATTCAATGACTGAAGTATGTTATGTATGTGGAGATGAATTTAAAAAGGGTAGCCTTGACTATGTAGCATCGAAAAAAGATTTTGATTCACCTCTGAAACCATTTTTTCCCAGTTTAATTGAACATCCCAGACCTAGTAGGAGTCGGCCTATCGATTCAGCTGGTAGAGTGCAGGCTTGTTTTGATTGTCAGCAGCATCTCCTTAAACAATGGCAGACATTTCAGGTGATTTATAAAACTATAATTTTATCAAATACTGTATTATGTTATATAACCTTTATATACCAAATTAAGGGTAAATTTGCATCATGGCTAAAATTTTGAATTGAATATTTTATTTTAGGCTCAAGGCTTACCCCACATTGAGAGAAACTACACCCTAAGGAAAAGGCAGAGCTCTACATTAGATACCACAACATTCATATGTTATACATGTTCATTGGAATATCCTTCTAGCAGTATCCGTCTTTTATATTGTTGTCAAAATTCTGAAAAGGAACCCTATTTTCCCTTCATTTTAACTTTAAAAGCGCCACCTGGAGCAAGTCCTATTAGTCCTCAGGGAATGGTTCAAGTTTGTTCAATTTGCTATAAGTCAATTCCGCATAAACATCAGGTAAATATTATTTTCTTAAAAGAATAAGTAAGACACTTTTTTACTTAGAAATTCAACTTACCAACAAGATAGATACATTCATTCCAATGCTCCTCTACTTTTTCGATGCCTTTTCTGTAGTATAGTTTGTCTTTTCTCTCAAAACATACCTCGTTTTGGTAGTCACATCTTTATTTGAACAATATATCTTTATTTGGAACATCTCTTTGATGTCTAAAAAAGCCAGTAGTAGCTAGGAACCAGATCTGGATAATAAGGTGGGCGAGGAAGCAATTAACCATTGTTTTGATGGAGTTGTGACACGGGTCACTTTTTTTTACAGAACAGCACATTTTCTTTTGCATTTGAGACCGTTTTTTCTTAATTTTTATATTAAATCGATCTAATAATGCCACATAATATTCTATATTGTTAGTTTTAACTTCACCAAGATAATCTATTATCAAAATATGGATACCATAACCTCCTTAGGTGACGTATGAGTTTTTGGTCGCATTGGATGACTCTTATAAGTTGCTGTCCATTCAGTTGACCATTTTTTTTTTATTCAGTGAAGTATTTGTATGTATGTTTACAGTGGAGACATTCACTGAGATCTAGTGTGCTCCCTTTCTTCTACTTGATTCCTGAGGAAAGTCTCAGAAGCTTCAGGCGGCAGTGTCATATCCAAACTCTTAGTGCAGTCTTACACTGGCTTTGATTGCCTTAGCCCTACTAGATCTTTCCAATAGTCAGATCGGCTATCCGGTGTTGTCTATTTCTTCCAATATTACATTGGAGCTGATACTGCAAAAATGTTCAGGCTTCCAAAAGGCTGTTTGCTAGTTCATCTGCTATTTTATTAGCTTCTATTGCAGTGTGTCCTGGAACCCATAGTAAGGTGTCGATGTTCTCGCCTACTTCATTGAGTTTTCCTATGCGTTCAATTTTAGAACTGATTACGCAACTCAGTGCTCTAGTGGCTCCTTGACTATCTGACATAATGATGATACTTTGCCATCTATATATTTTATCAATATTGAACTGGGCACACTTTCCTATGGCATAAATTTCCACTTGGTTTTTTCCAAGCTTTCAGAGAGTTCAAGTTATACTTTTTCATCATACTATCTTGTGGAATATCCTGTTTTTTTTAATTACCCCCTCTCTACTTAGTCTGTATCTTGTCTTTTCTGCAACACTTTTCACAACCATATTTAGTGCGGTGAAGTTAAGGACCACTTCCATGACCGCCGTTGGGCATGTTTGCATTGGTTCTGTAATGCATATGCAGGCTATACTTCTAATTTTCGGGAGAGGTTGTCTCTCGTCGTTAACAGGCTAGTCCTACTACTCAACGCAATGACTCCATAAGTGATGATTGGTCCCACTATAGCTGTGTACATCCAGCTCCCCCAGTTTTTCACTACCAGGTCCCTGCACACCATTAGAGCCATATTTGCTTTGCAGGTAATCTCCTTTTCGTGTTTGTTCCAGGAGTATACGATCTAGGGTCAGACCTAGATACTTGATTTCTTGTTTCCATTCAACCTGGCTTCCATAAATTTTAACGGTTTTGAGGTTGAATTTTCTTTTCCTTGTGAAGGCTATCAAGATGGTTTTGATGTTTAGTACCACCTGCCTACACCAATCTACATCCTTTGCAGGATATTCCGAAGTTAGACAAAGCACACAGGAGTTCGTAAACTGTCAGACTCTACATAAATGGGGATGCTTTTCCTTATTGTGGACATCCCTGGTTGTGTAGATGAGACGATGTCTTTACTAGTCCTCGTTTCTGCTACTCTAGTGGTGAACAGTTCCGACGTCCATTTAACACCTCCTCTGCTTAATTTTTTTTTTTGACAGCCTTATGTGGAGTATTGTCAAAGGCTCCTATGTCCAAAAACGCAAATACTACAGTTTCTTGGTTATTCGGCACTTCGGATATCCTTCAGTTATACCAGTGCAGTCTCCGTAGATTTTCTTGCCCGATAAACATGCTGATGTAGGTGGGGAGGTAGTCTCTCTAGAAATTCCGTTCTAATATAAATATCAATAACTTTATCCATCGTTTCAAGCAGAAACGATGCTAGGCTAATTGGTCTGAAAGATTTTGGGTTTGTTGTGTCCCTTTTGCCAGCTTTTGGAATGAAGGTGACTATTGCCCTTCTCTATGCTTCTGGTATATAACCCAGCTAGGCAGAGAGGTTAGTTATGTGGAAGTCCAGAGACATGATAAAGGGTTGTTACCTAACCCCCATCCTGACGAGATGGCCTACCCACCAGACTTTGGTATTCCACCGTAAGCGTCAATTAGTGATATCGTCATCAGTAAAATACCTGGTCTTTTGCAGCATTACATTTCCCAAGTGTCCGTGTATGAGTTCGAAAGTTTCTTCGTTTTGTATTAGATAATCCATTAAGTTGTCCGCAGCTCTTGTTCTTATTTTCGTTTCCCACTCAACTCTGATGTTTGACAATTTTGGGAATGAAAACTGTGTTCTATTGTGTCTCTTCCGCCACAATAGATAAAAAGGTCCGTTAGGGATTTTTCAATCCTTTTTATCTATTTTCGGAAGTATCCGTGATCGGAGAACACTTTTAAATTGGGAATAAGCCGATTTGTCCATTGCGCCATTGTTGTGTTTACTATCCATCTTTCTTGTCATCTATGGATAGACCCTTTGTTTACATTTTCGGTTTCAAGTTTTTCTCTATGTCCTTCCACCAGTAGGTCTAGTGGGGCTATGTATGCAATGACCTGTACCAAGTCCATAAAAATTGTTCTATAACCACTTATAACGTGCAAAACTGCTCACCTTTGTGTTCTATTCACGGAGTCCCGATATTTCATGTCAAATGGGTGCTCCATATAGGATAATTTAATGCACAACTCCCAAGTAGTAGTAATCATTTTGTATAACTTTGGCTAATAAAATTTGGCATAATCCTTTTTAGTTTTCCGATCCGATTCTTGGCTTTTTTAACAATTCTCCATGTATTTTCTAATGGGCCCTCCAAACTGTAAGGTCAATCCCAAGTATTTCATGCTAGGCTTTGGACTAATGTTATTCTCACCGAAGTTAACAGCTATATCTGCGCGTTCTCGTCTCTAATGATGTTCTTTTAATATATTGGCTTATATTTTTTCGTGCGCCAAAGTTATTCCGTTCTGTTGCATCCATACGTTTTGATTTATTACTACCGCTATGTCATCAGCGTAATTACGTCATAGAAGGTATCCAACAGTGTTCCCTATAGCTATTCTGTGAGTGAAAGAGAGAAAGCTATAGAACAACAGAGTCACATAAGACGATTTTTTCTTGCATGTACCAGGCATACTTCGGTATCGTTATAGGATACCTCGATGGTACTATGTACATGACACCATACTCTACCTGACAATTAGCTACTGTCAAATTTCGCATGTATTGTTGCAAATATTCAACTAAAACAAAATTTAGTTAGATCCACTTTGTAAAAAATAGAACCTTTACGCTTCAACATTTTGTAGCGTCATGGATACTGTCGACACATAAATTAACCCCTTTTAAAAACTTTATCATACGCCCATATTGATAGAAATTTTCACAAATGAATTAACCCTCGTTAAAAATTAAATCGTGTACCTATGATACTCCCATAAGTTTTGCCATTACCAAAAATCACACAACGCGGCAATCGCAATGAGAGTCTTCGGTCCAAGAAGACATCTACATTGCTTTATTAAAACAATGAATAAACCCCCGAAGCGTAATCTTAAAATTTAAAATGACGTTTTTGCTGAATACTCAACGCATCGGCTGCCAATAATTCTAGGAACTCGTGGCAAGTCACCATTTCATTTCCGTCATTCTGTCACTAGTTATGTCAGGTGACAGTTTCATTTGTATTTGTTGGTATTCGATTAATCGTTTGTTTATTTTCCATTAGACTTTTGTAGTAGTTCTAGTTAGTTGCATCTTTTTATTCTTCTAATTGCTTTTTCCACTGATGTCTGACATAACTAGTGACATAATAACAGAAGTGAAATGGTGACTTACCAAAATTTCCTAGAATTATTGACCACCGATTCGTTGAGAATTCAGCTAAAACGTTATTCTAAATTTTAAGATTTACGCTTCGGGGTGTATTCATTGTTTTAATAAAGCAATATAGATGTTCGCAATGATAAAAAAACCTCCAAAAATCTTATGTTTTGAATGGTAGACATTAACTGTCATTCTTGTCATAAAAACCACTTCTTGCTGGTCACAGAAAACTCCTCTATTGGATCCAAATATCGATATTTGTAAATATTATGCCTGATTGTCGATATTTATATTCAATTACGTGGTTTGAAGACCCGAAGCTCAGTTTACGGATATTTATAAATAACGTGAACCTCCAGTGGTAGAAAATTTCAAATTTTTGGGTTGACAACTTGGACCGAAGTCCCCCATTCTAACAATGCAGAGTATACAGAAATGAAACTTTTCACCTTTGAGTAGTGTAAAATACTCGATTGCTTAAAGCAATACTAGAATATTTTCGGCTGTAAAAGCTGTGCGAATTATCCTCTGGTATATTACCCAATAAAAAAAATAGACGTACTTAACTTCACTCACTTTGAGCAGCACAGCAGCACTCACTATCCAAAAAAAGAATAGACATGATAAAAAAAAGTAACAAGCAATTGCGCATCGAGATATCTTTTATTTTGGCGGTATCAATATTAATGTCGCCGAAAAGCATTATCAATATAATATCGTTCCTTTTCACGGTATCATCATTAAATATATCCGAGTCACCATACCATAACAAGTGAATATAAAATATTAGAACAACATTTTCCGTTCTCGTTCCTCTGGTAAAAAGAGCACGAAGTATCCCTATAATCTTACGGTAATGGACGAAATTCAATTTTGTTGTCGAATGAGAGAGATGAAGGTCAAGGAGATTATAGGTTCGTTCCAACTGGCGATAGAACCGTTTCTAGGTATCGTTCGCGCAAGTGCTGTATTTCTTTCGCGTTCCAACTGATTATAGCATCCTTCTTGGTACGGTACAAAAAATACCTTCTGGAAGGAGTGTTAAGGTTGATGTGTCCATCCCTAATTCGAGTTTATGCACTATACAGTACTCGATATGATTCCCGAACGGTCCCTAAAGGCCATTTAGGCGTGTATTCATCTGAGCACGAACGGGAACGAGGCAAGGTGAGGCCGAACGGATGCCTCGCTTGTAAATTTTTTGGTCGCAAATGAAGTCTGCCGAGGCATCGATCCATCCGTAGGGACACTGAATAGTGATTTGTCAAGATAGAGGACGTCGACTGTTTGATAGTGACCAGTGCTGCATTTGTAGTTATAGCTGGGTTATTAAAAATAGAAAAAAAAAGAAACAATATTATAATAAAATTTGTCGCTTTTTTCCATAAAATGGGCCTTTTTTCGTACTGCTTGATGAAACTCAAAGTTTTTTCATTATCCCAACTCATTTCGGTTTAATTTACTTTTGTTTGAACAATAACAGTGCCCTGTACTTGACTAAACAATCGAGAGGCGAGGCGAGGCAGCTGAAACGCACAAATGCCGTCCACATATAATCAAATTTTTCTTTGAAGTACCGACTCCCATCGGATGGCGTTCAAACTGCCTCGGACCGTGCCCCGCACAACAGAATGTAGTTTACTGCGCCTCGAAGACTCGTCCACATACGTATGATCGTTCGCATTCGCCTTGCCTCGTTCCCGTTCGTGCTCAGATGAATATTAAGTTCGATTTAGATCCATTCAATTCATTGTCGTTTTCACTGGCTGTGATCACGTCACGCTTTGGCTATGCTAATAGGAACTGTGACTGACTGTGATTTGTTCATATCAGTGAAAAAGTAACAGTTCGTGAAATATCGCTCATCACTAGACGCAAGTGCAATTATCGCTATCTACCTTGAATCACCAACGATCAACTGACTGAACTAACAGACATACTATTTTCCCAACATTAAATCGTTTTGGTTCTTGATTTAACAACCGAATTAATGTCGGGTACATTAATTTTATATTTATTTATACAGAGTGTCCAGAAACTCTCCTGCCAAACGGAAACTACAGTTACTAGAGGTGATGTTAAGTCGATTTAGCTCAAATTACCTTAATCCGAAAATGCTTCCTAAGGGAGCTACAGCCCTTTGAAGAAGACGTCCTCATATGAGTTTTCTTCAAATTATTCAAAAATACCATTACTTAAAATATTCAAACTTGGTATAATCAATAAACAGTTACAAACCAGTCGTTTGCTGTGAAAAAAATTTTCACAAGCGTGTCAGTCGGGGGGACCAACAGGTATTTTTATTAAAATATTACAGATACAATTTTATAATCCAACATGATTTTATGCAAGAAATACAAAAAGTTTAAATTTATTTTTCTCGAAAACGGTTCATGATATCGATTTGAAAGAAGAAAACATTTTTTATGAAAATTATCTTGAATTTTCCAAATTCGATGTCGGATACATAAAAAACTTAAAAATACAATTTTTTTAATAAAAATACCTGTTGGTCCCCCCGTCTGACATGCTTGTGATGGATCTGAAAAAAATTTATTTACAGCGAACGACTGGTTTGTAACTGTTTATTGATTATACCAAGTTTGAATATTTTAAGTAACGGTATTTTTGGATAATTTGAAGAAAACTCATATGAGGACGTCTTCTTCAAAGGGCTGTAGCTCCCTTAGGAAGCATTTTCGGATTAAGGTAATTTGAGCTAAATCGACTTAACATCACCTCTAGTAACTGTAGTTTCCGTTTGGCAGGAGAGTTTCTGGACACCCTGTATTTAAATATAATAATATTAAAATTTCAGCTATACTAAAATGGATTGAATTTTATTTTTATAAAAAAATTGTATCTGGCGTGTTATTATCAACAATAAAAATATCTGGCAGTAAGAAATTTGTTTCTAATAGTCTTTGAAAATTGATTAGAGAAAAAAATCAATAAATTTGCCTGTACAGGTGTTATGCACAGAACTGTCCAGCCACGTGGTCCGGATGCTGATCGATAGATCGTAAGAAAATCAGCTTTCTCATAATTCTCACTTGAAAACGTTAGCTCTTAGACTATTTATTTTGTAACAATTTAATTGAAATTTTACAGGTTTTTGGGGGTGATCCAGCTGCCATAACCGGCAACCATGTTTCAGTCAATGATATAATTTTACATAATAGTAATACTTCGAGGCCGAGCACTGTGAAATCGCCAGCCAATAGTGCGGGATCAGATATTAGATATAAACCGTACGATATCAATTCATCAACTATAGTTGCCAACAAAAAGAAACAAGCCATTATGGATAGTCGACAAAATGCTAAAGTAAGTATAGTTCAGTTAATATGAAAGTGACTTATTTAAACATTTTCGTCTATTTAGCAGGTAGTTTCGACACGTACAACATCTCCATCGCCAGATATAAATGGTCAAGCTGGCAATCAAAACTACCGTTGTTATATTTGCATGAGTCTGTATTCTCGTACCCAAATGGAATGGGTGAGTACATCGGCCGAAGGTATGAATTCTCACGCCATGCATTTTCCATGCTTGACTAGAGTATCAAGATCGTCGGAAAATAGTTGTATGGATTCACATGGTAGAGTTTTGAGTTGTACAAAATGTGTTAAACACTTGGCACAACAATGGGATACTTTTGAAGCAGATAGAGTCCCCCTTGAACGTAGAAGGTGCGTATAATCTATTAATTAGCCGGGGAAGTTAGGACACAAACATCAAATGTTTCCGATATCGAAAATATATCTCGAAATTGGAGTCTTTTACGATGATATTTCTTTCCGTTTTGCTCGAACAAAAAAATATGAAAATTGTAGGAAATCTTATACCATATAAGATGATAAAAGTAGATTAAAAAAAAACTTTTTTCAACACTTAATTTTCCAAAAATTGTCGAACGATTTGAAATTTTGTTTATTTAGGCGGCAAGTATAATGAAAATAATAAAATCAAGATGATAACATAAGGAAATATATCGAAAATGTTTCCAAAAAGGCTGGCGTTTTCAAATTTAGAAAATTCAAATTGGCGGCCGCGCACACTGACTTCATATTATATTTTTTTCAATCGTTGTTCATTTTATGAACGTTAACAATTTTGAGTCGCGGTTTGTTGCATTGGACAGAGTAAGAGTGGTAGTTTAATAGACCATATTAGAAAAATTTTATTTACATATATTTTTAAAGCTTAAACTAAAAAAAATGTTGGCGGGAAATGTTGTCACGGGACGCCCGGGAAATGTAATACATAAAATGATAGAAATTATGCGCCAAGGTAGAAAAGTGAGGTATTATTGTCGAGGTCTTTAAAGGATCCGAGACATTAATACACTTTTCTACCGTGGCTCATATAGCATTTTTTTCACTACTTCACTACTGGCATTTTATTTTTTTAAATATTAGTTTGTCGACTCCCGTTTCACATGACATGACAGTTAACCTCACATTCTATTAAATGGATTGAGATTTAGTTATAATCAAGTAGGCTCTGTATTTTTCTACCTTGGTTAATAATGAACAACTTTACTACCTCAACAAAAGTCAATAAAGTTAGGTTTAGAGGCTAGTAGTGAAAAATAATAATTATTATTATTGTCAAGATTTTTGCCGCAATTAAATTAATGAAAATTGTATTTTATTTGATTAAAACTACTTTGGGTGGGACAACCAGTACTCATAGCAAATTGTTAATAATTTTAAAATATCGAATGTTCAGTTTCTCTTTGGATGGGACAATCAGTATAGCAAATTGTCAATAATTTGAAAATATCAAATAAATAAATTTATTTTTAGATGGGACAATCAGTATAATAGTATAGTGCTCAAAGATTGAAAAGTCGCCAAGAAACTAATTCCGCCTGCAACTCTTTTTTGAAATGATTTGACATATTTATGTGATAGCGTATCCCTTCCGAAAAATACCCCGGTACACAGAAAATAGCCCTTTCTTTTCTGCTTCTAATGTTTTTTTGTTCGCAAAAATTGGCTGGATAATAAGCGAGAAACGAAACTTAATTTTAATTAGGAGGATGTCACTAAAAATGCGGCGCACTCAATGCAATCGGTACCCTCAAACGCACCCCGCTCTGCCCGCTATTTCCCAAATGTATGCAACTATAGTCGATAGTCGAAATTCTGTAAAGTGACGTCATCGGTTATCTACCGATTTAAAGTGAACTCCATGAGCGTATCATAGTTTAAGGGTGCGAATACTGAAATATCTGGAATTTCAATTTTTAACATTTGAAATAATAACTTATCACAAGTTGTTCATAAGTAAGTTAAAACAAAATAAAAAAATGTTTAAAAGTCAATTCCAACTTACTACTACTAAAACTAAAATTGAGGTAACATTTTCGTTATTTGCTAACCGGCATTATCATTACGTAAAAGAAAGTTGTTTGTCAAGACCAAAATAAATTACCGATAAGTATAGGTATGTTGCGAGGTCACTTGTAAAATGTCTGACTAACTGGAAGCGGTATCACTCCCTGACGACTCCTCAGAATCATCGCTTTCTCCTCCTATATCGATAATGAGTGGTTCCGTCATTACTTCTACACGTATGTCTAAATCCCAAAACTTTATTTCTTCTTTTAATACGTGTTGAATACATTTACGCCAACTCTCAGCAGTAACGGTATGCAGCGCCTCGTCAAACAGTTTCTCAACGTCAGCCATTTTGAATGTACTGTTTTTTCTCGCAACATAATTTTTCACTTGGGCCCAAACCAGCTCGATGGGGTTTAACTCACAGTGGTAGGGAGGAAGTCTAACAACTGAGACGTTGAAATCTTTCGCCATTTCATCGACAACGTACTTAATATAACTGCTTTTATGTTTCCGTACGAGAGATAATAATTCAACTTTTAGCATTGCCTCGTTGTGCGGAATGCTTTTACTCTCTAACCAATCAATTATAACCCTCTTGCGGCTAGCTGAAGTAGGTATTTGCTCCAGTCGACGAGAGTGGTATGAAGCATTATCCATAACTATCACTGAACCAGGAGTTACCTTTGTTAAAATTGATCTAAACCATGTTTCAAACCGGTTACCATCCATCTCTTCATGGTAATCGACAGTTTTTTTGGACTGAAAACTTAGTAATCCACCTTCTACAAATCCTTCCTCGCTGCCAATGTGAGTGATAATCAGTCGACGTCCTTTCCCAGAGGGAGCTTTTAAACCGGAAGAGAAACCCTCCATAAAGGCTTGTCGATTGCTTCGTATATTCATGTCTTGCCACACTTTTGACACAGTGTGGCCTTCATTTAACCATGTTTCGTCAAGATAATATATGTGCCGTCCTTCGTTACGAAACTGTCGTATCTGTTTTAAATAATTTCTCCTCCATTCCACAATGTCATTTCGTTCAATTAAGGCACTGTTTCTACTTCTTGTTTGGTAACGAAAATTCATTAATTTTAAAGTTCGTCTCAAAACTTTATCACTGATGTTTGGTAAAGTATCATCAGCTTCTATTACCTTGCTCAATTTAGCTACCGAGGGGATTTCATTCCTAAAATAAAAAGAATGTATTTCCCTACGTATAGCATTCCGTGTTTGGTCGTCCAAAACAATTTTCTTTCTTCCCCTACTTTCCGGTTTACAGTTTTCACCTCGTTCTCTTGTCAAAGATCCGTCCCGCGATTTCTTTAGAATATTGTATATAGTACTCTCAGAAACTTTAGTTAAATAACTGCACTTAATCACAGCGTCACTAACACCCAACTGTTTGTCCATGGCACGCAGTCCTTCGTACACATTTAATATGAGGACTTTTTCTTCCCGAATTAAATTGTTACGACGCCGTTTTTTATCGCCAACACCGCTACACTCCGCCATTATTGTCACTAAATATACCGATATAAATATTACAATAAATACCAATAATAACCGATTTATCACACAAAACCACAACACAAATACTGATGTTACGTTCATGAAGAGAATAAACACCTCACATAACTGTTTACTATCACTGTCTCATTCGCGTAGCTCGATCTATCTATCTCGTTCTCAAAGCCGGAACATTGAAGCGACTCTCCAACATTGTCAAATCGGCGAGTTTTTCACAACAAACTTTGCGTTCAAGAAATATACATAAACACTTTATTTCACATTTCAAGTAAACTAATTATTATTAGTCTGCTTGAAATTTGAAATAAATATATTAAATTGGTATTGACTTAATTACATTGCATCTTTTGTACCTGAAATATTGACACAATGGATTTGAAGTGTATTTATAAAATACAGCATTTCTCTCTAGAATACATATGGCAACTGCGCTTTAACCAAAGTGTTGATTAGATAGCTCTGACTCACTTTACAGAATTTCGACTATCGAGTATAATACTCTTTTTAGATATTCTAATCGTGATTTTTAGTTCTTTAGTCCTAAAGGAACTCTTTTAATTTACCATAAAATGTTAATAGTTAATTAAAACCATCATGCATTAGTTACTATCATTATTGAAGTATTGAAAAAGTTTTTAATGTCTATTTTGGTTTTAGCATTACACTTTCAAATCTTAACCATTTTCAGAACTGGAATCCATATCTGTTACCACATTTTGTTGTATCCTATTATTACAACTTTGTCCAAGGCACTTGCATGATCCAATACATGGTACCTCTAACTTTATGCACTAACAGTTTCTAGATTTTCAACCTAAAGAGCAATTACTTACGTAGTATTTAAACAAAAATAAAATTTATTACATGCATATAACTTTTAAACAATTACACGAAGTTAATAAATCCGTGTGTAAAGGATACTCCGATAATGTTATAAGTATTGGTTTTAATTCGTCATTGTGCATCTCCCAACCATTTTGTAAAGAGTCCAAAGTGGCAGGTTTAGATTCTGAACTATGTAACCAAATGTGTGTCTGCTCTAACAATGCAATAGTAAGCTATCTCTAGTTGGAGGTAATTTACTGATATTTATAAAAGAAGCTAAAATACCTCTTAAAGTATCTACGCAGTCAAAGTCATCACTGTCTGTATAGAGTTTCAGAACAAATTTTTGCATTTGTTTAAAGAAGGTGTCCACCCCATTTCCGAAGTTCTTACGTCTTTTAGAAATGTCCAGTCCAGCAAATTGACTAGTGCTTTCACATCTTGTTGGAGCATGGAAAGCTGGTAAACTTTTTAATAGGTTCGACTGAAGATTTATTTTGTGTACAGGAATAAACCGCTCAGCTTCTTTAATACCTGTCTTTATGCATACTTCTTTAGTTAAAAAGTTCTTAAATGGGCTAAAAGAATTAGAACATCAGTATCTACAATACATCTAGTGAAGCCTTCTGATTTAGCTGACATTATATGCAATAATATTCGTGTGCCTGCCTCTTCATGAGTTGAACAGAGTATTTCAATATTGTCCAGAGAATAGTTTGCTTTGTGGTCAATAATATTTTCGAACCCTCCACTTTTTATACATTTTATGTTACATTTTAAAGAATGATTTAAAGAAGTATGGATAAAGACAGGTATAAAAGATACTAAGCGGTTTATTCCTGTACACAAAATAAATCTTCTGTCGAATTTATTGAAAAGTTTACCAGCTTTCCATGCTTACAGGAAGTGACAGCCCTAGTCAAATTGCTGGACTGGGCAATAAAAAATCATGCTGGAAAATATTTTTATCCCATCACGCATTTCTAAAAGACATAGGATTTTCGGAAATGGTGGATAACTTCTTTATTCAAACGCAAACATTTGTTCTAAAACTTCATACACGCAGTGATGACGTTGACTGCATAGATACTCTAATGGGTATTTTAGCTTACTATTGCATTGTTAGAGGGTAAACTACCAGACACACATTTGGTTACGTAGTTTAGAATCTAAACCTGCCACTCTGGACCCTTTACAAAATGATTGGAAGATGCAAAACGACGAATTACAACCAGTACTTACAACATTATCGGAGTATCCTTTACACACGGATGCATTAACTTCATGTAATTGTTTAAAAGGTATATACATGTAAAAAATTTTATTGTTGTTTAAATACTACGTAATTGCTTTTTAGGTTGCAAATCAAGAAACTGTTCGTGCATAAAGTTAGAGGTACCATATATTGGATCATGCAAGTGTCTTGGACAAAGTTGTAATAATACGATAAAACAAAATGTGGTATCAGATATGGATTCCAGTTCTGAAAGTGATTAAGATTTGAAAGTGTAATGCTACAACCAAAATAGACATTAAAAACTTTTTCAATATTTAAATAATGATAGCAACTAATGCATGATGGTTTTAACATTTTATGGTGAATTAAAAGAGTTCCTTTATGACTAAAGAACTAAAAATCACGATTAGAATATTTAAAAAGAGTATTAGTTGCATGCATTTTGGAAATAGCGGGAAGCGCGGGGTGCGTTTGAGTGTACCGATTGCATTGAGTGTGCCACATTTATAGTGACATCCTCCTAATTAACATTAAGTTTCTCGCTTATTATCCAGCCGATTCCAGCAAACAAAAAACCATTAAAAGCTGAAAAGAACGGGCTATTTTCTTTGTTTCAGGGTATTTTTTATTGGAGTTTTTGTTTCGCTGCAATGGCGATGAATAACAATTGAAAAGTGTCGTTCAAAAGCTACTGTTACCATTTAGCCACAAATAAGAGAAATAGAATTCATTGTCCGTTTAAACTAATGTAACTTTTAAAAATAAACTTTTTTTTTGTTAGTTTCCGTAAATAAAAGAGGATCCGCTTTTAACCAGTTGATAGAACTCGCATTGTTTTTTAAAAATTTTTCAACAAAAACGCTCCCCCCACCCTGCCCCCCGTCACATTTTTTATACTGCCGGGTACATTCGAATTAGGAAGGGATACACTATCATATAAATATGTCAAATCATTTTAAAAAAGAGTTGCACACAGGTTGAACGATAGAGACCAAATTGCACTATACTATAACAAATTTTTAATTATTTGAAAATATTTACCGACTTCGCTTTGGTTGGGACAATCAATATTGCCAACTTTTATGTTTCCCTTTAAAAACGTCGCATCGTTAAAAATCTGATGGCATCAGGTGGTCGTGCCGTTTGCCGTGACTGCAAACCAGCAGATTTTACTACCAAGGCGAAATTCAATATAGCGTCCCTTTAAGTTGTGCCTACATAAAATTCATTTTTCGTTAGTTTAGTTTAATTACTATATCTCTTTGTATTTAAATAAGCTAGAAAGATGATTATGCTTTATTGCCAAGAAAGTTTGCTATATTTTATGAACAATGTGATCTAAAAACTTAACAATAGAATGAGAACATAAAATAAAATAATTCCAACGTTAATATTGATTGATTGGTTCAGCACCACCAGTCAGAGGCTTAGAGACCTCGGCACCTCAGCCTTTAGGGTTTTTGTGCTCTTGGTTATACCGTTTATGTGAAGAGACCAGTAGCCCTTATCAGGACGATCAGTCTTTTCACTAGGTCCTTCTTGGAGAAATCCTCTCTTGGAAATTCTAGCCCTAGGAGTCTATATCTCCAATGAGACAGTGCTTTACATTCGAAGATAATGTGAGAGCCTATTTCCTCCTCTTCCATACACAACCGACAGATAGGATATATGCAAATTACCTTAGGGTGCAGTGACCGGTGAGTAATCCCGTCACTTTCCTTATCTGGACCCTGCTGAGGTTTAATATTTCTAGCTCGTCAAACTTCTGCATGGGATAGGGGCATGCTTGCAAAAAAAATTTCAACTGTCTCTTTACCTAGCTATTCTTATTCATCTATTGAAACTACCTCTACGTGTAGGGTTTATCGGGTACTTTTTTTCATATATTATAGGATATTGTTAATATAATATTCAAAATATTAAACTCAAGTATTACCTTGCCTTCTTAAACAAAAACTCCATTGACTAAAGTGGATCCTACTTTCAGCTCAAAGTAAAATTCAAAATATTTGCAGGCATGTAAAATTTTGAAAGCCTCCATCTGCTCTTTTGTTCTTTGATGCAAAAAACTGTGTGAAAATACCAAATACCTATTTATATCCATATAGTTAATCCATATCTCAAATGTGGTTAAAATCCAATGAAGGTTTTCACATACTAAAAAATTCGACGAAAAAATTCTTGAACACTGCTTACCATTGAATAGACAATACAAATCTGACCAGCTGTCCAAATTATTTGCCCTGGACGGCCATATTAGGTCACGTGATCTGGATTGCCTAATATGTGTTTTACACAAAACATTTTTTTTTACTTAATTACAGTTACCTGTAAATAATTGTCATATTAGTAAAGCGTGATCTATAGACGTCAAAAAATTATAGTTCAATACTATTAAACGCTTTACAAAATTAGAAAAAATAATTTCCAAAGAGCAGACCGTCCACTAAGAAGCAACAACTACTTCTCGGGCTATATGCCCTGACAGACATTGAATTACACTTTTAAAGTAAACGGGGTTGGTATATCTGTTAAGATAGAACCAACCATTCTGGTTTGCGATTAGAAGGAATAACATCACTTGTTGACAAGCACAAGGTAGATGCTATTCGTCCAGAAGCTCTGAGAGCATAATCATGGACTGGCCACTACGTTGATACCACACTAATACATTAACCTCAGTAAAGGAAATGGAGATATCGCTGATATCGCACTCTTAGCATTTCCTTTACTGAGGTTGATGTATTGGTGTGGTATCAACGTAGTCTCCAGTCCAGGATTATGCTCTCAGAGCTTCTGAAAGAATAGCATCTACCTTGTGCTGATGAGGCGTAAATACGCCGAAACTGGTCTACAAGTAATGTTATTCCTTCTAATCGCAAACCAGAATGGTTGGTTCTATCTTAACAGATATACCAACCCCGTTTACTTTAGAAGTGTAATTCAATGTCTGTCGGGGCATATAGCCCGAGAAGTAGTTGTTGCTTCTAAGTGGACAGTCTGCTCTTTGGAAATTTATTTTTCTAATTTTGTAAAGCGTTTAATAGTATTGAACTATTATTTTTTGACATTTTTTTTTGTTCGTTTTTTGAAGATTGACTAAGCGCTGCTCTCATGAAAACAGTTAGTAATATCGTTGATAAAAATATTAAAAAGTAATGGACCCAAGTGAGACCCCTGGGGTACTCCCGAAGTAACAGAAAATGCATGGGAATAGAAATGATTTACTCGTATCTGTTGAGTACAGTCAATTACGTAGCTATTAAACCACTTCAACATGGAACCACATATGCCATATGAATTAAGTTTCTGGACCAAAAGCTCATGTTAACTCTGTCAAACGCCTTGGAAAAGTCGGTGTAAATTGAATCAACTTGTAATCCCTTTTCCAAGGCTTCAGTCAGAAAATCAACATAAGTTAACAAACTCAATTCTGCCGATTTACCTGAAGTTAAACCAAATTGCTGGGAATTTAGGATCCCAGAACAATCATAAGCGAGAAAATCGGTAATAATACTTTCAAAGACCTTTGGAATAGTACTAAGGATGACTTAATGTCAGATTTGTCACCAGATTTATATATTGGTGTGACGTAGGAAAGTTTCCAAAACTCGGGAAAACACCTATGCTTAGGGATTTATTCTAAATTTGAAAAAGTGGTCGCGAAAGTATAAAACTGAATTCTCTAAGAAATAGAGGCGAGATTCCAACTGGCCCATGTCCTTTATTGACATCTAATGGTGAAAGTTTTTCATATATTTTTGAAATGTGGATGAAGATATATTCAGTTTAGATTGGATGTGGTCAACATTACAGTTTAAGGTTATGTGTGATTAAACGGTGTTAGCGGAGTGAGTGGTAAATAATATAGAAAATTTTACTGAAAAATTAAATGAATGTGTAAAGGAACATAAAATTTTGTATGATCTGTCACATGAAGATTATAAAAATATTAGGAAGAAAAATAAAATATTAGATGAAATAGGAAAACTTCTGGAAATTGACGATAAATAGTTTTTTTTATTGTTTCTTGCATTTTTATTCTATAGGCCATTGGTTATAGCATGTATTTAGTAGGTATATATAATATAATCATAAGTGTATAAGCTTTCACGTATTGAAATAATCAACAAATTTTTCACGTATTTGAAAAGCATAAAGTATGAAATTCTCCTTGCTCCTCACGTGCCTTATTAATGTAATGTACCCATAGTCTACGTTTTTTCCAGTTAAAAAAAAGTGGAGCTTTTATTAATTGCAATTAGCTATATAGACATCGAACTATATCTACCTATTCTGCTTCTCATCTTCTCAAAGTGCTGCCAAAAGCAAGGCTCCTTTCTTTTTCCTTTTTAACATTATAGAACTCTTGGTACCGCCAATCACGACCGCCACACACCCGTGGTATCTTTCACGACCGCCACTGCGTTAGTTTGAGAAGATTTTGATCGCTTCTAGTACCGCGTTGGTTTGTGAACTCCTCAAGCTTAAATAAACAAAATTTCAAATTTTTTAACAATTTTTGAAAAATTAAGGGTTGAAAGAAACTTTTTTTTTGAATTAACTTTTATCATGTTATAGGGCATAAGATTTCCTACAATTTTTATGTCCACAAAAATGAAAAGGTTGCCACAATAAAACATATTACTTATATTTATATATTTAATTTTTGTATAAACTACGTGTTTTGTTGATTTTTCATTTGGCATTTTTGTAGATGATTACACAGCTAATTAATTGTTATTAACATACTGTTTGCATCTATGCATTTAAGATATTACGCTATAAATAGCTTACAAAAAGTACGATGCACCGTAATAAAAATAAAACATTATTGTTCATGAGTTTACGGTGGACATGCTCTAACATTGTAGTAAACCTTTGTGGTATGAATTAGATATAATTTTTCGAAAACTTTGTGTGTTTGTTGTCTTTTATGATGTATTTTTGATTGTTTTTAGCATTTAGTTACCATTCTTAATTCAGTCCTTGTACAGAAAAGATCTATTTTTTCAAAAATATTTATATTCTAGCTTAAAAGATAAACTCTGTGGATTATTTTATCCAATTTCCATATCTATTACTTGTGTTTGGCGCAGACCTTCTCAAGGTCCTATCTCACGAGAGTTTCTGCGAATTCTTAATATGCCATAAGCCGATTCTAAAAAAGTTAAACACCGGATTAGCATTAAGAAAACTTGATTTTTTGCAGATATGATATTCCCGTGCCTGAAACAGCCGCTAATGGAGATCAAGGAATTCCGACTCCACCCAGTACAAATAGTGATAGAACTGTATGTAGTAATAGTAATCCAGCAACTTCCGGAAGCAGCATATATTGTTTCATATGCGGATTGCACTCGGAATTTACTCTAGCAAGAGTTATATATGGTAAACCACAAGGTAAATTTATAATTCTTTTTTTTTTGCGGAAATTGACAATATTTTTAAATAAAAAAAATGGGCTATATAACATTATTAGACAAGCTCTTTCACGACGAGCTTACACTATCTATATATAGGAGACTACTCACACGATTTCTATAAAAATTGGCTTAAATGGAGAACAGGTTATGGCGAATTTTTGGAAAATATTTTGACATTTTTAATAAAAAATTGTCAGGTGCAGACCTTGGTATTGAAAATTCTGTCTGAACATCCCCAATACCAAATAAAAAACATCTTGTCGGGTTGATTACTAGGACGATCAAGGTAATTGGTGATAGGTCGAAAACTTCTTTTTTGTTTACAGGTTATATAAATGATGAAAAGTTCAAGTTCAAAAATGTTGAATATCTGTGTTATATATTCTTTTATTTTAGCAGGTCGTGTATTTACCAGTCATAATTAAACAGTATTAATTGTCATTATTTGAAGTCAATCGCATCGTACAGTGATAGAAAATGGCTCGTTTGGATTCTATGTTTAAGTATTCCGTTTCAGGAGGACCCTTGAATGTTCTGTGGAATTAGCATGAGGTCTCATTGCCTCTATTCCGATATCTTTGTTGTTGCAGCATGTGACCGGGCATTACCGTGCATTAGCACAAAGTTATCATATCCAATAAATCCAGTAAAAGGGAAAACATGCTTTTCAAGGAAATATCGTATGTACTAATCAGCAATCATTCTTAAATTTACCTCAACATGCTCGGTACTGCTATCACAACATCATCCATCAAACTTCTATCATTGTAATCTTGTTTCGTCTGTAAAAAGAACCTTTCCCCATTGGTGTTAATTCCAATTAACATGGGCTTTTGCAAATGATAACCTTGTTGGTCTTGTGACGTGGGGGCAGCCTAAGAACTCTGTAAAGACGTTTTGGATTTAAAGCAACTTGCTCAAGTCTTCTGATTACCATTTTGACACTTATATTGACTTATCTGAAATCTTTTTTCAGATAAGAAGAATTTAGTGCGCGATCACTTGGCGTTGAACATCTTTTACGTTCATGACCTGGCCGCCTGGAGACTGGAGGATACAATCCAGTCTCATTATATCGTTTAACTATACGAGAAACTGTCGATAGATGGATACGCTTTTCGGTTAAAGTAACAATTTTCACAGAATATAACTCGCTTAAATGTGGCATCTCACTAACTTAAACTACGGAAAGTATAAATAATGCACTCGGAATGATATTCCAATATCGCTTTCAGACGCCTTGGCACACTATGATATATTTCGGCGTTTTCTTTTTCCGCCAAAATTTATTTGTTTTAATTTTTATGAATTGATCATTTTTTTTCAGGTCGGAACGCTCCTTTTTTTCCGATATTATTAAGACACAAAAGTCATCCGAACGCAGAACACTTGAGAGAAGACGGCTCGGCATTAGTGTGTACTTTCTGTTATCATAGCTTTGTCAACCAATGGAGAAATTATGAAGCACAAGATTTAGCCGCGACGGCGGATAAACGGGAATATAATACTCATGATTATCGATGTTATGTTTGCGGTATTTTTACTTACAGGAAGAGAGTAAGGGCACTCCTTATAAAGGTAACCGTGTTTCATATGTTTTATTTGTATTTAAAAACGCTTTGTTTGCATTTAAGAACGTTGTTTGTTGTAAATTCTAATGATATAAAAATCTAAAACTAAATTACATAAATGATGATGTTTTAATATTTATTTTCGATTTTGTGTTTCATATTATGTGTGATCTTGTTTTATCTCGCTGTCAAAGTCAACCTTCCGACATCGACATACTGTACAGATTGAATAAATTGCTCTTCTAAGTAGGTTTGCTATTCGGTGACTTCACGCAGTAAATGAGATGCTGTTTCGTATGTAAATTTCTCATTTATTTATATTGTGTTATTTCAGGATTTTCCTTTTTTAAAATTCCATCCGCAACCGGAGCACTCTCTACTTTTGGAGAATAGTGATTACGCTGTCGTATGTTTGGACTGTTACGAAACGCTTAGAACTCAAAGTTTGGAATATGAACGATGGGGATTACCGTTAGATAAGCGACAATACAATTGGATAACGCAACCGCCTCCTCCCGAAGATAGTCCTGAAGCTATGGTTGCCAGGTTACCAAGTGGTCAACGAAGTGATAAAGTGGTAAGTTTTTTCAATAAAAAATGTTTTTGTAAAAATTGTTTGAATAGTTTTAAATTGGAATTCAATAAATGGTTATAATATACAGTAAGGAGGCTTAGGTCGGAATAAATTCAATATTTTTCTGTCTAAAGCTATTATAGCAAAACGCTTGCACAGGTCAATTTTTATGTGACAAGTTGAATTATATTAGAATATGATCACCGTTCCCAAGGAGTCTATAAAAAGTTTGTTTTTAGGTACCACCAACATTTGTAGCCAAACCAAATAAAAGGAATCATTCTCCAAAAACGGTAGAAAAGAAAATGAAGACTGAAGTTCGACCTGGTGAGTATTTACTTTTTTATTGATGCGTGTTCGTTCAATTGTATAGTCTGAATCAACTAAGAAAAACACACAGCAGTCATCGAATTCTAATTTGAACCATGCGAAAGGGAACGCTCATGAACACGCCACTGAAGCATAACATCAGAGAGTAGAATATTATTCCGGTCTTTGACGGGTATGACGCCTGTGTGTTTTTCTTAGTTGATTCGTACTCTACATGCGTTCATTATAAATATAGTAAATAGCTGCTGATTAGTTTCGTATTTTTAGAAGACAATAATTTGATAAATATTACAGAGAAATTTTTTGTCCACTCCCTTATTTTAATTTTATCATTAGATATGCAGGAACTGTACTTTAAAGTTATATCCATTAAGATACAAGTTTACATCCCAATATTTGGTCAGTATCAAATATGGCTGTGACTACTTATCTGACGAATCTTGCGGTTTATTCGTAAGTTTTTAAAATCTGTGCATTTTCAATGATAAAGGTAAAGTATGGGAGTAGATAAAATAATGTATGCGCTCGCATACAATGGCTATTCAGGCACTTGTATTGATTTTCATACTATTGTTCTAATAGTCATAATTCATTCCATAATATACTATTACAAAAAAATGCTAGAAAAGCTTCAACCTAGAGAATCTCGTCAGTGACGGGCGAATAACTAGTAAAATGGATACTGCCACAAATTTACAACACATGAGATTTGATTCAGAGGGTTGTCGATTTTTTCTTCGTTTTTTTTTTAAACAAAAGCGCATTTTACATTATCTAGATCTTTAGTCCAAGCTACCAAGCTTTTTAACTCCGAATTCCATTAAGACGTATCGATTTTCTTGAAATTTTAACAGTAGGTAGGGAATACCTACCTACTGTGTGCTCTTACCCTGGCGGTTGATACCACCCCAACTCGGGGGGTGAGAATGTTTATATTCAAAACCACAAATAAATAGAGAACTCATTTTAAGCAAAACATGTTCTATAGAGTTTTTTTGAAAACTCAATAGTTTTTGACTTATTCGTGATTGAAAATCGTAAAAAATACGTTTTTAATCGGTTTTTCACGAATAACTCAAATACTCTTCATTTTATTGAAAACACTATAAGGAGTAAAAGTAAAACTTATTGAATTAAATAACAAAGATATTTGTTGTTTTAGTTTTTCTGTAGACCCAATCCTCATCGAGATATAACTTTTTAAAGGTTAAAAATGTTTATCGAACGAAAAAGTTAAAATTGAACATTAAATAACAGAAAAACGTTCAATTTTATGGGTAAAATTTATTGACCTTTTTAAAGTACTTTAAAAAAGCCAAAATGAGACGTTGTAAAACTCTAGTATAAAAACTAAGAGTTATGACGAAAATAAGATAGATAGAAATACATATTTTTTTGTGGAAAAAAACCACAATAATACCCTTATTGTTTATAAAGGATAATCCACCTACGATTTACTTTATTTATGCTCTAACAATAGTATCCAGAAGTTTGAACAATTTAGAATGCTTGATTCTGAAAAAAATTATGCTTTAAGTGGAAGAAGCATTTGTGAAATTTTTTCAAAATAATTAAAAACTCAAAAATCCGTGAAAATTACTGGAAAACAAAAAGTTATTATTTTCTTTATTGAACATTTTCTTTTTTTTTAAGTTTTCTGTAGCTTAAAAATTACCCTAGATATTACCTTTTAAAATTCACATTAACGTGTGACTGGTACCGTTTTAGAGCCCCGTTAAAATTGAAGGGTTGAAATTTTTTTAACTTTAATAAGCTTGTAGGTCATGAAATTCCCTATAAAACGAGCTATTGAGCAAACCATTTGCTTAAAATTTGACCGAGATACAGCCAAAAGTATTGCAACAGTACCTCCAAAACAGAACAAATTCTAGAAGCCGATATGTACTGTTCAATAATTTTATATGCAGCTCCTAAAGACTCGCAACTAAACAAAATGCAAAAAATTAAAGACTTGCCAGAATTTATTGAAAAAATGCGATATGTCCTTCATGAACGCAACCACCAAAAACAATGCGGTGAAATTTTCATCCCTCGTTCCCACAGTGGATGCTCTTAAAAGATGCTACTACCAAGTTCAAGTTTGGCTTGGAAATAAAAACATTGATCAAACTGATTGGGGGTGGACTACAGTAGAGGGATATTTGCAACCCATCAGGCCCCGGAGCAATCCTGCACCCGAAGACTTTTTTGCAATTCTACTTGCGGTGAATGTGCTGGTCAAAATTGCCAGAATTGTGATACAATAATTGATTAAGATGAGGAAGAAATCGAAAATACCGATTTTGACGTTGACGATGACTTTTAATTGAATTCTATTTTATGTTTTGAGTCATTTCGTTTTTTTTTCACTTTTATGTAAAATAAAATATTGCACATTTAATTAGATATATGGCAACCATTTTTTTATTATAATTTTCCTTCCATGCATTCCAAATTTTTGTATAAATATATCCTTGTAAAGGGTTGAAAATTTGGATACGGTAAAATATGTCAATATGTCATAATGTATTAAAAAGTCATTAAATTGCTTTTTTTCCCAATTTTATATTATCAGGGGTGCTGTATAAGGGATGAAATTAGTCAGAAAGGTTTGAAAAATGATAAATAGTGTATTGAACAACCTTAATTCTAGCCCTGTAAGTGTTTTCAACTTATTATATAATGCTATTGATTTTTTGCAATAAGGGGTAGTTTTCACACTTCATAATAATAAGCACATATCGGCATATTGATCTGAAGGGTAAGTATAGCTTATTTACAAAATTTCATGAAAATCGATGCATCTTCATGGAAATCGGAGGTTATACCATATTTTATTATTCTATTCCTACTTGTACTTTTTGGTATTGATGAAGTTGTTATTGTGTTGGTTAAGTTAGTAATTTTTAAAATATTAAGTCGATTTGCAAGTTTTCTACTACTTGTTATCTATTTTATCTAGAGATTTTGTTTTGTGGTGGCAGTATTTTTGTTGGAAAAATTTGAAAGACGACTATGAACTAAAATAATTTAATAAAGTCGCAGTATTGAATGGGATATCAATTGTTGCAAAACCTTGACTTTTTCAAATATTAAAAAAGTTGGAGTGTGGCAACGGTGCGTTGAGATAATAAAGTGTTTATAAAATTCGCCTGCATTTATTTCGATATATCGGAAAGAGCAGCGAAAATTAATCAAATAGAATTTGAATTGTATCAACAAAAGGTAAAGTACGTAGTGCTACAAAAGAAAAAAAACAAAAAAAAAAACGTTATATTTTGTAAAAACAATTAAATAAATAGGTTAGTGTTAGGTTATTAAAATAAAAAGCAATTGATTTAAGGCGAGTCCAAAACAATATAATTTGCGACGTTGTCAAATTTAAAAAATAAAGGACAAAATAAAGAAAGAAATTAGATATATATAATAAGTGGCTGGATAGATCAAGTATCTCCGAAGAGTAGATCTGGGTATCTTGGTCTTACGCTACCACGAAAATAATATAATTAAATAGTAATTGAATACAAAATATAAACAAAATGGATAGTGATGATTATTCTACAGAAGATTCAAAGAAAAGAAAAATGGATGGTGTATTTGAAGTTAGCAAGAGGACTAGCAGAACCCCAACTAAAAGTAAAAAAGATGAAAAGTTAGATCAAATCATAGCGTTAATGAAGGAAATGTCTGCAGATCAAAAGGATATGAAATGGGAACAACAACTGATTAAAAACGAGATCAAAGAAACCAAAGATCAACAGGCTCTGTTTAATGAAGAAATATTAAAGTTGAAAGTTGAAAACGAAGTATTGAGAAAAGAAAACCAAGCAATTAAAAAAGAAAATGCAGAAATGAAAACAGAAATGGAAGAGATTAAAACAACAATGGAAATTATAGATAAAGAAAGAAGAAAGAATAATGTGATGATAAATGGATTAAAACTTGATACTAATGAGCCGTCGAAATTGGTAGAAAATGTCAGAAACTTTTTGAGTCAACAACTAAAAATAAATATCGATCCTAAAGTAGTTAACAAGATAGGGGAGAAAATGTGTATAGTGGAATGTCAAAAAGAAGCTGATAAAGAAAAAATTATGGCAAATAAAGCTAAATTAAAGGAGAGGAAAGAAGAAAGAGTTTTTATAAATAATGATATGACCAAGAAGGAAAGAGAAAAACAAAAAGAGATAAGGATGTTTGCAAAATTAGAAAGTCAAAAGGGAAAAGACGTAAAAACGGGATACAATAAGGTAACGGTAAATGGGCAAGAATGGAGATGGGATAAAGAAACAAATAGAATGAGAATACTGGAAAAAATACATTCAAAAAACTAAATAAAGAAACAGATATTCATGGTAACAGAGAAAAAGACACAGCAACGGAATTGGATATGAATAAAGTAAAATCAGCAACGGAAATGTGGAGAATTGGAACATGGAATGTAAGAAGTATTTTAGGAAAAGAAAAAGAATTAGAAGAAGAGTTTGAAAATACAAACTTGAGAATACTAGCTATAACAGAGACAAAAAAAAAGGACAGGGGATAGTGAAAATGGATAATGGCCATATACTCATATATAGTGGTATTGAAAATGAGAAAAGAGCAGCAGCAGGAGTTGCATGCATAATACATAGAAACTTAGAAGAACAAATTACTGGATGGAGGGGATGGTCGGAAAGATTATTGGTGATGGAAATGAAAGATAAAAATATGAACACAAAAACTATAATAATTGTATATGGACCAAATGAAGACGATACAGTAGGAAATAAAGATAGGTTTTGGGAAGATCTAACTATGGCTACAGAAAATGCAAAAGGAAAAATAATTATACTTGGAGATTTGAATAGCAGAGTGGGAACAAAAGATGACATTTATAGAGCAGTAATAGGAAAACATGGTGAAACATTTAGGAATAATAATGGAGAACGGCTGCTGGATTTTTGCATATTACACAATTTTATTGTAACTAATACATTTTTCCAACATAAAGACATACATAAATATACACGTGTGATGGAAAGCAGAAATGAAAGGTCAATAATAGATTATATATTAGTGGAAAAGAGAAATAGAAAGGAAGTATTGGATACCAAAGTTAGAAGAGGACCAGAAATAGGAAGTGACCACTATTTACTTGTAACAAAAATAAGAGAACAAGTAGAAATTACAAACCATAATAGACAAAAATTAGAAAAAACAATAGAATATGAATCGGTCAGATCATACAAACTACAAAACAAAGATATGGCAGAAAAATACAAAATAGCATTATCAGGAAAGTTCTTAAATAAATGTGATATACTGAAAAATGGTAATTTAGAAGAAATGTGGGATTATTTCAAAAAAACCGTATTGGAAACCGCTAAAGAAATATGTGGTTGTAGCAAGAAAACTAATAAGAAAAAACAAACAGCTTGGTGGACGGACGAAATTAAAATAAAAGTAAAATTAAAAAAAGAAGCGTGGAAAATGTATATAAATAACAAAACAACGGAAAACTATGAAATGTATAAAGAGAAGAGGAAAAATGTAAAAGAGATGGTAGCAGTAGCTAAAAGAAATCAGTGGAAAGAATTTGGCGAAAAAATGGAAAGCAATAGTAAATCAAATCAAAAACTGTTTTACAAAACATTGAAGTCATTAAGAAAGGAAAAAACACAAGAAATAACCTGGATAAAAAATAAAAAAGGAGATATACTAAGAAATGAAAACGAAGTAATTGATAGATGGAAAGAGTACTTTGAGGAATTACTAGGAGCAGACAAAGTTCAGGACATTAACAAAAAAAAGGATGCAATAATAGAAAATAAAGACATTGTAACACTAAAAGAATTACAGGAAATAATAGATGAATTGAAAAATGGAAAATCTCCAGGAATTGATAAATTAACATCAGAAATGTTCAAGAATTTAGGGGAAACAGGAACAAAAATATTATTGAAAATATACAACACTGTTTGGAGTGAAGAACAGATTCCAGAAGATTGGAAGACAGCCTTAATAGTTCCAATATATAAAAAGGGGGATAGACAAGACTGCAATAATTATAGAGGAATAAATCTACTTAGTACAGCTATGAAAGTCTACGAGAATATTATAGACAGTAAGCTAAGACCACTGATAGAAAATACTCTCGAAGAATCGCAAAGTGGATTTAGAAGAGGGCGAAGCATACAAGACCACATATTTACGGTGAAACAGATAATTCATAAGTTCTCACAACAAGAAAAAGAGGTATATATGGGATTTATAGATATGGAAAAAGCTTTTGACAAAGTACCAAGGGAGAAGTTATGGAAAGTACTAGAAGGAAGAGGGGTAAACTACAAAATAATAGACATAATCAAAAACATTTACAAAAATAATAGAAATTGTGTAATATACAAAAATAAAGCATCAGAATCATTTTCAACACAAGAAGGATTAAGGCAAGGAGGGGGACTAAGTCCATTATTATTTACAATTTTTATTGATGAAATAATAAAAAAATCGTCAATCAAAATGGCAAAACTACACGTTGGATACAGACATTTAGGAAGAGTGGATATATCAGAAGCAGCTTTTGCAGATGATTTAATAATTATGGCAGGGAAAGAGAAGGATTTACAAAAGAATATGGAAATATGGAGCACGGTATCTGAAGAATTTGGAATGACAGTTAATCAAAGCAAAACCAAAGTTATGGTTATAGGACCGCAACAAAAACATTTGAATATACAATTAGATGGAATAAAAATTGAGCAAGTTAGAAGATATAAATACTTGGGAGTAGAAATAGAAGAAAATGGAACGCAGGAAGTCGAAATTACCAATAGAGTACAAAAAACGATGAATCTTTATCACACGATGAATTCGACATTTATAAATAAAAAAGAAATTTCCAAGAAAACGAAGTTGAACGTATTTAAAACAATTTATCGGCCAATATTAACATTCGGATGTGAATCTTGGGTATTAACAAAGAGACAAAAGAGTCGAATACAAGCAGTTGAGATGAAGTATCTTAGGCGAGTTAAAGGAGTCACAAAGAAAGACAAACTAAGAAATACGAAAATAAGAGAAGACCTTGACATAGAATCAACACTCAAGTTTATTGAAAAGAGACAATTAAGCTGGTGGGGACATTTACAAAGAATGAACGATACAAGACCAGTTAAAAAAGTATGGCAATCAAAAATACAAAAAAGAACGAAAAAGGGAAGACCAAAACAAACATGGGATGGTGTTATGGTAGGCATACTACAAGAAAAAGGAAAAACATGGACAGAGGCAAAAACAATGGCAAAAGATAAAAAACAATGGGCTAAATTTGTACATGAATAAAATTCTATCTGGACCAAAGCATCGATGAAAAAATGGATACATGTCTTAAGCATAATACTATGTAGTTGAAACAAGTATAATTGTAAAAGTATACCCTACACCATACACTATGGTAATTGGGTTTTTGATAATATATATATAAAAAAGTTGTGAGTAAAAAGGGAACTAAGGAAATGTCCATTAAAGAAGAGGCTTCAACAGGTACTGAATACGTAACCTTTAACTTGTATGCTTGTAGACTTTTAAAGTGTAGGTTTACAGATGGTAAATGAGATTTCTTCATTAAAATTGACCCATCTATGGAAAGAAGTATTTTCAAAGCCAAATTGTTAAGCCCACAACTTAATATCAATCGGAGTTGAAAGACCTTTTAAAAACGAAAAAAAAAAGAAAAAAATTACTAAACATGACAATATTGAATAATTAATAGATATTGTTCAAAAACCCCTCATTATATTTATTTGATTTTGGTAACTTGGTACGTACCCTGTATAATTTCCACCCTAATCTACGAAACTGCTCAAAAAATTTTAATGGCGTTTTGTAAATGTGGATTATAGTGAGGAAACAATGCCGATAATCAATATCAGTCAATAGTCGAAGTGAGAAGGAAGAACACACGCACTCGCTTGTCAACAGGTGGTTGCATAGCAATGGGCCGATCTTCACCAATTGAGTTCGCTCGGAGTTCGCGGTAATATGATTTTCGCACGGCGTTGCCGGATTGAAAGAAACCCATAACATATTTGAAAAAAATGTTTACCTTTAACATTCAGTATTTAAAAAAAAATGTTAATAGACAAAATCCAATGAAACAAGCACATAAAAGTACTAACGTATAATGGTTATTATTATATTGTTCATAATTGTTATGTATTCATACGTATTTATACCTTAAATAATTAAGAATCGGCGACATAAATCTTTTAATGTCGTTGAAAGATACATAATATAAATAATGACAAGAAAATGGGTCATTTTGAGCCGATTTGAAACTCGCCTTAAGAAAGGATTTACTAAACGGTATAAATTTCAATCCCCCAGCAAAATTAAAGGATTGCAAAATTTGTATTCAAGCAAAATTTTCAACATTACCATTTCCAGTCCGTGAAAATCCGAAAAACCTGCAAGTTTTGCATACAATCCACTCCTATATTTGTGGACTATTTCTAGTAAGAACTCCAGGCGGTAAGCGATACTTCGTATCATTAATCGATGAATACTCACGGTATACCAAAGTATATTTCATAGCTGAGAAGAGGATTTTGGAAACATTCAATTCAATACAAAAATGAAGTCGAAAATATCTTTGGAAAAAGGATAAAATTTTTACAATCAGATAATGGAACAGAATACTGCAATAATGAATTTGAAAGATACCTTAAAGGAAATGGAATACAAAGAAGATTATCAACAGCGAGAACTCCACAACAGAATGGACTAGCAGAAAGAAAAAATCGTACAATTTTATACAGAACTAGATGTCTATTAATTGAAGCTAAATTGCCACATATGTTTTGGGCTGAAGCTGTGAACACAGCAAACTATCTAATAAATAGATCTCCATCCAGCTCCTTAGATGGTGAAACTCCTTTTCACAAGCGGTTAGGACATGCACCATCAGTACGTCATTTACATGTTTTTGGAGCAAAGACATTTATGTTGAACAAAAATCCAAACCGAAGTAAACTGAGTGCCAAAGCCGACCGTGGCATATTTATGGGGTACTCAGAAACGTCAAAAGGATTTAGAATTTGGATGCCAAATCAACGAAGAATTATAATCAGTCGAGATGTCAAAATTTTGGATGAGAAATTAAATGAAGATTATTCTGACCAAACTGAAGATATTAACGTTTTATTGAGGCAAAATTTTGAAGAAAGAAGAGATACCAATGAAGATTTTATCAGTTTATCACATAGAAGACAAAATTTAGATCAACGAATATATGAAGAATATAATGAAAATCAAGAATTACCGGAAGAATACGAACAAGAAGTCGAAATAGAGAAGAAGAAAATTTAGAAAATCAAGAAGAAGATATGCACAACCGTTGATTGAGTATAACAAGATACGCGAATCCTATGTTCTAAAATGTTCATGATCCCCCACTATTATTGTAAAAATCAGTTGCCGTAATGATGCGCCTCTAGCGCGAGAAACGAAAACTAGCCACTTTTGGTCATCGTGTTGATGAGGAAACAACAGCAAATTGTTATCGGTACGGTTTGAGATTAGACCTATTTACATTGTTCAGAAAATAATCTTCTACAGGTGGCGTCTATTTTGTATGGATGCGGACAAAAATAAAATATGAATTGTACTGATCTTTGAAATTCTTTATTTTTGTTTTGTTTAATTTTTATAAATTTCCACAAATTATATACAAAACAATACAATAGTTTTATAGGTATTCTATTGCAAATTTTCAATTATTTTGAACAAAAAATAAATAAGTTCCTCACTATACATTTACATTATATAGGCTACCAGGTAAAAAGAAAAAGTTTGTTTAATTCAGATATACAGGGTATTTCAGAAAAGTAATATAAGTTTACAATCTGACTAGTTTTTTTTGAAACCTCTCCGTGAAATTTAAAAAAACAACCAAAATGAAATTAAAAATATTCTAGTGTACAATGTAACATTTTTAACAATCACTGTAACATCTGGCAGTGAGTAAACGAACTTTTTTAAAAATTATAATTTATCACGGATTTCTTAGTAACAGAAATTTTTCAAAAATTTTTATTATCAAATTTTACAATGATTGTTAAAAGTATCATAAACTTCACAGACAAAATAGAATTAACAATAAAAATACGATTGAGATTCAATAAATTACTACTATTGTTCGGATTAGTTAATATTTCATTTATATAGAAGACAAGATTTTTGTTTTCCTACTTTCTTTAGTCTTAATTCTGATTTGTTCCTTTTTAATATTTTCTGCTTGTACAATATTAATGTTTATCCGAACTATCATCATTTTGGAAAATATTTTCAACAAATAATCTATGTGACTGTCATTACAACAAATATCGTCTTTTATTAAATTGAAACATTCTTGTCTTATTTCAGTTTTAATGTTTTTACACAATTTATATTTCTCATAGAAAATAGTAATATTTTTAAGTAGATGATGAATCACTGCATTAAATTTTGGAGTAGGTTTCTTTAGATAGCTAATTTGTTCTTTGCCAAAATCTTTGTGAAAAATTTGTTATTCAATATTACTAAATGACTCATCCGATTTTATCATAATACTTGAACATCTTTGACAATTGTACCGTTTTTGAACCCTAAAACCTAAGTAACCGGCAACTAAAGCGTTACTACATGTTTCGAGATTTATCTCTATTGAAGTTGTATCAGAAATTTCCTGGTCAACGAATACATCCTCTGTTGGCTCATCTTCCATTAATACTCTGTCATCTTCATTTAAATCTCTGGCATGGCATCACTTGAATCCACATATTTTGGTTGAGCATCAATTGTGAGATGCTCTATCTCTTCATCTAATTCACAATTTGAGTCACTGCTTTCATTTTGCAATCTGATAAACATATTATGTTGCATGGCGACTCTAAATTGTTGACAATTAGGATACGGATTGTACCCTCCTCGGTGTCTGACAACAGAGAAAAAAATTTCAATTGGATCCTGATTTAAATTGTACATCGAGAGAAATTTGTAATTTTTTTTCATGTCCTGCCACAACAACAATATTGCGTTTATGGTCCAAATCATGCCACCAATACAATAGATACTTTTGGTTTTTTCTCTACCTTTAGAAAATACTGTAATTTGCTGAAACATTCTTTTTTTATTTTCTAATATGTACTTGCTCTTCGCTGTATATGGATAATGGTCTTTTTTTTATATTTGGATCTACCAAATTTTTACTGTTCAAAATATCAAAAGTATCATTCATATCTTGAACAAAATGTGAAGTTGCTGTTATGGTGTCACTGTTAAAACTTTTCAAAATTGACACTGTTTTAAGCGTCGATGCTACAGTGCGGCTAAATATTTGTGTAGCATATTTAACTCTCATTTTTTGAAAGTTGTTATGATTAATATGAACAGGAGTGATTTTTGGCATTGCCCTAGTACTCGAACTTTGTCGGTCCAGTTCGTAGGTCTTTTTTATATCACTCCACGCCACTGATTTCCCATCAACATTAAATTGGTTTGCTAAATTTGCAAAATTATTTCTAAAAGATTTAATCAAATGAGGAGCGTCAAATACTGTATATATCTTACGATCATTTGAGTAAAAATAGGGTTTGGTTTCAGTTGCCTCTAAAAGGGAAAATACACCACGATTGTTTGACCCTTGATCGCATACAGTCACTCGCGGGTTTAATGAAATTTCCTGTAGTTTTTGTAGGACTGTTTCCACTAAAAGTTTTAATTTATTTTTGGGTACCGGCCCTTTATTCGTGTAATATGCAAAAGGAAATTTCCAACGTTTCAGTAGTCCTCGGACATAAAAAACCAACGCACAATTTGCCAACCTATCGGATTTTCCAAGGTGCCCTAAATCCTGGAATCCTTCAATTTCGTCCAACGTTTCATTAAGTTTCAGATCTTGTTTTAACGAAATTTCGTCCATTAGAACAACTACTTGTCGTTCAAGAGCTGTCATTGTTTGGACTTTATGGGCTAGAAGGTTCACTAAATTTGTGTTTACCCCAGTTTGCAAATTTACCGTTTGTAACCATTCCTGACTTGTCCTAATAGAAGGTAACACAAATTTCAGGTTATTGCGCAAAAACTTATAACAGGATGGGGATTTATAATAAATAGAAAGAGCAAGTTGCTTTTCGTTTTTTGTCCAAGCACGTCTCTTAGTTTTGAAACATTGCATTTTTACGAAGGTTTTTACTTGTGACGTTGAATTAGAAAGTAAATTTTCAAGAATAGAATGAGCAGTTTTTGTTTTCTTCTTGTTACTGTACCTTACGTTGCGGATTTTACTCGCGTTTAACTGTTTTTTAAGGTCAGCTAATTTGTAACGTAGCTTACGAAATTTCGGCGACAAAGTCTGAAATGGCATCCTTAGAATCCTGTCGCTAATATTGGAAGAATGCTCCAATGACGAATTCTGTAAAAAATCATCAGCTTCAGGTTCGTGTTTTCTTTTTCTTCCATACGTTTTTAGAATAGGTGGACTGGTCGAAGCTGACGGATTATCGGTTAACACCTCTCGTACAACTTCTATTTCGGTTTCTTTCGGCTGTAAACGAATCTTCTTTGGAGTAGTTGATTCTGTAATATTAAAACAAGTAATAATGAGGTTTTTCCCGTAATCCGTTAAACAAATCGGTCGAATGCCTAATCCCAATCAACGGTAATAAAAGTCTATTTAGAAGAGGATTACGATCTTACACCCTTAATACCTACAGTAAATTCAGGCTTTTCCCATATTATATTTTTAGTATTCTGGAGGTTTGAGGACAGTAAAAAATGAATTCAGTTACTGATGAACATTCATCAGAAGAAAATATATTTCAAGAATATCTCGAACAATGTCAGAAAAAAAAATTTTAGTCCCAAGAAAGAAAACTCATTAATGCATTTTGTTAAAGAATATGTAAAAATAATATACGGTGCACACGAATTCCTGTCAGGTTTCTTAATGACTGATATAATACACATGAGTTCCCGTCCGACGCGGTATCTTAATCCCGCACTCGAATTGTCGTCCAGTTTATTTAATCCGCTTCCAGGTAAACTAAATAGTTCTGAAAATTCCAGTAAATCGTAATCCTGAATTCTGATGAAAAAGTTGATTAACCGATTGGGGTGGCTTTGCAGACCTTTAGTTTTTTTTTCTATTTTCTTTTTTCATATTTAAGGTCTGTCGGGTTATAATTGGTTCGGGGAGTGGATGGAAAAATGTGAATCTTGGTATATTCCCTACCCCTTCTCGAAAAAATATCAAATGATTTGATATTTATATCTATCTATCTATCTATCTATTACATATATTATATTTATTCGGATAATTTACCATAAACACCTATTGGACAGGTCAGTTTTCACCCTGACGGGAACTCGAGTGACGGCTTAACGTACCCTAATTATGAAACAGGTAGACTGGTTATCCTGACGGGAATTCGTGTGCGTCCATAATAGAAAACAAAAAGACTGATACAAATATAAATAAACTAACTTGTTAGAATTTATATCATTCCAAATCTCGAAATGGTTAGGCCTTTAAGCTAGACGATGAAATAAAACAATTTAATTTGTTTAAATCTCCATTATATTTTGAACTGATGTTCAATTTAAAATTAGTGACGCGTTCCGCTACACAGTAGCTTTATCAAACTAGTGATGATACAATGAAAAAATTTTAATTTATATAGTGCCTTAATACGGAGTTCTAAGATATTGACAAAAGTATTATAATATGTTTAAATGGATATAAAGTACAAACAGTGCCTAAATACGGAATTCTACGAATATTACAAAGGTATTTGAAAAAGAGTACCTGTAAAATTTATCCACAACCATCACATCTTCTAGGTAAAAAGGTTTAATAAGGGGGAATGATTAATATCTATTTGGTCGTTAAGCAGATTACCTGAATATTTGTTTTTGTTAATCTGGAGGGCTTCTAAAAGATTTAATTTAAAGGATTTGGGTTCTACATGCAAAATTTCAAAATTTGAGTCGAAAGTGTGTTGGTTTGTTAATAGATGATTTGAATAGTTGGAATCTAATTTGTTGTTGTCGTAGCTACGTTTGTGTTCTGAAATTCTAGTTTTAAAATTCCTAAAAGTTCTACCTATATAAATTTTGTCACTGTTGTCGTTACCACATTTTAATTTATAGACAAATCAGGTGTTTAAACAAATCAAATTGTTTTATTTCATCATTTAGTATGGATCTTCATCAAGTAAAAGCCTCATCTATTCAATAAATAAGGTATTTTATTCTTCTGAATAATAAAAAATACCTCCAAAAACCCCGTACTTTTGCAATTATATTCAAATATTGCGTCCGTTCTGGTTCACACTGTATATATTTTTTACTGCACCTAACCGTTGATTGAGTTATTAGTCAATGATCTAACATTACGACTATAACCTGGACCCAAAAGGTCTACTCAAACCGAATTATTGTTACCGAAAATAAAAACAAAATTAAACTTAAAGATTAAATTAAATAATAATAAAAAACTTACCTGATACATCATATGGCACAGGAAGTGCATATTTTTACAGCTGTTTTCGTGTTTTCGCTGAACACGATAAATCATTAGTGGTAAAATGTTTTTCACAAATTTTCTTATTTTTTAATTCCTCAGGGTAGTTATAATCCAATTTGATATTTCCGGAGCGCTTTACCCATTCTTTTAATCGGTTACTGTCTTTTATCGGAAATTTAAAAAATGACACAGATCCCTCAGTTTCTTTCTTTTCTTTTATATTTCTACAGTTAATATAACTGCATTTGACCGAATATTTTCCGGACATTATTCTAATAAAGTTAAACAAACGATAAATGCCAATAAGTAAACAAAATAAAATATGAATCGTCAGTGGAAAACTAGTAAATAAAATCATTAAATGAGTAAATACGTACACAATCAATGATAACACGCACAGTGGTATACGGAAAAGCTAAGGCGAAGTAACAACAACAAGATCTAGACGTCGACTGGCAACGGTAAGAGGGATTTTGTGTATGCAAGCAACAACGCCATCCAATTATTAGAGGGATTTTCGGCTACAAATAGTTCCATAAGGTCGCGCTTCTTTCTATTTATTCATTCAACGGCACAACCTAGGAGATGAAGAATATGTCGATAATATGCCTGTTAACCTAAGACCACAAAGAAATATCCATCTGCCATCCTGGACTGTTGATTTTCACATGTCAAATTTATGTCATAATATGCCTGATGAAAATTCTGAAGAATGGCACGATGCAATCAAAGAAGAAATTAAAGCGCATTTATTAAATGGAACTTGGGCCATAACAGAAAAGAAGAAAAATAGAAATGTTATTGGCTGTAAGATGGTACTCAAAGACAAATTCAACAGCGATGGAATACTCGAAAGGAAGAAAGTAAGATTGGTCGCCCAAGGATTTTCCCAAAGACATGATGTTGATTTTTCCTTAACTTACGCTCCTGTAGCAAGACTAAGTTAAATACGTTTTCTCCTAGCGATGTCCGTCGAAGAAGATTTAAAAATTAATCAATTGGATGTATCAACAGCATGTTTGAATGGATCTCTTGAAGAAGAAATTTATATGAAGATACCACATCAACTCCAGAAATTTTTACATAAAATTATATTAGAAGAAAGCAATAATGAAAATGAAGAACTATTTAAAAGCGCAAAAAGAATGTTAACAGATTTAAGTAAAAAAGGTGAAAAAGCTTGTTTATTAAAAAAAGTATTGTATGGACTGAAGCAAGCTGGTCGACAATGGTTCAAGAAATTGGATAACACCCTTAGAGAAATTGGATGTGAATCAAGCTCCGCTGATCCCTGTATGTACATTTACAAATCTGGAAAAGAAAAAGCAGTAATATCAGTTTATGTAGAAGACATACTGATAGCATCCTCGAATCCGAAAATTATTTCTAAATTAAAAGAAAAATTGGTGTCAAACTTTAAAATGAGAGATATAGGCGATTTAAAATACTGTTTAGGAATATCTCTTGAAATAAGAAAACGAGAAGCAATCATGAATCAGAGACGATATATTGAAGATGTTTTGAAGAGGTTTAATATGGAAAATTGCAAGAAAGTATCAACTCCAATAGAACCTGGAATAAAACTGCAACGCAATGAAGGATCTTTACCTAACGATATACCTTATCAACAATTAGTTGGAGCCCTGATGTATATTTCAGTGGCTACAAGGCCAGATATAAGTTTTGAAGTAAGCAATTTGAGTCAATTCAACTCAGCATTCAGTCAAGAACACTGGACGGTAGCAAAACGAGTCTTACGTTAACTACAGGGGACCAAAGAGCTAAGCCTACATTACAAGAAAACAGGTGAAGAAATTTATGGACAAACAGACGCAGATTGGGCAAGTTGTTCAGTAGACAGGAAGTCGTACACTGGATATATCTCCAAATATGCTGGTGGACCTATAAGTTGGGAAGCTAAAAAACAAAAAACAGTTGCATTGTCTACTGCGGAAAGTGAATACATGGCGTTGACTGAATCAGCCAAAGAAGCAATCCATCTCAAAAAATTAGCCAACGATTTAGCCGTATACCATGATAAAATCAAAATTTTTAATGACAATCAAGCTGCACAGAGTCTTGCGTTAAATCCAATCGTCAGTTCAAGATCGAAACACATAGATATTCGACAGCACTTTATAAGAGAAGTAATATCTAATGGACACATACAAATTGAATACCGATGTACTGAATCTATGGAAGCAGATATTTTGACCAAACCCGTGACCGGAACCAAGCATCTACGATTCAGACAAATGATGGGTATCCAGTAGCAAGAAAGAACGACCTTCGTGAGGAGGAGTGTTGGATTATCTCAATATTGCCAATCACGTCATTTTTTTAGTTTGAGGTTTTATGTTATCGTCATATTTTGACATATATTAAAATTGACACATGTAATAATTTTGACTTCTCAAAATTAATCCAAATAAAAAGTCAGTTCATCAATTTAATATAATTGTTCATTTCAAGGCTTAAACGTACTCTGCAATACTATAAATTCTAAAAGTACAAATAACCGGTTGACAAGTTAATTGCACTTTATTTATTAAAAAAAAACTAATCTTACTGATATTTTAAACAGAAAATAAAACGTAATTAATTATTCATGTACCGTGCTCCGGCATGGCAACGTGCATTCATACATACGACAATAAAAATAACAATAATGACACTTTTGACAGTTCTTTTGTTTCACCATTTGGACTGACTACTGGTACATCGTAAATGGTACGTTACAGCTTTCTTTAACGAATTTTAAAGAGAAATTAACTTTTTTACAAAAATCAGGTGTATATAAAATCAGATGTTCTCATTGTAGTGCGGTTTATATCGGTGAAACACAAAGAAATCTTGAGAAATAAACATCCAGATAAGTCCAATTATGCAAAACATTTAATTGAATCAAATCATCACCCCACATTAAATAATACCTTTGAACTTTCACATATACTTGTTTAATTATATCAATTTCTACAATTTACTCCTGACGATGTAAATGTTATTTTTGAATCCGGTCGAGTAATATGTTATATTTCTGTTGTTAAATTTATTATTTATGGATTTTATTTAATAACTATATAATTATACTAACATATAGAACAGAAAAAATGTATCTACTAACACAACATTATACTGAGAGAACTTGAAATCGACCGGCCAGTTGGTGGTGATAACCATTATCAAATAAACATTACACACATGCTCGTATTAACGGTTTCTTTGTTGTTGGTGATACCATTTTCTTGAAAATGACAGTATTATAATTTACTCCATTAGTGACTGGCCTAACGCGACACCCTCACCCTCGCGTTTTCACCCTTTCACACCCTACTCTCCTATGTAACGCAAACTGAACGACGGAGTTTATCGATAATGCGCAAACTTCGATGTTAAAACAACACGCCCAAAATTTGGCGAATTAAATGCTTTGCTATTTAATTGGCATTCGCGTGACCAATTGACTTTACTGACAGTGAAACATAACGTAAATATGTATAGTATTTTAACGTATTATTTAGTGAGAGTAGTTTTTGAAAAATAAGCTACCCTGTGCATTAATAATAACCGATATTAAATAAGTCGTGTTTTATTTTTACGAATCGAGTTAAAAAATGGAGTAAAAAATATGGAAGTTAAGTGTTCGTCAAATATTTCGTCTTTGCCCAATTATTATCACGTTGAAGGTAGTATAAATATTACATTAAGTCATTTTAATTCTCAGAGTATTTGTAATTTCGGTGGTGTTCCATGATAATCTATACTAGAGAAAAGATTTGATCGTTTGTAATGGATAAACTCAAAAATTACTTAACTGATTTTTAAAATTCTTTCACCCACATTAACATGGGTTGTATTTTATTTTTTTTAATGTAGATATCCCTACGAAAATTACTATAATGTAATCCAAGATTTAAAAATTTTTTCAATAAAAATAATTATTTTGCGTGCTGTGAAAACTATTGATGATACATAAAATAATGTACCACATGTTTATAGGATTCATCATTATCCACAAAAAAACTTCCCGATGTTATATGTCCAACTTTATAGATACAATAACTGTTTTTTGTTCAAGTTAGTCTATCAAAACACGGGTAGAAACGAAAGATAAATGACATTCGTATCATGATATTAATCCTTATCCAATTAAATAGTTTGCATAATCAAGGTTGATTATGTACATGTAAATTATGTTTTAAATTATTCGAATCAGACCTTTTGTTTAGAAGTTACGACAGGTATTAAAAGGCTAAAAGTAAGAAAAATGCCGCGGTGTGAGCGAACTGTCCTACGCTTAGTCTATTAATTGCCTCTATGCGAAGTAGACATCACTGAGCGAAGAGGGGCGGGTTACTAGTTTTTTATTTGGAGAATATTCTGTATAAAATCAAATTTTTCTAATAACGATTTTCGGGTGTAATATAACTAGTGTTACGATTATTATCGATGATAGGCCGACTTAGAGCCGATGAACGAGTGCCCAGCATAACTTAAATCTTCTGATGGCTCTAACGAGTAGTATATTCGATAATTAATCGTAGCACGACTAATATTTGGGGAGAGAATTTAATGAATGCCATCAGATGAAAAAAAATTGAAACTTGAATGTCAAAACTGGCAGTACTCATTTTTTCCATTAGTAGGTAGGGTGGTAGGGTAGGGTAGGGTGGTAGAACTATCATCAGTTTTATAGCTGATACTACTCTATTTCAGCCAATTAAAATCGTAGAAAAAGGGTCAGATGACACATGAATTGTTTTCTCATATGCAAAATTTTTCGATTGTCATGAAAGTTTGTTGCTTGGCAATTTTGCGAATGACATTTTTAACAAAACCACGAGCCGTCAGGCGAGTGGTTTTGGATTAAATGTCATGAGCAAAATTGCCTAAAAGCAACAAACTTGAATACGACAAGAGAAAAATTTTACCTTACAAAATTTTTAATTGAGTGGTATTCGACATGACTATTTCACGAGAGAAAAACTAAAAAATCATATGTTTAAACGTTTTATTTATTGCAAACTTCAATTATACAAAGCCAAAAAAATAATATCATTATGAAAAAAAAATTACTTATTTATGTAAAAAGTACAATTATTATAATTGTACGTTGTAGCATTATTTTGGGGATTGTTTTGCATCATAATCTTCAAGAATTTTTGCTATAACTTGTTCAGAAGTATCCTTTTCTAACGTATAATTACGTGCGTCCAGAAACATTCTAAACTGTTCCCACGCAGAATTTTTTGTCTTCATTGTATTTCGCGGTATACTTTGCTTAATTGTACTCTCTATTTCATTTATTGAATTATTTTCAAATCTTGTATTATTCATGTTAATAATACTTATTTAAATTTTTGAAACAGTTTTAATAATTTTTAGACAGTTAAATAAATAAATAAACAACTTAGTTTCCTTAGAAACCACTAACAAAGATTTTATATTGAATTTTATCACAGAGTGATAGAATTTTATACACATAGATTTGATATATTAAACGTCAAAAAATTGCCGCGACAAGACAAAAATTGCCAGTTCAAAACCTTCAAATTTTGTCAGTTATCAATTTACTCTAGAGAAATATGGCAAAAATATGAAAACAAACCGATTGATAAAATCACGAGTCCGTTAGGACGAGTGATTTTATCTAAATTCGGTTTGTTTGAATGTTTTTGCCTCAAAAAAACAAGTTTGAGTGATGAAAATAAAAAATTATGTCATAAAATTTGAAGAACGAGTTGTATTTGGGAAGATTATTTTTTTCAACAATTTAAAAGGATTTTGTATTAAATGTTCAATATTCTCTTGGGTGATGGCACTGAATCGGTTTGTGTTCATTTTTCAATAAACTTCGAAGCACTTTTAGTTGTCAATAATGACAAATTCAAAGTAAAATTTTGACGTTTCAATGTAAACAAGGTATTATCGATGAGGAAGCAGAATTATCAGTACAATACCGAATGATTGGCTAGAATAATGTATTGCTATTGGTTAAAACCACCAAAATGTCAAATTTTGACAAGTGAAAAAAATAATCAGATTAATACAACTGTTTATACCCTATTTGACAAATATACGCCTGTTTTGGATTAAGTAGGATGACATTGAGTAAATAGTAGGTACAACTGTACTGAGAGGTACACTACTTGTCTTATGCATTCCCCCAATATCAAACCCGATAATTTGATATATTATGCTTTTATCTATGGCTGTTTTATGAACAAAAATCGATTTTTTTACTTAGAACTGGGCTCGTATTTAATGTCAATGAAAGGGAATCTAACAAAGATAAATTTTAGGGGGAATGTAGTATGTTGTACTATTTTCAATGATAAGATTAACATACTGAATTACATTTCCTGTAAAAATTGTCATAAAGCGTGTTGTTAATAGATGTCAAAGATAATAGTTTAATACTATTATAAGGCCTTACAAAGTTTTTGAAAAATATTTTTCAAAGAGGAGACTGTTCACTAAGAAGCAACAACTACTTCTATTCAATGTCTGTCGGGGCACATAAGCTTGAGAAGTAGTTGTTCTCTGTCTCTGTTCTTTGAAAAATGTTTTTCAAAAACTTTGTAATGCGTTATAATAGTATTAAACTATTATCTTTGACATCTATAAGATTTACAGTCGGATTTAGAATCACTGTCGCTGTTCTTTTCATTTGGATTGTAAATTAAAATTGGATTAATTTCTTCGATTCGATTTTCACCAACGCACAAGTCCTCTAATAAATTTTCGCAATTTCTTGAAGCTTTTGTCCAAATTTTAGGATCAGTATTCTGTGCTCGTTTCCAGGTTTCCAGCCTTGTCACTGTAACCATCACAGCCAATGTGGTTATGGCATTTTGTTCCCAAATATATTCTATTCTATAGGATTACATTAGCAATGATAAGGAGAAAGTTGAATAACAGGGCGCCCATGACTAAGTATAATAATTTCATCTATTTTGTACAGTTTTTCTCGTTCATGACTATTAGCTAACGATAATAATTCCGGTTTGAAGCAATACTGTGGAAATGCTGTTTTCATTCGCTAACCATTCTTCTATTCTATCAACGGACCAGGTGTTTGTTGGTTGCTTATTTAAAATTTCCGAATTGCACGGATCATTATCCAATACAATAAGAGTTAGTAAAGTTTCCCTTTTAACCATTCAATAAACATGTCCTTATTCATAGTATCGTGATAATCAGCTGATTGATTGATTGATTTTGACGAAAATAGGAGATCTGCTCCAACAACAATACCATGCTTTCCACCATGTGCAATAATGTGTCTTTTCCATTGCTATTAATGTTTTTTACGGATTTTATACTTTCTTTTTGTGCTACCTTTAGCAAAAATCCAGGTTTCGTCCAAATATACAATTGAAGATTAAGTACATACTCTTGCTTAAAGTTCATATAATTTCTCAAAAATTCTCTTCTTCTGTGAACGGCACTGGCACCGGCTTTTTATTTAAACCCTAAATGTTTCAAAACTCTCCAAAGACTTGATCTGGATTTTTTTCTTTCCACTTTCCTAATTTTGAATGTAAAGACACATTTTCTTTTTTCCACTCATTTTATATATAGTGTCAAGAGTTTCAAATTTGTATCTTCTGATGTTGGGAGTGTTTATATTTTTCTACATTTTTTTCATTATTTTTTCGCTCTTTCCAATACTAATAGTAAAGGGCTGGCACTAATTTTTGGGTAGGTATTTGAGGCAAGCTGAAAACTTGTCCTATACCTCTCCTATTTAACCCCAATACGGAATTGAGGACAGTGAATTATTCAAGATAAATAGTGTAATATTCAAGTTGTGAAAATAAATTAGAACTATTATACCGAGTGTAAATAAATTAATTGTAATTAGCCATAGTAGTGTGTATATTTTTATCCCACCAGTAAAAACTATTTAAATAAATAAGAAAATCATTACAATATTTTTGCATGCGTCTGGCAAGGTTAAAAACCCGATTAAATCGGCTCTTCGCAACTCTTTTAACATTAAACTACAACATATAAAAATTTCAAATTGCCTCGACATATTTTTGGCAAAATTTTAAAAATTTAACGGTTGATTTAGCCCCGCTACTCACCAGCCAGGTCTGCATTTTCGTGTTGGGGTTTAATAGGAGAGGTATAGGGTATAGGACAAGTTTTCAGCTTGCCTCAAATACCTTCCCAAAAATTGGTGCCAACTCTCCTACTGAAACGTCAGCTTTATTCCACCAAAACACAGCGCATCACAGACACGTGGTAACAAAGGGCCTCCATTGTTTTTCTCAGTAGTGCAATAAGCATGTACATTGTACATTATGTATTAATTATGTACACGACTTGTCATTTTAGCGGTTTAAACTCAAACTCTTTCAAATCACTTATTAATATACTCACTACAGTGATACCTCTAAAAATCAATTGGTGAAATTTTTTTGGATTATTTGAGTATAAATCATTATTTACATTATAAACAAAATCAATAAAAAGGAATTTGGAATTTTTATGAAAAGAAGTAGCGCCTGTTTTTTGTACTTTTTAAACGTGATTGTAACGTCGTATATTCGTGAGATAACCTATAAATACGTATATATTAAAATTTTGTTTATAAGTTTGCATGGAGTTTGTAGTTTAAGGTACTAAAAATCAAATTCATAATTGACCTAAATTTGTTCGTTACAAATTAGTGGTACTTATGTTAATTTTCAGGAATAGCGAGCAGTCCCAAACTCTCATCTACGAATAGTTCAACCAAACCTCGAACGACGACCGGGCACGCGGTTTCCGGTCCCGGACCGGGTAATCCAAATCAGTACTCTCATTCATTTGCCGCGGCATTGCGTAATTTAGCGCAACAGACTGTACCGAATAATACTACCACCTCCGTTGACCAGTCCACCTCTGCCTCTGCCGCAACTAATCAGACCAATTCTTCCGAAACTCTAAGAAGAAATTCAGGTAATTTGGATTTTTCTTCATCCTTCTTTAGTTTGATGTTATTGCTGTTATATTCTGTTTTGTAACTTCCTAAATGTTGTTTTTCTCGTATGTTTTTTTTGCATGTTGTGTTTGCTTTTAGTTACAAAGCGATATTTTTAAGAGATTTAAGTCTACACCTTCCCTTCCCTGTCTCTAATTAATCCGATTATGTTGAAAAATGCAAACCACCATGTAACATCTTGGCATGGTCAATTTTAAGAAGTGTCCTATAAGTTTTTTAAATCCACATCATTATACCAAAGGAAATGTTATAAAGAGATGATTTTGAAAATAACTGATTCGTTCTAATCTGAAAAACACCCATAAAATAACACAAAAACCAAATAATATTCAATTATAATGGTAAAAATTATGCAAAGTACTCTACTTAAATAAAAGTGAAATATAAAACAATAATTATTAAACACTCCCGGTACATGTATATTAATATACCTTAAAGGCGCGTCCACACTATGCCGCTGTTTGCTAATTGGCAAAGCCGATTCGATGTAGACGCGACCGTTGGCACGTGCCGTTAAGCCAGACGTATGCCAATGAAAATCGCTGAAGTGTCCTTCAAAGGAAGCCAATGAGAACGGAGAGTGGGGACGAGTCAACCACTAGTCTCCCGCGGCTTCAGTTGTGATACAGACTGTCTGTCAGTTAGCAGGTGCTATCAGATGGAGTGGATGAACGAGAAAGTCATTCTTTTGATAAATCTATACCGGGATCGTCCTGTTCTGTGAACATTGTGCGACTAAACACACATATGTGGACGTTTTTACAGTCGCTGGCTTTGCCAATTGGCATTGCCAACGCAAATCGCGGCATAATGTGAATGCGCCTTAGACAAAATATAAGTCAAATATCAACTTATCAATCTTATCATGATATAAATTTGGGACACATAAACAATATCATCAAAAAAATGATTGAAAAGAAAATATTTTATGAAAAATACAATATATTGTTTTGAAATAAATTTAGTTAGCTGTGCTTGTTTGTATAAACAAGCTTTAAAGAAAGTAAAATACCAAATTGACATTGACAATTATATCAATTGAAATATAAAGCAGTCATTGTTGAAAAAAAAACTTGCATATTGCATAGCAATTCAGAATCCTAGGGCACAACACCTAGGAGACTACTGGATAGAAGATGACTTACTAAACTAAACTAAAGCCCACTGATATACAAAAATTACTCCGAGAAATAGGACTAAAGGAGCTACTAGTCTCGTGAGACTTTCCTCAGGAAGTAAGTAGAAGAAAGGGGGCACAATAGATATTTTGGGTCTCAGTGAATGGCTAATAAAAATTTCTCAAAATTAGTTTCCAGGTAATGGTTATTACGTGAACCAAATTTCAAAATAATATACAGAGTAATTCGGAAGTTATAAGGTCCGAAAGAAATTGGCCAAATTGATAAAACACCCTGTATCTTGGTTATAAAGTGTAGAAGGCACATTGAGTATAGTTTCTTTGGAACCATCAAAGTGATGTCCATCTACAGTTGAAATTATGCCCTTTCCCAAAGAAACACCCTGTATATTTCATCCCAAAATTAAAATTTAACAAATATCAAACAAAAAATCACAGAACCGTTAGTTATTTCTACTTCGAAGAACTTCGAAAATTTGGGTGGTAATTGTTTTTTTTTTGAACACATTAGGTGTAGAAAACGTTGTTGTTTTTTATTTATGTACTTTTTCTTAGTTACTGTCATTGTGCATCCATTTTTTTTTCAACTAAACCTCTTTTCATCTGTATATGTTTACTCTCAACTAGTTAAAAGCCAGTAAAGAATTTCCCAAATGAATAATTCTCTCGTCAAATAAATATAGGGTGGATAAGGCAAAGTTCAGTTGAATTAGGGGTTCAGCAGCAAACGAATGATGATGTACGATTAAAAATAGTGTTTTTCAAATCCATTTGCTTCTGTACAAAAATTGTTTCGATCTAAAATAAGAGTCAACGTTATCTATAATGATAAGCATCTACAGACCTTATATGAATAGGGAGTACTATTATAGAGTACGTGATTTTTAAACAGCTACATAATACGATTGGTAAATATATTTTTCATAATTAATTTGCAGGCAGTGTTCAATTACCGGACAAATCGAAAGGATCAGTAGACGTACCTCCTTTTGCTTCACCAAGTAGTTCGGTTTTACGCAACTTTGAGCCCCGATTACCCACTAATCACGTTGATCGTTATCCAGCAACATCTTTACCAGATCTTAATAACAGAAGTGGTTTTCAACCGTATCGTCCGGAAGACAGGTATGCATAATGATAACAGAAACGTTGCATTTAGTAGGTTTTTTCTAAATGAAAGAGTGAGCGTTGAATTTAGTTAAATGTAGCAGTCACTATACCCATAAGCTATGATTACTTAGGTTGTCATGGAATTTGTTTGACGTTTATAAGTTGTTCGCAAATTGGTCAGACCATAAAGCTAAAATGTATATTTCGTAAAAAATGTTGGCTAATCTTGATAACGAACTCTGAACATATGTAGGCAAATTGAAGTTAGTTGTTGTTATCACATTACCATTATACATCGAAAATGTATGCCACTTATTTTTTAGTTTTTTCTTACTATAAAATTAATAAAAAAATTAATGGCATCCATTAGTTTATTGTTCTAAAAATTAGAAAAATCTGAACCTTTTAACCGTGGAGGCCACTAATTTACATCCAAAAAAAAACATACGCCATTGAATATTTGAAGAGTATTCGATAATGTTTACTTATATATCAAACGGCATCCGAAAGTTTATTGTTCTTTTTTTTATTGGCATTTACGTGTCTTATCTATGGTCATTGACACAGGTACATTATTGATTTACTTATTATCTACAATAATAGAGATTAAAGTATTTTTTAAAACTTATCACAGAACTAATCATATTTTGGTGAACTAACTTAGTACATCTTCAAGCTTGTGACGATGCCGAGCAACACTATATCGATCACAGTGAATTAAAATATTATGTTCCACAGATAGTTTTTGAGAGTTGCAGCATAATTTGCAAACAGGTAGAGTTTATGCGGCCATGAGAGATTCGAGTGTTTCCTATTCTTAATTTTCTTATGATTTTTTTGCCTTTCTATTAATCTTTGGCTTGATCGGGGGGAATGAACGGTCGGTTGTATAGAATGTAGTTTTGAAGTTATGCTGCTACACTGGTTTTACCATGATTTTACTATCATTCGTTTTATTTCGGATTGGACTTATTGGTGTAGTTGTAAGTTTTGAATGATTATATTGAAGGAACATGCTTGCTTGGCTGTCATGTCAGCGCTCTCATTTCCCATAATACCAACATGGGATGGTACCCAAATTATTGTTATTTTAGTGCCGCTACCACTACTGGTGAGTTTGTGACAGATGTTTTGAATGTCTTCAGTTACTGAGATTTTTGTGTAGATGTTTTTGATGGTGTGGACCGATGATAGGGAGTCTGTACATATGGCTATGTTTGAGCTACTTTCTGTTGTTATAGTGCCTGGTGTATCACGTATAACTCTACAGGTGGTGGAGAATCTGCTTGTGGATGTTGTAGTTGAAGAATAGACGGCACATCCTACACCAACCTCGTCTTTGGTCCAGGGAGGGGTATTGGAGGCGATAATTGCAGGAATGGTGACTGTGAGGTTAATATCTTTTAATAGTGGTGTTACCATTTGTTGGACAGAGTATAGGGTTCTGGGTCTATCTGGTAGGGAATGGCTGTGAGGATCTAATTAACTTGGCTGCGGGGTTGTTGGGATTGGCAGATATTCTAGCAAAGTAGGACATAAGTATTCTTTGACGTCTTCAACGAAGAGGGGGTTCAGATTCTTCGATTTGTAAGCTTTCAGTGGGGCTTGATCTGAAAGCTCCGAGTCAGTCGTGGAGAGGTATTTTGGATTTTGTTTAGAGATTTGAGGAGAGAGTTACAAGCCCTCATCTAAATCATGCTTTCGTAGTCTAAACTGCTCCTAATTAAAGCTCGGTAGATCCTAAGGAGTATTTTTTCGTCTGTACCCCACTGGAGATTAGCTATTGATTTTATAAGATTTATTCTTTTTACGCATTTGGCTTTTAGTTGCTGGATCTGTAGTCTCCATGTTAGTTTCTTGTCGAAAGTAATTCCTAAAAGTTTCCCACTGAAGGGGAGAACCGTTCAAGGTTAAGCTTGTTGTATTATAGTTGTGTCTTCTAGAGAAAAGAATAGCTTTTGATTTTGTTGGGAAGAACTTGAAACCTGTCTTCAGCGACCAATTGTGTAATTGGTTTAAAGTGTTTTGAAGAAGTGTGCATTTAGTAGTGATGACAGAAAATGATGGGGTCGTCTGCATATAGTGCGTACTGGATGGACTGGTGTATTAATGTATGTATACGACTGATGCTTAATAAGAATGTGTGGATCTTAAAACAGATCCTTGGGATACTCCATTTTCAGCAATATGTGTTTTAGATGTTTTTCCATTGGTCACAAGTTTAAAAGATCTATTGGGAAGGAAGTTTTTCAGAAAAGAAAATATGTTTCCGGATAGATTGCACTGCTTGAGTTTCTCTAAAATAACGGAACTCTAGAGTTGTATCAAATGTGCTTTCTACATCAAGGCTAACTGCAACGACATGGTTTTTGTTTGTTATTGCGTGAGCGATTTCATTTTGAAGAATGATGAGATTGTCCATCGTTGATAGGTTGTATCTGAAGCCTGATTGTACTGGATCTAAGAAGTTGTTTCGTTTATTAATATTTTTTTCTTAATTATAATTTTTACATCAAATTTGGAAAATTATTAACTATTGGAAGTATCTCCGCAAAATGTATGCCACTAATTTTTTTTACATCTACTAAGATAACAAAATCTATGCATGTTGTTTTCGGATGATAAAGTAGTATACCAGGAATGCGGCAGTACACTGCATCCATAAGTTAATTGTTCTAGTTTCGTGAAAATTCTAAGATTTCCAATGTTCACTATAGTGTGGATTATCCTGCTTGGGTCTTGGGGAATAGCCTTATTCTACTTGTTTTTCACATGAAACTCGATGGTGAAAACGGCATCCATTCGAAATAATGAACCCTACATGTTTCATGGGCTACCGGCCTACAAGTAGATCTTCTGATGAAATCTTGATTTGTATATTGTTTCTCTTTGTGAGTTGTTTTTGGAACAACCGAAGGTGACATTGTGGATGATCACGTCACAAAACATTTAAAAAAACTCCACTCAACAGAAAATGTCTTGTAGACAAGATATAGATACATAAGTTGGGTTTTTAATCATGATTTTAATATTGCGAATTTCTATTTTAGGATTCCTCATCCTCCTCTAGGTTTAGATATGGCGGGATATCCCTTGTATTCCGGCATGCCTTTATCAACTTTGGATGAACAAATGTATTATGAAAGACTAGGAGTATTAAGATCGCCCTGGCCTCCAATGGGTCATCCGTATATGCCTGTTTATGCTATTCCTGGAGCAGGAATGCCAATATATATGCACGAAAGGTAAGTCGAAGTAGCTGTTGATACTTGTTAATATTTCAATTTTAATATCCAAATAATATTTTTATTCATAGCACCAACAAATACCAATTTTTCATCTATTTATGCATTAGTGGAGTTTCTGATCTTGTGTGTGTGTGATCTTGTACTGAACATTATCTCACTAGTGATTTGACATCTTCCAATCATGTTTTCCAAGTCTTCATCTTCGTATATCCTTTTTAGGATGCTGTAGTGCTATGCATTAAGCAAGTATGTGAATGGAGGTTTCTTCTCTTTCCACAGAATCAACATTATTTTTGATCCTCTAATTAAACTTCTTGAGGTGCCTATTCAGGCGGTAGCGTCTTGTTAGGACACCTGTCAAAACTTAGTGCTCTGGCTTGGTATTCATTTGTTCTTACCTGGTTGTGGTTTCTTAGCCCTACTAAATTTTTCCCATCGTCGTTGCCTATTTTATCCAATATTACATTGGTGCTGATACCGCAAAATAGATCCAGTTCTCAAAAGGGTATTTCAGCCCCTCTCTTTGCTACTCCCTCTGCTATCTCATTTCATCCCATTCCAGCGGATCCTGAAACCCACAGGAAGGTGACGATGTTCTTGCCTAGGTCATTGAGATTCTCTAGGCCTTCTCATACCATTTTAGAATTGATTACACAAGAACTCAGTGCTTTAATGGCTGTTTGACTATCCGACATGATGATAATCCCTTGCCTTTTACAGTATGAGGAAGTAACTCTGGTCACATGGAAGTTCTAACATGTGCCATAAGCAAAAATGAGTTAGAAAGAAACAAGTATGTTTGGTAGGGATACGAGTATACCAAAGATTGGTTAAACATGCGGAAGATGATACGAGAACGAGAATGAATTGTGAACTAGCAAGATTAAAGGGGTTTCCACATAATAACATCATGGTGTGGTTGTTGATACATAAAAGTGTATCAAACTAAAACTTTAGATCATCTATCTCACTAACACCATGTGCCTTAAGTATTTTCCCTAGAACCTTATGTCTGATAATTTTTTTAATTATTACCATTGCATGAGCACTGGTTTCTGTTTATTTGTATAAGAAATATTTTACGGTCACTAGGGAATTTAAACACGTAGATTAAAAATAAAATATGCATGCAAATGAATAACATTGAATAGAATCTAGGATCATGACAGATCGTTCAACCAGGGGAGAATAAATGTACGGTCCTACTAATCACGGCCCTCACGGGTGGTCAAACCGTTTCAAAACATTGTTTCCTCGTACTGCATATACAGATTGCGAAAAAAATATCAATATTCAAGGGATCAGGAAATTATTAAAACTAATTTATCCCATAATGATGTAATTCAAACTTGGAATGAAACACTTGAAAAAGTTACCAAAACCAATTGGCAACATTACATGGAACATTGAGACAAACTAATTTTGAATGACTGGGGAATTGAAAAAGTTGTAGACGCTTCCGATATCGATCCTCTCATAATAACCGACGGTGGCAGTTCATCAGAAGAAGATTTTTTAGATGATTAAGACGACTGATTATTTGTTGGATATTTAATTTTTTTTATTAAATAATTTATGTATAATACTGTGTTTAGCTTTATTCAAGTAAATAAAATATAATCATTAACGTTGAGCTGTTAGAATTGAAGACGAAATTCAATCATGATTTATCCTTGGGTCTCTGAAATAATTTAAGCCTTAAATTACCATTTTTCCATATTTTGTATGTGCACCATTACTTAGTAGCTGAGAGACTATCCTTGTCTAGGCTAGAGTATAGCGATCTATAGCGTTAGCTCCATCCAGCCACTGAGCATTAGTGAACCAAGTGTAGACTCGGAGTATTTGATTGTTCAAAGTCATAAATTTGACAACCCCAGACAGTTTTAAACCAAAATAATAAAACACATACGTTTTGTAACTATAGTTACAGTATGATCAGATAATAGGACTAGCCAATTTCCCCGACTATACTTTCTTCTTCTCCACTAGTTTGATATTTTTGAGGTGCCTTTAGGTGTTAGGCTGTTACTAATGTGAAAAAAAGCACACCCGGTATATTAAGAAACATTCTATTCTACATTAAATTATATTTGAAGGTTAAAAATGGAGGAGGAACATCGTAGATTGACCACCCCACGAAAGGACGACTATGTCGAACGTGAGCTAATCGAAAGAGATCTACAGATACAAAGGGAACGAGAACAACGCGAAAAAGAAAGAGCTCATCGCGAAAGAGAAAAAGTACAAGCACGTATACCACCTCATCTTTCAACCCCGCACATCTCACCTCAAGGCCTGATGATTCCATTACTTCATCCTAGTTCAATGCTGCCACCATCGCCTCTTGGTATGTCTTCTACGCGACAATCCCCGCTAGTAGGTTAGTATTAATATATATGTATTTCTTATAATACAAAATGTGAACTTGTAGAGTGTCGAAATTGAATCATGACACGAAGGGACAAATTGAAAATATTTGTTGGAAGATTTGATAATTAAAGAGTCAGAAGAGACTAGATGAGTAACGCACAGTAATGGTCATATTGACTAACATAAAAGCATAAGTTTGCTAATAAAACGTAGGATTATTTTTCAATTATAAAGTCGCATTATGAAAAATTATTTTTTTGTAGGTTCTGCTTTTGTAGCTCCGCCAAATCCGACGCAGGGTTATCCTATACCTCGCTCGAGTCCATCTTTACAGAGGCATTCGCCGATGAGTTCCAATTATACGCTTAACCTTAGTCAACGTCAAAGCCCTGTGATACAACCGTCAGGACCCATGATTAGTAGTTTGAATTTAGTCTCTACCGCTCGAAGCAGCACTCCAACAAAGGTACTATTATTAGGTTTATTTAATTCTTTCATTTATACACTCGAAACTTTTGTGTAGTTGAAATAGTACAAATGTTCCGACCTACACCAAATATGTTTTGTTTAAAAGTTATTCCTTTGTACAGTTTTCTTATATTACTTTCGGTTGGTACTGAATCATAGTATATTGGTACATTATAACGATATAATGAAAAAGTTGAATTTTTAAAGACCTACAGAGCACCAACAAAAAAAGGCTCAATAAAACTTAAGCCAAACATGTATGTATGTATAATTTGATCTGAACAAGGGAGTGTGTACAACTAGTTTCGATAAATAATTACCTATCATCATCAGATTATAAAAGAAAACACAGTGAAAGATCCTGCAATATTAATTTACAAACTGGTTATACAAAACAATTTTGAACAAATCTAAAAATATGATATGATATAGGGTGTTTCATCGGAAAAGGGACCAACTTCAACTTTAGATAAACATCACTTTGGTGGTTCCAAAAAACCTATATTTAATGTGTCTTCTACACTTTATAACCGAGATACAGGGTGTTTTATCAATGTAGCCTACTTTTTTCGGACGTCATAACTTCCGAATTATCCTGTATATTAGTTGAAATTTGGTACAAATAACAACCATTACCTGGAAATTCCAGTTCCAGATTGACAAAAAATTTCAAAACTTCTCTAAAAACAACAATTTATGAAAGCTTAGGAGAGTTTTTATATATTTTTTAGCTTGAAATGAAATCTACTTGAAGTATCCTGAAAAGCATCCTAGAAATTCAATTGAGTCTGCATGTACGAGTACAGACCATTAAAAAATGTGATTACAAGGCCGTACTTAGGACATACTCATTCAATATGTTTCGAATATTTACAACACCCTGTATAAAGATATGTGTGTATCTGGAAGACCATATAAATCCCGTTTGGTCTCGGTGACTTATATGGTTCAAATTAGTCTATTGTCCATTTTATTTTACTTTAATTTACCACTGCTCTAGGTACTTTCCAACTTTCCTCGTTACCCCGGTTTGGAGTAACGAGACCATATGTTGTTCTGTATCTAGTGGTCCATCACTTATTTTGCATTCTGGAAAATGTACTTCGAGAAGTTCTACCAAAGTTTCCTTTCCGTTTTGTGTATATCTCCCATCTCTTGTCTCCAATGAGTTCATTGTCCTTTAAGGATCTTTGGAGAATATCTTATGGAGTCTAGCACATTCGGAGGTCTGTTCTACCTCTTCACAGCGTTTCCTCCATGAGTCTCTCTTAGCGATTCTCAGAGCCTTGTTATATTCGGCCAACTCTTCGTCTTTGATTGCCTTGTTGAAGAACTTTCTTACTTTCACCCTCGAATCTGCAAGGTCATTATTCAACCAGGGCACATTCCTGTTGGTTCTCCTTGTAGTTTCGGGACAGTTACGATTGAATATAGATACAATAGCTTCTTGGAATTGCTCTGCAACTAGGTCTAGATCCACGTTATTTCTTACCGTCCTCTCTCACCCTTTGGATTTCGATGCCTAGGTCCGCTTGATAAGCCTCCCAGTTAGCTTTCCTTGGGATCCGAGTAAGTTTCAATTTCAGTGCTAAAGCCTGTTAATGTATAACTTATGTGCCTGTGGTCTGATCTTTTTGGTGATATTTTGATGAAGTTTCCAGGTAATGGTAATTACCTGTACCAAATTTCAAAATAATATTATACAAGGTAATTCGGAAGTTATAGGCTCCGAAAGACATATGCCAAATTGATAAAACTCCCTGTATCTCGGTTATAAAGTGTAGAACACATTGAATATAGTTTCTTTGGAACCACCAAATTGATGTCCATCTACGGTTAGTTAGGCTCTTTCCCAATTAAAACCCTGTATATATCTCACCTGCATATTTAATTAACATATAAGCCTTTTTAGAAATTTCTTTTAAATTTATAATTCAATAATTAAAAAGGTGAGCGGTCGTCGGACCGCCGACAGAAGCTTGCTTCTTATGCACAATAGAATGCGAGGTTGGGAAAACGATCAATAAAAATACGCGCAATAGAATGCGATGTTGAGAAATACATTAGGCCCAGTACGTTCTACTAAGTTTTATTTTATATTTTATTGACCATTTTTTCAAACTCTAACAATTATTGACCAATTTTGACAGTTTTGACAATTATTGATCATTTTTGACAATTTTTCAAAAATGTTGACCATTTTTCCAAATTTTATCAATTATTGACTATTTTTGACAATATTTGAGCATTTTTGACAGGTTCTGACAATTATTGACCATTTTTGACAATTTTTCAAAAATTTTGACAATTTTTAACAATTATTGACTATTTTTCAAAATTTGACAATTTTTAACAATTATTGACCATTTTTCAAAATTTTAACAATTATTGACCATTTTTGACAGTTTCTGAAACAATTATTGACCATTTTTCAAAATTTTTGAAAGTATTTGGCAATTATTAACCATTTTTTCAATATTTTGACAATTATTGACCAAATTTTTTACAATTTTTGACCATATTTCAAAATTTTTGACAATTTTTCAAAAATTTTAACATATTTGGCAATTAGAGAGAGAGACGCGCGATACTCTCTCTGTCTCTCTTCCGACCGTTTGGGAATCCCTCGTCTCGGCGTGTATGAGAGTGGTGCCGCTGTGTAGCCTACGAAAGAGAGAAGACGAAGGCGGCTGAGGAAGAGAGGGGAGAGAGTTAGCGCAGCGGGCGGCCGAGAAGGAGACGAAGAATGAGTCATCGCGTGACGAACGCTTTTTCGTAACATCACTCGTTTCACGAGTTCACTAGCCTTCCCAATTTAAATTTCATTGGATTAGTGGGTTATTCAGAAATCTGGCAACACTGTTGCGTGACGAACGCGTTTTCGTAACATTACACGTTTCACAAGTTCACTAGCCTTCCCAAAAGTCATGTCATGCAATAAGAAGCAAGCTTCAATAATTTCGTGTTCGCCCATATCAATTTGTCTTTTTACTTTTTTGAATTCTATCCACATGAGATATGGATGAACTCCTAGAGTTGAAACATATAATTTTTTTGTCTGTACAATGCAAGTTACTTACACATTGAACTACAGAGCCTGTGATACGAGTTATAGAGCAAATAATTAGGAAAAGTACTTTTTATCTCGTCTTTAATTTCATGTTGTTAGAAATTAGAACGTACAAAATACATGAAATGCGTTATGTGAATTATAATATTATCCGAGAATGATGTCATGAAATAGTTTATTGTGTGGTATGAGATGAAACAAGACGTTTTTAGAGTAGGGTGAAGTCTGAAATCGTGTTTCATCCCGTGCCACACACTATATTTTTCATATAACCTGCAATGAAACTGATAGTTTTAATGTCTGGAGTCACCTTTATCACTCTTTATCTATGCTTGGCCGAATTAAATGGTGTCCGAGATACAGATATTTTTTTTAGCCGCCCTCATACCCGGAGTACTGCAACCTGTTGCTCTTATTGTACTCTAATCCCATATTTAGTGTAACCATCCAGTTTTCCTCGTAACGCCGATGATACAAGTTCATTAGATGTGTGCCATATGTTTCAGATGGCCCTTCGAAAATTGTTTGTCCCCTTGATTCCTGTGCCTCACAGTTAGATAAGATGTGGGAATCGGTCTTGTTCTCCGTGCCTCAATGTCTGCATTTGCACAGTTATGCAGCTTATGCAGGTGATCTTTTACCGGGGCATAACCCGTTAGATAATTTGTAATACTGATATATGGTAGTCCTTCGGCACGTTTATGTAACCCACTGTAGTCTGTGTTGACCCATTTTTGTATTTGTTCTCGGACCACTTTCTTTGTTAATATGTTTATCCTATGAGTGTCCAGTATTTGTTTATTCTTGCACATTGTAGGATAGCATAAATCTCCTCCTAAAATACAGAGGTGTATTTTCCTGGTGGAACGGAACATATTGTGTTCCTAATTTCACTATATACTCCTGCTTCTGTCCCTTTCCTAGTCTTTGACCCATCTGTGTACCAGGGTACCATTCACCTCGGAGTAACGTCAGTCCGCTTGGCTCTTGCCTCATATCTAGGACCGGGGAGAAGTTTAGTAGCCATATAGATGGTTTTCATATTTAAAATGTCTTCACTTACTATGTCCTTAATAGATGTGTGTCCTGATCTAAATGTTTTGTTGCTCAAGTTGTTTTGCAGCTTAAATAATCCCATACTTTCTTCTTCCATTGTCACGAGGGGTTAAATTTATATTAAAATTGTCCTAAATCAGTTGTTATACCATAAACATCGAACAGTAGGCATCAAGATGTTTAAATATAATACCTTCCAGATTAGCTAATTGTCAGAATCATATTTATAGAAGTTTGAAATGAACAAAAACATTTTACCTTGCGACTATATGGAAATGTTCTTAGAAGTGAAACATAGTGACTGTAAACATAGAGTTGTAGGATTCTGTCATGTGCTTCTGTATAACACTGTGCGCGAACGAAAGCTGGCAGTCGCCGGAGAAATAGTAAAATCAGTTTTAAAAACATCGAGTAGGTAGTTAGGTACTTCATGTCTGTGATCGTGAATTAGACTAAGCGCGTTGCCTTATTTTACAATTTAAACGTTGAATTACAAAAATATACATGTATAAATAAAAGTAACAACGAAAATCAATAAAACCAAACAATTTGCTCAAAAATTTTTAGAAAAAACAACCACAACACTAATAGTTATCCATAACGATTACACAAATTTGATTTTTTCGGGTAACAACGATTCAGATGGCGATTTTTTCAACTTCGGTAGTACATTGGCCGCGTACCTAATTTTCTTGTTTGTATATGTGTGACGTAGAGTTCATGAGAAAAACCATCTACTCTACCTCTATCTCTTTTGCGTTTGCCGGATATAAATTTGTAGTATCGACAGTACTCCCTTGAAGTCTTTCTGATAATATTTTTTTGTTATTTAAATGAATTATCTAACAGGTATCTCCTAAACCCAGCACGCCAACGCCCACGTCAAAATCCAAAAGTCCAGCGGTTAGTGAAATTGTCGGTTACATTAATGAACCTACCGCCACCTCGCTTAGTAGTAATAAAAATTTAGAAGAAAATTCGGATGTTAAAGTGACAGAGACGACTATTCGGGATGTCGGGAGTACTGCCTGACCTTCTGCTTCTGTCGTTCAAAACTGCCAGAAAAATTCAGTCTTAGGTAAGTGTTACTTGTTTTAATTTTGACAATGAAAATTTTTCCATACTTTTTCTGGTTTTTGCCATATTTCTCTAGCCTACTGCTGAATTTTCGCTCAAATCGCCAATAAATATATAAACCTTAGGCTAATGAACTCAAAAGACAAAACGATTCGTTCATATAATACGTGTAAATCCAATCCAACTTGGTTTGAAAACAAGTAATGAGTATTAGAGAAAAGGACTTATTCTCAGTTCCTGATTACATTGAACATTGTAGTTTGTGATTTTTCGACGGCGTGAGGTTTGAATAAAGATCTATACTCAAAATTACAAATATAAAGTACTATTTTTATTTTAAAATCTGGTATCTGGTGTAAAGGACAAAGGTGCTGGACTGCGAGCTATGAAAAAACATGAGCAATAATGCAATAAGTCATTCGGCTGCATTGTTAGCGGAGACTTTGTCAAACCGGCACGTAAAAAAATATTTTTATTCTGCGGAAATTTTGCATATCGCTACAAAACAGTTTTACTTTGTAAGTAGGTTCCTACAATTAATAAAAGTTTGGACTTGTGGAAACGTTTAATTGGGTGAATATTACTCCACTTACTCTGACTAAAAGATCTTCAGGGTAAAAATGATCAGAACATAGTCATGTATTTCTTGACAACGGTTGCCTTTTCATAATGCCAACTAAAGAAAATGTTTTCGTTTTTCAAGATCCTCAGAAAACGTTATTCAGAAAAGACTAATTTATATTACTTTTCAAAATTGAGTAAAATTATATAGAACAGTCTCAATTTCGTTAAAGAATCCGATTTTTGTATATTTTCATACTTCACAAATCATAGATAAGATCTGCGTTAAATATACATCTGGTGGACAAAAAATTTTTTTTGCTTTAACTTAAATCTGAATATCATGCTACAGTAGTATGAACCTATCTAAATACGAAAATGGCCAGAAAAAAGCTGTAACACGTAAGGTTTTTGTGTTACATTAAAAAAAAACCCATAGAGAACATTTACGTTCAATATTTATTTAAAAAACGACTTTACAGGTTTTTTAACATTGAGTATCGACCATATTTGTATAATTGATATTAAACTAACATATAACATATCAAAAATATTTATTTGTAACACATTTTATTTTTTCCTTGTATGGGGGGTCATATCTTCCCCCTTCGAAAAACCAGCAGTAATCACCCATCATGGCTGGATCCCATCGCCCTTAGTACCGAATTTCCATTGTTCTGATATCTTGGTTGAACCTTTCACCTTGCTCGTCGCTGACAGCTCCCAAATTCTCAGGAAAAAATGACAGATGGGAATGGAGAAAATTAATTTTTAATGACTTTCGGCAGCCAAGCGATTTATAGGAATCTAAAAGTTCATTAACTAGCTGTTCGTAGTTTGTATCCATATTGTTGCCCAAAAATCCCCTCATAACACTTACGAATGAGTTCCAAGCTCTCAGTTCTTGCGTGGTAAGCTTTTCTATAAAATTAATATCGCCCAGCAACTTTCTAATTTGTGGCCAATGAAAATACCCTCGTTTAACTTGGCGTCACTTAACTGGGGAAAGACCTGTCTTAGGTATTTAAATCCTTCACCCTCTTTATTCATAGCTTTCACAAAGTTTTTCATTAGTCCAAGTTTAATGTGCAGCGGAGGCAAAAGGGCATTTTTTGGGTCTACAATAGGCACATACTTAACATTTTGAGATCCCGGTTGAAATTCGTACCTTTCTGGCCAAATTTGCCTCTCAACGTGTTCATTCACTGCACGACTGTCCCACAAACAAAAAAAAACAGCAATATTTTAAATCACCACTTTTATATACAGTGTGGAAACCACTTATGGAATAAAATTCTTTATGTCATTATTTTAGAAAATTATAAAAAATGCCGAGACACGTCAACTTTTGAATTGAGTTGTGCGTTATGTAAACATAAATTTAAATGTACAGGGTGATTCATGCAAGTATGCCATAGTCGGTGTTGTTTTTTTTAATGAAACACCCTGTATATTTGCATATTTTTGAAATCCCCTTAATGAACCGATTTCAACAAACTAAATAATGTATGGTCAATTATGAATTATACAGGGTGAAATTTTTACAGTTATTAAACACATACATAAAATACCTGATGTATTTGATTTTAATACATTAAAATAAATGCTCAAAATGTTCTCCACCTAGTTGTTGGCAATAGCACAGTCTCCTATAGAACTCCTCCTTAACTTTGTTTAAAGTTTGAGGTGAAATATTCCGTATTTCTGTAGTTATCCTGTCTTTGAGGTCTACAATGCTAGTTGGTTGTGTTGCATATACTTTGTTCTTGAGATAACCCCACAGAAAAAATCTAACGGCGTAAGGTCTGGCGATCTAGCTGGCCACTCAATAGTACCTCTTCGTCCAATCCATTTATTGGGGAAGATTTCATCTAAATAAGTTCTTACCATTAAAGCATAATGGGGTGTTGCCCCGTCTTGCTGGAACCAAACATTTTCATTCGGTAAGCTAGGCTCTATTGCATTGGGATCTAAGTTTGCCAACGCAGGAATAACTTCATTTCCAAGCATATTTAAATATTTTTCAGCTGTCAAATTTCCATCTATAAATATAGGACCAATAATATGGTCGCCTATGATACCGGCCCAAACGTTCACCTTTTGAGGGTACTGAGTATGTGTCTCACGCATCCAATTAGGATTCTCTACAGTTCTGTCGGTTTACCTCTCCATTCAATGTGAATGTTGATTCGTCAGAAAAAAGAATGGTACCAAGAGCTATCTCATTTCTGTTCAGCTTATTCATCAATCTTTCGCAGAAATCCATTCTACGATCTGGATCGTCTTCTGTTAACTCCTGCACAAAAGTTAATTTGTAGGGATGAAGTTTTTCTTTATGAAGACATCTTAGAACAGTATGACTAACATTATTTTCACGGGCAATTTGACGTGTACTTGAAGTTGGATTCTCTTCGACACTTAACAAAATATCCACTTTCACATCATCTTCAACGAAGTGTGGTTTTCTTTTCAATGGTTTGACATGTCCAAGTTCTCTGAATTGTGCATGAATTTTAGACACAGTACTTTGTGAAATATTAGGCAATTCGGGATACCTGTGATTAAATAAGTTTGCCACTTCAACTTGACTTCTGCAGTTATCCCCGTACCCGATCATCATTAAAATCTCAATTCGGTGAGTCTCAGTTAAATATTTCATTGTTATGTCGACAAGGAAAGAGTGTTTGACAAAGATTTTACTTTTTCAGTATAAACTGTCAACACATCAACAACTGACAGAATAGAAAACAATCCACATTATTTACCGATTTTGTCTAATTATTGGCGTTTTTAGGCAATTTTTTTTGTTTAATATACAAATACGTCTAATAATTAGTAAGTTTAGATTTTTGATAAATCCATATTTAGCTAATTTAAAAAAGTACCAATATTTCAAGTGTAATAAATTATTAATTTTAAAATTTCACCCTGTATAATTCATAATTGACCATACATTATTCAGTTTGTTGGAATCGGTTCATTAAGACGATTTCAAAAATATGCAAATATACAGGGTGTTTCATTAAAAAAAAACAACACCGACTATGGCATACTTGCGTGAATCTCCCTGTACATTTAAATTTATGTTTACATAACGCACAACTCAATTCAAAAGTTGACGTGTCTCGGCATTTTTTATAATTTTCTAAAATAATGACATAAAGAATTTTATTCCATAAGTGGTTTCCACACTGTATAACTTTTATATCACAACTTGTAGCGGTTGTAGTTTATTTTATCTAAAAGGAGGCGCATATTTTCGTAGGTTTCTTCTATTGTCACTGAATGGGCAACTGGTATAAATAGTTTTAAATTTCCATTATGTAATAACAGCTTTTAAACTATATTTCAATAAGTCTATGAACAAACGCCATTCACAAGGAGAATGCTTGATATCGAGTTCCTGCATTAAACCATCAATATCAGTACACACATAACGAATTTTCCATATTGTAAAATGTGGCAAGCGTGGAAATTTTCGTTTTTTTGGCAACTAAGTTCCACTCCTTTAGACGGGAACCAAGAAGTTCCGACTGTTGCTTTGACAACCCCAAATCACGTACTAAATTATTTAACTCTTTTTGAACAATCAAATGTGGCTCGCCGGAACTGCAACCAGGTGTAAATGTGGGGTCGGTACATTGTTCCTCGGAGCTTCCTGAAGAACCGTTATTATCTCCATTATTTCTCAAAACAATATCTTGCCAATCCAAAGGTGCCGTCGATACTTGGTAAGTCTGCATTGCGAGGAACAGATCTTATGGCAGATTGCATTGCGAGGAACAGGTCTTATGGCAGATTGCAAATTTGGATATTCGATTTGACGCTTTTCTTTTTTGGAATAACTTTCAGTCTTTGTCATACAAAAATAGCAATCATCAAAATGGTTGGTGGGTTCTCGCCATACCATTGGAACTGCAAAAGACATACTTCTTCTTTTCCCTTTCATCCACTGAACCAATGACACGATACAGCTGATACAGCACACATGGGGAGCTCACTGTTTACTGTTTGTCTTGATCTCCGATTACAACACCAAAATACATGAAATAAGCCTTTTTCACATTTTCAGAAAATGGTCTGGCTTGTGACTTCGCCATACATTCACAAATATAACAAAACTTGTCAGGAGAAATTTTGCAACTGCGGCGCGTATGACTTGCCATTTTTGTCGTCACAAAATTTTCTCGACTACACAGAGCCATTCACTTTAAAACTCAAATGGTAACTAAATAAGAGAATAAATAAACCATTCTATGAAATTTTTCTGCTTATAAATACAGGCCAATTTAATCATAAAATTTACTACCTGTGAACAAAAAAGGATCTAAAGAACATATCGAAAAGTGGTACTATTAGGGTTTTATGAATATTTTTTCTATTATTTGGAAGGTATTAGCCTTATAAAAATAATTGTTTGAACTGTGTTACAAAAATCGTGATACTTATTAAAAAAGCTTTTATTAAAAACCGTAATCACCCTTACCAACAGATTAAAAATAGTCTTTCAGATGAAAAGTGAAGTCCGAGAGTAAACTATCTGCTTTTCCATAAACTACACAACTACAAAAAAAACAATTATAATTGTTCAATATCTATAAGTTTTCAACAGCAGTCTAATTACTTCGATTTTAGAGTACTTTTTGAAAAAATGACTAGAAAATTTCAAAACCAGCATAACCCCCAAAACGGTAGATACTTTCTGGCAACGTTGCGAATCATTAATTCATTTATCAGGATTAACAAGAACGACTACTGTATTATGTTTATTTTACTATGAGAGAAATTTTTAAAGTATATTTATAAGGAATATTTCAATAATAAAAAACATCATATTTATTTTAAAAAAAAATTATTCAGGGGCATGTGAAATGAAAATCGCAAATTTATTTCACATTTTCTAAAATTTAGATTATTTGTTTATAATTTTGTATATTTTGGTTATAATGTGATTAGGAAAGAAAGATGGAGACCCTGAAAATGTAAACAATCCGGTCTATTGTTTGTTTAGGTTTAAAAACAGTGGATGATTATCTAAAAATAATGTATTTGTTTCAGCCAGGAAGTCTATGATTACGTCTTTGGAAAGAACTGAGGAAAATAATACACCATCTAAAAGTGCGGAAGAAGTTAACTTCGGCCATACAAAAAGGTTAACACATTTCAGCATAGAAGCTCTTGTCGGAGAGTCAAATTCCTCAACGGATACGAAAAATGCGCCGAAGAAACTTCGTCTCAATAACTCGATGTCTGAAAAATTCGATAATAAAATAGAAGTGATTGATATAACTAATAAAATGATATCAAAAAAAGACGTAGTCACTACGACTAATATACTTACTACTGTCAGTAAAAACGACTTTACGTTTCACGATAATAGTTCCGAATTGAAACATGCCCTAGCTCCGGTTGCCGATGAGAAGGTACCGAATCATTCGTGCAGTCCACAACTGCCAATACCATCCCCTAATTATCCAGTACAATCAAGTACTACAACTACTGCGGCGGTACCCGATGATCACGGTAGTTCCTTACCTCAAACCACTAGTCAAAATAATCTTAAAATAATAGAAAATGACATACCACCGATCGAAATAGTAAAAAATATGTCATCGGAAAAACGGACTGAGTTGACAAATAAAAAATCGCCGATACGTATGAATCGACGAGAAAAAGTAAAAGAATGCAACTTTACCGTACTGAATATACCAAATGTACCTATTATTAATAATAATAATAACAATAATAATTCAAAACCTGCTGCAGCTAAACGTCAAAGACTGAGTAAAATTGATTTGGCTACTTTAAGAAGGAACAAAAAAAAGAAATTGGATAACATGAAAATTAAAAATAAAACAAAAAATGAAAAAATAACGACGGAATACGGTGTTACTATTTATGGGTATTCCGATTGGTCGGATAGCGATAGTTCTTTTTTTAGTTCGGAAAGTGAAGATGAAAAAGTGCAAGTTGACCTAGTTATTAAAAGTGGTCCTCCTCTTCGATTGGATTCTAATTCTGATAAAATACAATTTTTCAAAACTGTGAATTTGACGACCCATAAGATGAATAATTGTAAGTTGACAAAAAGTTTTAGATTATTTATTTATTGAACTGAATTTTCATTGACCAAGAGGGCATAATTTAACTAGATGTATTCCTAAATTTCATTCAATTTGAACCTGTAGCTTGAGAAAGATTGCAAGTCAAGTTTCCTTAATTTTGTCACTGACACACCCACACTCACCGATCATCAAAATTCCTCGCAAAAATTCTAAAGGCAGATTTCCGCTCTTCGCAGAACGGCGATGTAGTACAACTACGCAGAAGTATGTGCAGCAATTTGGCACTGAATTACGCAGTACTACTTCTCTTAAGCTGGTCATTCCAGATCGTGCGCAAATTTGCGAGGGAACATTTGCAATTTTAAAAGTTTTGGACATTTGTTTGAGTGTTGTTCCTTCTTAGAATCTCCTAGAATTCACATTCGCCAAAATTTGTAGTTTAGTGACATGGTCGGCTTTGATTTGGTCACTTCGTAACATTGCCCCCTCCTTAATAGGAAGTTCCTCCTGGAACTCCTGTGTAGCCGGGACTGGATGTTTAAAGCAGCTGGACCCGTTTCTACATTTTACGGTCGTATGGAGATAACAGAGGACTGTCTTCATCGGATACTGATAACGGGGGGTATAGCTGCAGATTAATATGTGGACAACGGTATCTTCGAAGATCTTTTTCACCACATTCCTGATGACTCGCCAATCCAACTGGTTGCTCTCTATCTTAGGCATAGCTAGTTTCTTCACGTTGGATTCCAGCACATGGTCTCGAAGTCTTCGTTGCTCTTCCCACACATTCCGGTAGTTGGATCGAACCATCCCAATTGAATTTGGACAAAAAATTCCCACCATTTACACGTTTCTTAAAATATCTTGGGATAGGAAAAATATATTTACATGAGGCTTTCTCCAATTTGCTGCAATTTTGGTCTACTTTCATATTCCATTTGTTTATACTGTATGCTTCCATTTAATATTCTCCCAGGAGAAATAGATTGAAAAAAAATGCGCCTTCTAGCGTACACGTTCCGTATTGAGGTGCGTTGAGTATCTAACACTTACATTGGTTGAATTCACTGTTTGAACCCTTACTTTGTGGAATCTACTCACTACCTATCTTGGTCACTATTCAGTCTAGCCAAAATATTAAACATCAAGTAGGCATCACATAAAATTGCTGAACTTTTTATAAAAAAATAATTTTTTCCGTAACATTAACAACAAAACAGTTTCCCATATTTATATTGCCAACTTTTTCAGACATACTGTATGTTATTTTTGAGAAATTGTCAAAAGCTCATTTCTTAACACGCTGTATATAATAAGTGTTAAGTGTTGTTAGGTTAATATTAAATGATTTTTTTTATTAACTTTCAGTTTTAGAATTACAAAAATTGGAGAGGAGAAAATGGCTTAATCCCAGTGTAACTCAGGAGATAAATAACGAAGAAATTGTGTCTTTAAACCTACCAGTGCCTTTAAAATCAACATTGACATTAAATATGTTGCAAAATTACAAGGCGAAAAAAGGTTTTTTTCAATTACTTGGATTGAAAATTATGTCTGGGGAAGAAAAACAAGGTATGTTGTAATAGTAGGTACATTGTGTCATAGGGGTAGAAAATGAGCTTTAGCAGCCCGAGACTATTAGCTGCCTGTTACTTAATTTATACTTACGTTTAATGAAAATGTATGTGAAACGTCAAAGTACTCAAGTGACGGATGGTGAAAAACTACAAAATCGTGGCATTAAGAATTTTCAGACATGGGCTGCTAAACAATATTTTCGCCCTATTTTTGGTGTTCATACGATTGGTTTTCCGGTAAGGGAGGCGAAAAATATTATTGAAATTCTTCTCTAGTTAGTTGAATTTTGCCTTAAATATGTTTTTTCTTTAAATGTTTGATATTTGAATGAATGTTTTTTAAGCACTGGAAAAGAACTGGGCAGATGTGATAAAAGATCGTATTAAAAGGAATTGCGAGTCCTCTGTTACAAAATACACAGAAAAACTGAACAAAAAGATGGCATCTATGAAGGAACAAGAAGATATCGACAGCAAAATCAAAGACAACTTATTATTGAAACTGCCCATAGTGCATCAATATAAAGTGAACGGTTTTAACATCGATAAACAAGAAAACCTGAAAAGCGTTATCGTTCATCAAAATACCATAACGAATTGTCTCCCGCTTTCGATGATATTTACACAAAATAACAATTCCAAAAATGTAAAGCTTGAGGGTTCCAAAGAAAATATATGGGTTGAAAGAGAAGACTGTAACAAATTCAAGTGGCCGGGAGTGTTAGAGATTATAGAAGCATATCATCGGTTTTCAAGAGGTAAAAAAATTTGTATTACGTATTTCTCTTGTTGCTTATCAAAATAGTTTGGTAAATTGTGACAGCAAGATTATCTAAAGTTTATTAACCCATTAAACCAAAAACTGTCGATTCGGCTTTTATATACACTCGCCGGCAAAAAAAACTCGGCCACCTAAAATTTTGCTGAAGTTCGTTGTCCAATAACTTTCGTAATTTTTCATCGATTTCAATTGTTTTTACGCCAAATTGTAGATACATTCTTTGGTATTAAAACAAACTCCAGAAAAGTTTTCCAAAAATGTTTATAGCTTATTTATAACGGGTGAAAAAAAACATGTATTTGTAGTCCAATTTCTTAACACCCTGTGGAACATTTCGGGAAATTTGTAGAGTTTACACTCAGTTTATTACAAATTATTCGACATCTCTCAGTTTTTATTTCACCTTGATATATTGATTTCTTTTGAAGATACACGTATTCAAATAAAAGCCTGGAATTTTACAAACACGCCAAACTCGATTAAGCAACAAAAACGAAGGTGGCTTCTGTCAGAATAATTAAGTAGGCGTATGTCAAACTATCGTCAATAAATATCCGAGAACAATATTGAATGTCTCAAAATGGTTGTAAGTACTGAGAATGCAAATATTGTTAACCAATATTTGGATGGGGTTGATATCCAACGATTAGAATGGCCTGCTTGTAGCCCGGATCTGAATCCGATTGAACATCTCTGGGATGAAATTCAAAGAAACATTCGTCGTCGTCCTGTACTACCCGAAACACTTGACGTGCTGCGTTTTGCGTTGCAAGCTGAATATGTCGCAATTCCACAAGATCTCATTATTCGTCTTATCAATTCGATGTCTCGGCGATTGCTTGCAGTTATTTCCGCTAGAGGTGGGCTTATGAAATATTGAAAAATGCCAATTATGTTTTTCTTTTTGTTTCAAATTACTGTTGAATATTTTAGTCTATTTCAGAGAGGTATAGAGTAATAAAATGGGGAATTCCGTCCAGTTCGGCTCAATTTCGGTGTCGGCCATAGGCGTAGGTCTTGAAATAGTATTGTTTGTAATATTAAAATTTCAAGTAATTGCGTAAGAGAATTAGGAAAAGTATGTTTTCTGGCCTGAAGTGTCAATATCGAAATATTGTGTAGGGATTACTTAGGTAGTAGATTATACAGTTACGTTTTGCGTTTAACCTTCTATTAGTGCCTCTGCCTAATTCCAACCCTGTTTCAGATTCGGCTCAACCAAGAGCCGCAAGATGCCTTACCCAAAATTTTTAGACCTTTATAAGTATATTTGTTTAGTTAAACGCATCAGTATTTGCTGTTAAGCCGTAAATAGTGTTCACAGTATTATAAGATTAGTAATAAAATGGCGACATTTACACCAACGAAAAGATGTACATAATGCCTAATTTTTATTCTGTTAAAATAAAATTCTTTCCTTTTTACGAGTATCCTACCGGCACGCCTTTGGCACACTATTTTCAGTGTTTGTGAATGGATAACAATAGGCTAAACCCATATATTGACCCCAACCCGGGTGGTACTACCTGCACTTGATAAACAGAAAGAATTTTACAATGAAATCAATGCCAAACTATGAAAGTGATTTGAATATTCGTTGGGTCACTCTGTGCTCCCTTTGCATACCTAATGAGGTTTTATTACTCTATACCTTTCTGAAATAAACTATAAAACATTACTAATTAAATTTTTTCCCTAAAAAAATTCCAGGTTTTTATTTGAATACGTGTATCTTCAAAAGAAATTGAGATATCAAGGGGAAATAAAAACTGAAAGATGGCGAAAAGGATGGTATTTGTAATAAACTGAGCGTAAACTCTTCAAATTTCCCGAAATGTTCAACATGGTGTTAATAAATTGGACTAAAAATACATGGTTTTTTTCACCCTGTATAAATAAGCTATAAACATTTTTGGAATACTTTTCTGGAGTTTTGTTTTAATACCAAAGAATTTATCTACAATTTGGCGTAGAAACAATTGAAATCCATGAAAAATTACGAATCTTCTTGGACAACGAACTGAGTGTATTTTTCTGGATTTTGAAGATTAGAAATATAATTACACTTCAATGTCATGCCGATGTGATTGGATACCGTGTTAAAATTTTATCTATTTGTCTAATTATAGAAAATGTCTCCTTAATTGCAAGCAATAACTTTAAACCACTGAAATCAACCCCAAAGTACTTGAAACTGCTAAAATCAATCGAAAACTAGTTGAAACAACTAAAATCAACCCAAAAATACTTGAAACCAATAAAATCTACCCTAAAGTACGTACTTGAAACCAATAAAATCAACTCTTAAGTACGTACTGGTAACAAATAAAAGCAACCCAAAAATATTTGAAACTGCTAAAATTAACCCAAAAGTACCTGAAACTGTTGAAATCAACCTCAAACTAGTTAAAACAATTGAAAAATTGGAATTACTTATAACTGAAACCAACTAAAAACTTCTTGGGACAACTAAAATCTACCCTACAGTACTTGAAACCCATAAAATCAACTCAAAACTACTTAAATCAACTCAAAAATACTTGAAACAACTAAAATCTACCATAAAGTACGTACTTGAAACCAATAAAATCTACCCTAAAATAAGTACTGGAAACCAATAAAATCAACCTAAAAATATTTGAAACTGCTAAAATGAACCCTAAAGTACCTGAAACTGTTGAAATCAACCTCAAACTAGTTAAAACAATTGAAAAATTGGAATTACTTATAACTGAAACCAACTAAAATCTACCCTACAGTACTTGAAACCCATAAAATCAACCCAAAACTATTTAAATCAACTCAAAAATACTTGGAACAACTAAAATCTACCATACAGTACGTACTTGAAACCAATAAAATCTACCCTAAAATAAGTACTGGAAACCAATAAAATCAACCCAAAAATATTTGAAACTGCTAAAATGAACCCTGAAGTACCTGAAACTGTTGAAATCAACCTCAAACTAGTTGAAACAACTAAAAAATTGGAAGTACTTGAAACTGAAACCAACTAAAAACTTCTTGAAACAACTAAAATTTACCCTACAGTACTCGAAACCCATAAAATCAACCCAAAACGACTGAAATCAACTCAAAAATACTTGAAACAACTTAAATCTACCATAAAGTACGTACTTGAAACCAATAAAATCTACCCTAAAGTACATACTTGAAACCAATAAAATCAACCCTAAAATACGTACTGGAAACAAATAAAATCATCCCAAAAATACTTGAAACTGCTAAAATCAACCCTAAAGTACCTGAAACTGTTAAAATCAACCTCAAACTAGTTGAAACAACTAAAAAATTGGGAGTACTTGAAATTGGAACCAACTAAAAACTTCTTGAAACAACCAAAATCTACCTTACAGTACTCGAAACCCATAAAATCAACCCAAAGCTACTTGAAACTGCTGAAATAAACTCAAAACTAGTTGACCCTAAAGTAAACCAATAAAATCAACCCGTATGGCGTTCCGTATTTTAAGATTTTGGTCACATCACCTATCAAATTAACCACGAGCCGCCACTGTGTTTTAGTACCATGGCGAAGCGATTTTATTGTCGAATTTTTGCATCTATATCGTGAATATCCAGCCCCTTGGAAAATTAAAAGTGCAGAATACAGTGATAGAGACCTAAAAAATAATGCATATAAGATGTTAATTGGAAAATATGAAACAATTGCCAAACAAGCTTTTCGTTTATTATTATTAAATGATATTTTAATTCGATTGCTTTTAATATTTTCTGATTTCGAACTGAAGGGGATTGCACAAAAATATTGAAGCGTTTGAGATGAAAAATATTGAGCAATACAATATTGCCGAAAATAATATTGTGCAATATAATTGAGCGTCTAGGGTTCCCTTAAAAACAACCTAAAACTACTTGAATCTATTGAAATCAACCCAAAATTACTTGAAACTATAAAAAATCTATTTAAAACAAACCCCACTAAAAACTTCTGCTACTTTTTAAATCAATTAAAATAATCTTAAACCACATAATATTGATCTTTTCATCAAAAAACAACAAGATTTGAACAATACTTTTTTAATTACTTTGTGGTAATAGCAGATAAATAATTATTGATTTTTCCAAACTAACCAAAATAAAAAATCTCATTAAAATTACATGAGCTAAAATATATTTTTTTATTTCGTAGATAGAAATGCCCATATAACCCATTTTAAAAAGCAACGAGCCTACATGACTGAAGAAAATATGAAAAGGCAACGCGAGATGAAGTTCCTGGAAAGGAGACAGCGAGAATTACGTTCTATTTTGTTCAGGAGAGAGAACGATAAAAAAGAACTGCAACGTAGCATTGACCAATTAAAAAATTGTATCAATTCCTTTTGGTAACATATATTAATAAAGAAGAAAAAAGGAAACATTTAAAAAAAATTTTCAATCAATTTTTGTTGGTATGGGGTCATCCATAAATTACGTCACACGTTAAAGGGGTGGAGGGTATCATCGGAATGTGACGTCAGATGTTAAGGTAAATTTAAAATACTAAAAGGCGAAATTTGAATTTGTTTTCTCTGTTATCTAAAATATTTGAATTATGTTGATTTTATTAAAGATTATTTAATAAAAATAAAAAAATGAAAATCACTTTTTTTTGATTATTTTTAAATAAATGTTTAAATTTGAAAAATGGGACGTCACATCAGGGGGTTCTAAAAACAACCTGTGATAAGGACTGGGGGGTTGAAAGTCCAAAAATTCGTGTGACATAATTTATGGATGGCCCCTATATTGTTGAGGTTTGAAGTGTTATATTTGGGATATGGATAAGTCGACCAAATGTTTAACAGCTATGTTGTTTTGAAATGAGATTTTTTTACAATTTGAATTTTTTTTAGCAAATTTCACTCCAATATTTTTAAATTTTTTTCCTTTTTTGAAATTTAAATTGTATAAAATTCGAAAAAAAATGTATGCTGTTCATTTTATATGATAATGTGATACGTTGATTTATTCTGTTATTCAGTATTTTAATAATTGAAAAACAATTAGTCTTGATTCAGTAAAATGACTTTTTTTATATATTTGTTATTGGTTAGCGAGTATTTTTGAAAATTTAAAATTCATTTTTTCGCCTTTAATGTAAATATAAATGGATTTCCCCGGATCATATCTTAGCACATTCGAGATTTCTAGATGCGATTTTCCTGTGAAACTTCCAACTTCCAATTCAATCGGAAAATACTGCCTTGACTTTTAAACCACATTAAGCTATTAAGCAATTTCATTCATTTTCCAATAATTATTTAATTGTAAACCTGTTGATGAAATATGTTTACTGTTTTCCTGTTGTGATCATTTATCAAACGATTTAGAGCAAAAATCAAACAACATTGCTTCCTTTATTCTTTAGCTACTTGAAACCTTTCTGATCACAACTTTTAAGAAACAAATTTTTTTTTCAACTGGAAATGTTTAAACCCTTGTATTTCACACACATACACAAAAATTACGCATGTCCAAATACCTTCGAAGTATTGCCGCCTTAAAATGTATCAAAATACCGGGAAAACCCAGATTTTATTATTAAATTTAATTATTTGATTATAACGATAAGCATTTATTTTTATTATTTATTTATATACCGGTACTTACTCTAGGGTACTGATACACAAAAAGAACATTGTGACTATTTAATGTATTCAAAACCTACTCAAATTTATTATAATGGTCTTGATTATGTGAAGAGAGGTAGGGTAAGGTTGTCTATATCGCGTCACTTGAAAAAAGTTCTACGAATGGGATGTTGACTGTTTTCAAACATAAAGAGGTAGTTTGGTTGCATATAATTTCTAAACCTTTGGCCAAAGAAATTTTTAATTTGACTCCTAGAATTGTTAGCTTTCCTCAGTTTTGTACCTTTCACTAGAACCTGGACTCTAGATGTTACTTCTAAGTTTGTCCCTTAACATGTTCCTTTGAAAACCTATAATATAAAAAATTGTAATAATAAACTTCAAAATATTTCTTGTAAAACCGATGCCAACAAAACCTTCATCCACCTTATCTCTGAAATTACCGTTCATCGTTTTACTTACTGTTTTTTTTACAACTTTTGAATCATTTTTCAAGCTTACCCAAACAATTCAACAATTAGCATTGTGTTGTGTGTGTTTTTAAGGACCTGAGACCTAAAAGATTGTTCGCAAAAATCGACGAAGTGGGTAACATCTATTGATATACTTTAGAACGTTGAAGACACAAATCACATACAATCAAAAGGTCTAGAACAAAAACAAATATTTGGTTGTGATTTGTCTTATTACACAATAAAAGTTAATTTAAAAACTTCCTCTAACGAATTACTGCTCGTAATTGACAATTGACCAACAGTCAAATGTATCTAAACATTAAGCAGATATAACGGAGGGTAGGTTAACACTTAACGTCTGTGTCCTTTGGTTTGCTGTTCACCACTATAGGCAGCCATGTTGATTTATTTAGAGGTCTCTAGTGACTGCCTGCGTTCTCGGATTGGAGCCCCTTCTTCTACACGGTTCCCTATTCTTCAAGGAATTTTAGTATTCCACAGGCTCCAGTTTAAGAAAGTGTCCTTCTCCTATTAGTTGTGTCATGGGATTTTGTGGTTCGTTGCATTCCGCAAGTATGTGAATGGAGGCTTCTTCCATTCCACATAATCTACACTCTATCCTATTAGGACACCTGTCAAAACCATTAGTGCAGTATTATGCATTTTTTTGATTACACTTGATCATAGTATCCCAGGAGTATCTTTGATTGTCTTGGTCCCACTAGATTTTGGATTATTGTGATTATATGAAAATGAAAAACTGGTACTGGAATGATCTTTTAATGTAAAAATGACAACTATATAACTGTCTTATTTGACAAAAGAAAATACAAGTGAATGTTACAAACTTAAACAAAACAAAACCTGCAGACAACGCTTTACCAAATTCAATACTCCCACTTTTTGTTACAAGTCAATGTCAACATTCACTTTGACAATACATTCAACGTTTGACAAAAATGTTGATGTTTCAATTTTGATAATGCCTTTGTCATGATATCGGCTGCCTGGTCATCTGTTTGAACATATTGTAATTCAAAAAATTCATCTTTGAATTTCTCTCGGATAAAATGGTAACGTACGTCAATATGTTTAGTTCTCTTATGAAACTCTGGATTCTTCACAAGTCGTATTGCGCTTTGATTATCCATAAATAAAGCTGGTACATCCAATTTAACTTGTCGAAGATCACATAAGAGATTCTTCAACCAGACAAGTTCTTTTATAGCTTGTGACGCTGCCACATACTCGGATTCTGTTGTGGATAGTGCGACGGATTTTTGTCGTTCTGATCCCCAGCTAATTACACTTCCTCCAAGCATGAAAACATAACCTGATGTTGATCTTCGTGTTTGCGTGTCTCCAGCATAGTCGGCATCACTATACCCGCAAAAGTCTAAATTGTTTCCGCTTACGAAACGTATTCCTTTGTTCATGGTACCTTTGATATATTTCATAATGTGTTTTACTGCATTCACATGTGCAGTAGCTGTTTTTTCCAAATATCGACTGACACTTCCAACTGCGAAACTAATATCTGGTCTGGTTGCAACGGCCAGATACATCAAGCTCCCGACTGCCTCTCGATAAGGAAAATCGATTTTTTTATCAGCTTCAAAATCTCCGAGGTTTTGTGAACTAGCTAATGGAGTTGTCACTGTCTTACAATATGTCATATCAAAACGATCAAGAACCTTTCTTGCATATCCTTGTTGATGAACATGAATCGATCCATCCAAAAGCTGATCAATTTCGAGTCCCAAAAAAAATTTCAGCTCAAAAATTTTGATCTCAAATTCTCTCTGTAAGTGTCTAATGACCGGCTTAATGGCTTCTTGTTTTTCTGCTGCAATCAATCCATCGTCAACGTAAATTGCCAAAATTAACATTCCATCTTTTCCGTTGCTAACAAAAACGCATGGATCGGATCCACTCTCTTTGAAACCAAAACTGTTAAGGAAAGAAGTAAGCTTCTTATTCCAACAGCGCGAAGCCTGCTTCAAACCATATAAACTTTTGTATAGTTTACACACTCGGCCACTGTTGTCATTATATCCAATTGGCTGGCTCATATAAACATTTTCTTCTAAATCGCCATTTAGAAAAGCCGTTTTCACATCAAACTGTTTTAGTGTCATACGCTTTGCCGCAGCCAATGCTAGGATCGCTCTGATTGATGTAAACTTCACCACTGGACTAAATGATTCCTGGTAATCGATTCCGTACTCTTGTGTAAAGCCTCGTGCCTTATACCGATTAACACTCCCATCCGGATTTTCTTTGACCTTGTAGACCCAGCGATTGTCAATCACTTTTTGATCAACTGGCGCATCGACCAAAATCCAAGTATGATTTTTCATAAGTGAATCGTACTCTTCATCCATTGCTCGCTCCCACTGCTTGTAATCAATCGACTGAATTGCCTGCTCATACGTTCTTGGCTCATCACTGACTGCCAACATTGCAGAATGTTCACCAGTTACCAGATGTGTTAATGTGTTACGATCACGTAGACGCCTATAGACAATATTTCTGCTATCAAGATCGCAGGTCATACCACGATTTTTCTGTTGATCTAGTGACGCACATTCATTTGTTTCCTTATATTCGTCATTTTCATTTTCTGCACCTTTGTCAATACCATAATTGTCTTCGTTTTCGTTATTTTCATTCTTACTGACTACACTAGCATTTTCTTCAACACAAATATCGAGTGTTCCCATTGAATTTTCTAACAAAAAAACGACGTCTCGTGAGATCTCGATTTTACTAGTTTTCGAATTCCAAACTCGATATCCCTTTGAATTATTGTCATAACCAACAAACATACATTTTTCTGCCTTCGCGTCGAGCTTCTGACGTTTTTCTTTTGGAATGTGAATAAATACTTCCGAACCAAAAATCCGTAAATGGTCTAGCTTCGCCTCCTTGTTATGCCATAATTCATACGGTGATTTGTTGTCAACTGTGCTTGTTCCAGTTTGATTTAGCACATGAACTACTGTATTTACTGCTTCCGCCCAGAATTTCCTATCAATCTTCTTTGCCTCAAGCATTGTCCTTGCTGATTCAACGATAGTTCGTATTTCCCTTTCTGCACAACCATTCTGCTCTGGTGTATATGGCACAGTTCGTTGATGATGAATTCCAGCTGCTTCAAAGAAAACTTTCAGCTTTTCATTGACAAACTCTGTCCCGTTGTCAGATCTGATATTGCGAACACTGTGACCATGCTTCTTCTGAATCAGTTTAACACATTTTTCGATAATACTCGCTACTTCTGATTTTTGTTTCATGAAATATACGAAACGAAAATGTGAATAATCATCTTTGAGCAACAAAAAATATCTGGATCCACCAATTGAATTCGTCTGAAACGGACCACACACGTCAGTATGAATGATTTCGCCACACATCTTTGATTTTTCTTCGCGACTCTTAAAAGTGCTTCGATGATGCTTTCCATAGACACAAGCTTCACATGCAAATTCCTCATCAATGAAATCTATACCCCGACTTAGTAGAAACTTCTTCACATGTGTCGAATTCTGATGTCCTAGACGTTCGTGCCATGAACGAAGTGTAGCGTTTTTGATTGCTACACTCGCTGTAGTTTCAATCTTTGATGGTTGTATTGTTCTGAACAACATTTGAAAAAAACCTTTTCTGCGAACTCCCACTGCAACAATGTTTCCATCTTTCAGCAATTTGCAACCTTCGTTGTTCATGTTCAATTGATGCCCGCGATCTAACACCTTTCCCGATGAAAACAAATTTTTCTTAAGTTCCGGCACGAACAAGATTCCCATGACTCGTTTGCGAATCCATTCATCTCCATTAAAAGCAAAAATGTTGATATCGCCTTTGCCCAGAGCCATTATCTTGTCACCATTACCAACTGTAATTGGTTCAGCTATTTCCGTATAGTTTTCGAACCATTTTCGGCGATGACTCATGTGATCAGTTGCACCTGAGTCCAAAATCCAAGTATCTTGGTCTCTATTTGTTGTTTTGTAACAAATAAAAGCATCATTTGAATTTTCTTCTTCTTTTCTCCCGTTGAAGTTAGTCTTCTTTTCCGAGCATTCCCTTTTCCAGTGGCCCTTTTTTCCACATTTGAAGCATTTGCCTTTCGGTTTGTCATTTTTATCTGTCGCTTTGTTATTATTCGATGAATTTCCTTTCTTGTAATTATTGATTTGTTTCTTCGAGAAGATTCTCTTAGCCATTAGCGCCTCTACTTCTTGAACTTGACCCTGCGACTTCAAACGAAGTTCTTCTGCCATCAAACGAGCCCGCAAATTTGCCAAAGTTTGACTATCTGCGTTTGCAGATTCCCATGCACTATGGAAATGATTAAACTCGGACGGTAGTGACATTAAAATCTTCGAAATTACCATGGACTCAGAAATAATTTCTTTTTGATCACGTAATTGCTGCACTATTTCCATTAATTTTGATAAAAATGTCGCAATGTCATCTTCCGGTTGTTTTGTGTAGCCATAATATTTTTGTTGTAAAAATAAAATATTTGCCTTTGATGTTTGCTCATACGTACTTTTGAGCGTCTCCCACATCTCTTGAGCTGTTCCACAATTCATAATCTGCAGTAATGCCTGTTTCATACAAGTCGTGGAAATTGCTCGTCTGGCCATAGCATCCGCCTTCTTCCAAGTCACAATTTCCTTCGCATAATTTGTACATTCAGATGTCGGTTTGACGTTTGTTCCATCGACGTAGTCAAAAAGATCGTTAGCTTCTAAAATCTGACGCATTCGAAACTTCCATGTTAGCCAGTTGCTGCCGCTTTCCAGCTTTTCAATATTAACGCGATCGCCTTCCATTTATTTTGTCTTTTAATAATTATCGGCTTCAAAACTTCAAAAATAAATTGCTTTCCAATTTTCTTTTTTTTTGAGTTCACAAATAATTCTTGCACAAAATAAATAACGATATTTACTGCAGTTAATCTTCCTTTACAATTTCACGTAATCTGGGCCCATAACCTTTTGAATTATTGTGATTATATGAAAATGAAAAACTGGTACTGGAATGATCTTTTAATGTAAAAATGACAACTATATAACTGTCTTATTTGACAACATGAAAATACAAGTGAATGTTACAAACTTAAACAAAACAATACCTGCAGACAACGCTTTACTGAATTCAATATACCAAATTCAATACTAGATCTTCTCTTTATTTCAGTTTTATCTATTTCTTCCAATATTAACTTGATGCTGATATTGCAAAAAAGTTACCAGTCCCCAAAAAGCCTCTCTTTTTGCCAGTTAATCTGATATTTCGTTTCCTTCTATTCCAGTGTGCCCTTTAACACACGTGACGATGTTATTCTTGTCCAGTTTTTCTAAGCATTCCCATACCATCTAGGGTAGGTTCCACGAGAACTTATCTTAACGACTGCTTTTCTGTCCGACTGAGTAAATGTCGGGGACAAAGAAAAATTCACATTTGAAATCTATGAAGAATGTCTGAAAATGTTGACAACCTGGCAACGTTGAAATCTAGACCCACACGAATAATGTTTTGATCAATCCAGATATATACAAGGTCATGAGCAACCTTACCCTATGGGACACTTCTTTATTTTTAAATTCGAAAAAAAGCTGACCAAACGGTTAATTTTGTACGATATGTAAATACACGTTCTTAATTTTAGTACACTAATATACGTATATTGAGAAGTACGTACTATTTTTATGTGTACATATTTATTTTATACATACTGTAAAAACTGCTAACAAATGCTATAATAAGGATAAACATTTTTTTAAATAATAGTATTTAATTTGAAGTCAAATTATTTCTTGATTACATTCTTATTTGATATTTATTCAATGTATAAACATGAAAAAATTAGCAAAAAAATTGATAAATATGACTGGATGACAGAACACAAAGTGTTTTTTCAGTAGCTCAATAATAACGTACAATACCCTCATTAATCCTATTTAATTTGAAGACTCAGCTCGCGAACTCTGTAACTTGTTAGAAATTGAAATGAAATAGCAAAGAAAATAAATTTGCTACAAATGCTACCCTCTATGACGTTTTCCTGAAAACTTCGGAAGAGCTCGGGTAGAAAGAAACAAATACCACCCAACTTGAAAACATTTTCAGAATTTTTATATCTTGTGATGTTTTTGACATAAATACATGTTGCCAGTAATATCAATTATTTCCATTTCTGAGTTTTGTTTTGATGTCTTTTTATTTGGCCATTCCATAAAAGATGTTTAATTTTACATCAATCTTTAAAAACCGAGAGGATTCATTTGTTTCTTAGCTAAGTATTTTTGGCATCTCTTATCGGTGGACTTCTTGGTGCGATGGGTTAGCGCGTGCCTTCCACAGTGAGGATCGTCGGTTCAAATCTTATCGATATTACTACACATTTTATTAATTTTTTTTTCATGTTTTAACACTACTTATAGTTTTGCGGAGTAATATAATAAAAGCGATATGTAAGTAAAAAGCCAGAAGGTGGTAAGTAACTAATGAATCATTTTGTGTACTTTAATATAGCTCAAAGATGGGAAGTAGTCGAGAAAATCCATTACTTAGGTACCAGCCATCTATCTTGAAAGTTTAACAAAATGAAAAAAAACCTATTCATTTTAAAATAAAAATAAACAATATTCGGAACCCTATCATACTCAATAATAACGTAAACAATGGCAAAAAGGGATAAGTACCTATGTATATAGAAAGGCCCTTTCAGCCGTTTTTATTTTTATCTGCCGCATATTCACACGGAACTGCTCGAACGGGCGTCGACCCAGCTCTGTAGTGGAACGCTTCTGATGCGATAATTACAGTCAAGCAGAGTCGAGCGAGGTTAGTACTTGGATGGGTGACCAGTGGGGAAACACCGTCGTAGATCCCTACCACTGGTTGGAACACTAGTGGATTCGGCAAAATTTCCGGTTAGGGGTAGAGTGCTCCCGGCGTCGGTGATTAGCCTGAATTGCAGAAATAGACCGACGTTAAATAACCGAATAAAGAAAACTGCTCGAACATCTCCGAATAGACATACAGAGTAACCTTACAAGAAATATCCGAATATAGAAAGAAATTTCCTTTCTATTCTGTTATAGAGTTCACGTGCAGTTTGCCAGACTTTTACCGCCATTTCCTAACCTATATTTCACGAAAGATATGAGGATTCTAATCACCCCAATATCTCTAGGTTTTCCGTTTCTTGTACTTTGATATGATTTCACAGATACCTAGTGAGTTGTTAAAGTTGATGTTCACCAATCGTATTCAGTCAAGTTGAAGAATTTTTGTTGTTCACTGAACTCTTGAAGCTAGTTTATTAATTTTATTCTTAATATAGCATTGTGTTTTGAGTGTAAATTATTAACTTGGCTGTCAAATAGCATAATATACTTACTGTTTTTGTTACCTTATTTTTTAAGACGTTTTATTTTAAACATTTTTTTCTTTGTGTATTTAACGAGAAATGAATTCTTAATTTTGATGAACAATTTGTAGTTGACGCTTGGTAAAATTATGTTAAGATCTCGTTTTACTTTTTAAAAGGAAACTGGAAAATTTTAATTTCATATTGTTTTAAGGGACATTGCAAATATCGATTTTTCTTTTAAACAATTATTAGAACCGTTAGAAGTGCAATTTTCAAACTTCCCAAATATACTAAAAAAAAGTTCCTGGGTCATTTCTACTGTATGATTTTTACTAGATTATGTCATACAGCTTCCATAACTGTTTATATTATTACCGCGTTCACATTGAAAAACATGAGCTACCAATTTTTTTAAATATTTTGGCTAGGGCATCATTTTTGTAATTCTGAAGTACAAATTTATTTCACATTATCAACTAGACGTCTTCAATTTTATAAAAGTCTTGCTAGTCGACGAGCTGCTTTAAAATATTTTAACTGTGAGCTTTATTAGTGTGATACTCGAGAAGAAATATGAAAAAAATATATAAGTGGTTAGAACAAACAGATAAAATTGAATTATTTTTTAGACTGATGAAATGCAACATTATACAAACGTACGAGGAAAGTTTTATAATTCAGTGACTTTTTGAATCTCCCGCGCAGCAACTTTAATAGACTACTGATCAAGCAGCGTCATTTAGTTTGTGTTTGACAGCCATTGAAAGCATACAACCTCGTGCATTTCAACGAAAATCGAAAAAAGTGAATTTTGATCCAAATCTCTAACCGCCCAGCCATTTTTCAGATTTGGACACGGGAAATAGTGGCAGGGGACTAAATCTGAAGAATATGCTGGATGAGGTAGCAGGTCATAGCCCAATGTATGGATTTTTGCCATGATTATTACATACGTGTAAAGTGTGCAACCATGTCTTGATTGAACAGTACTTTTTTCTGCTCCAAATCAGTACCTATCGAATATGTTCAAAAGCTCTGAATAATATTTCTTCTCGAAAATTGATTTGATTTAATTTTAATACCAAGTTTACCCTAAAAATTGTCATATCTTATATCTAGTGTGCCTATTTTGAGATACGGCGTTAGAAAGTTGAAATCATTTTCAAAAAAATCGACGTTTACCACAACAAAAAAGTAGACGAATCGTTTTGGATAATTTGAATTTTAAGTAATTGGAAATGGTGCTGATGGCGGTAGAAATATTCGTAGCTTTTGCTAATATAAAATTGTCGGAATTTTTACAGAGACGATTTAAGTAGGTACCTATATAGTACTGTCCTATAAGACTTAACATTTTTTATACAATTATTTCATAATTTTATTTTCTGCTCGTTTCTTCTGAAATCTCTCGGTTTTATTCTTGGAAAACAAATTGGCGATTCACTTTTTTTTTGGTTTTTTTTTGTTCAACTCCCGGTGCTGACTGATCTGCGTGATTTTTTTAAGGGTGCTTTCGCTAATGCTGCGTCAGTATTGTACTTCTTAGTCACGTCACTCAAATACTTTTAACCTCGCATCAAAATTCCTTCCAATGCGGATGAAGAGACTAAAACAGTCCGCTTCCTTTAACGAGGAAGATTAAAATTCTTTCTTTCATTGACAAACTGTATATAATAAAAAATGTAACTTCATCAATTTCTACTAAGTACACAGTATTTAATTTGCTTAAATCGTCTCTCGAGTACAGTTTGGTCGACTTTTCCTCTGTGGGGAAAAAGTTACGAACTGAAAATATGTTATAAAATTTAAAATATATAGCTGTGATGGAAGATGGTGGATTTATAAATTTTTGTTATAAGTATTATGTATATGATGCTGCCGATTGAATGGTTTTGAGACTTTGTGAAGAATGCAATGTGTCTAAAATGTCGATTTAATTTAATTTTTTTAAGCTCTTTATTCTTATTTTACGGGTGTTTTAGTTAAGCGCAAGTGAAAGTGGTGTTCACTTATTCTGTGATAATGAAAACTTAGTAATTTTAACATAAACACTGTTTCTAGCATGACAAACTGAATAAAATTAAAACATGAAAAACGGTTGTTTTATTTCAGTCATAAGTAGATTACAAAAAGGATCATTCTTTTTTTGGGTAATATCCCAGGGGATAATTTGCTAGCAGAAGTAAAATTCAATTCCATGGAAATAGAAATAATGCAAATGGCACTCAATCTGGTCAGTACACCGAAAGAAAAAGAAGGTTTGAATATATGTCCCTCCAAATCATCCATTGTAGCTTTTACCAGAAGGAGGAAATTAAATGGCTTATGTGGCAAAATTAAACAAACTAAATAAGATTTTTAGCTTTAATTAGCTTCAATCCGACTTAATATAAAATACACATGACACGACTTGTCAATCAATGTAAAGAATAATCATAGACATTAATAGTCGGTGACAAGGAGGTTTATACGTCATTCTCCCCGTCTATGTTTTCTCCTCCTACCACAAAGTCGTGTAGATGAGAATGTAGCCGGCGATTCCTCTTGGGTCTTTCGTTGGCAGGTGTTTCTCCCCTAACTTCTTGTGAAGTGCCCGGAAGATTCACGTCTTGAGGATCTGGAGTGGGGCCGTCTGCGTTCACTGAATGAAAGGATTCATCAAAGGAATCATCTTCAGATGACTCTTCAATTGAAGAGCGAGAATCGTTCGGAAGCGGGGCTAAATGCCTATTAGACACTGTACTCTCCGTGCCGTTCGACCTTCGAATTACGGAATAGTGTGGATTATAGTCAAGCAGTTCAGCTTCTTCCACCAAGGGATCGTTTTTTGAGCGAACGTGATTTTTAACGAGAACCGGTCCTGGCGCTAGCCATGTAGGCATTGATTCTCCATTGGGCGACCTCCGCGGATGTTTGAAAAGTCTCTCGTGAGGCGTCTCATTGGTAGATGTGCAGAGAAGTGATCGAATGGAGTGAAGAGCGTTCTTTAAGACTCGTTCCCAGTGTTCTACTGTTATGTTGTTGGAACGCAAGCTGAGTTGTACTGCACGCCACAGAGTACCATTAAGGCGTTCTACTTGGCCATTTCCTCGTGGATTGTACGGAGTAGTTCGGGAAGAGGCAACACTGTTAGCTCTCAAGAAAGTTTTAAGTTCTTCTGGCATAAAGGAGCTTCCTCTGTCGCTATGGATGTACAGCGGATGTCCAAACGTACTAAAAAGGTCTTGTAAGCATTTGATGATCGTTGCAGATGACATGTCTTTGCAAGGGTAAGCCCATGGAAATCGGCTATACTCGTCAATAATGGTGAGTAAATATTTATTCTCCGATTTTGATGGAAGAGGCCCTTTGAAGTCCAAATTCAGCCTTTCAAAGGGAGCGAACGCTTTTATTAGTTGTCCTTTTGTTGTCATGAAGCGTGGTTTAAGTTCAGCACATACTCTACAAGAGGTCGTCATAGTCTTTATGTCATTGATCGAGTACGGGAGGTTCTTTGAGCGTACCCAGTGGTACATCCTCGTTATGCCAGGGTGACATAGTAGAGCATGTAACTCATATAATTTATTATTATCCATGAGTGCGCAGACTCTGGATAGTGCATCTGCTGCAGTGTTTTGGGAGCCAGGTCGATAGATGATATCGTATTTAAAACAGGAGAGCTCAAGACGCCAGCGTTGAATTTTTTCATTTTTAATTTTACTAGAGTGGTTTTGGTTGAACATAAAACACACGGATTGTTGATCCGTTATCAACATGAAGTATTTCCCCATCAGGAAATGCCGCCACTTTCTTAGGCTTTCCACAATAGCGTATGCTTCTTTTTCAACCGATGGGTGTCTACGTTCAGCATTCGATAGTGTCCTGGAGAAGAATGCCACTGGTCGGCCTTTTTGAGAGAGCGTGGCAGCTATCGCATACTCTGACGCGTCAGTTTCAACAGTCAGTATCTCATCTCCATCAATTGCTACCAGTGAAGCTTTACAAATATCTGACTTTAATTGCTCAAACTGGATAACGGCACTTTCAGGTAACGGGAAACTGCTTACGTTCGTTAAAGGCTGTAGTTTAGTCGGAAAATCTTTCACCCATTTTGCGTAATGGGCAAACAGCCCTAGAGCGCGTTTCAGCTCAGCAGTGTTCGTGGGGACTGGTAGCTGTAGTAGTGGTTGGAGACGTTCTTTGTCTGGTTCAATGGTATTATTTTTGATCGTGTAGCCCAACAAACTTATGGTCAGCTGACAAAATTTACATTTTTGATCATTCAAAGTTAGGTTGTACCTTTTTGCAGCAGCTTGAAAGTTCAGTAGGTTCTGATCGTGATCGCTGTCATCTTTTCCGCATACGGTGACATCGTCGAGGTAAGTAAAAGTCCCTTTAAGCTTTTCCTTTTCTATTATATATTCGAGCGTACGCTGAAATGCTGCGACACCTTTGGTGACTCCGAATGGGATTCTCGTAAATTGATAGAGTTTCCCTGCAGCTTCAAATGCCGTGTACGGTTTTTCACTCTCTTTAATAGGCACTTGGTGATAGGCGCTCTTTAAGTCTATCTGACTGAAGACACTGAATTTCGCAACCTTCGACACAATGGTCTCGATATGAGGTAACAGGTATGCGCCCAATTCTGTAAACTTGTTTACGGTCAAGGAGTAGTCGATCACGAGCCTTTTTCGGTATCCCCCTCCTCCTGCTACTAAGACCTGCGCACGCCAAGGAGATATGCTCGGTTCTATTACGCCGTCTTCCAGTAGCTTCGAGACTTCTTCCGTGATGAATTTTTCGTCTTGTTCACTATAATGTCTGGATTTCACGGCTATAGTTTTGATATCCGGAGAGAGGTTAGTAAATATTGAGGCGGGGGGCACTGAAGCTTGCATTACATTGCAGACCAAAGGTTCTTTAGATCCTCCGAAGTTGAATTGGAGACTGGAGTGTTCTTTATATCATGGCCTATGATAACATCAGCACAAAGGTTGCTGACGACGAGAAATGGCCTGTGTTTGTGTGAGCATTCGTTCATAGTTACAGTTGCAAAGCAAACACTTCTTACGAAAGATACGTTATTTTGAGAGGCTAATGTGACAGTCTGTTTGTGAGGTTTCAGTTTCAGCTGCATTAGTCTTGCTATCTTCTCGTCTATAAAGCTCACTGAACTTCCCGTGTCAATTAACGCGTCGGCGTGATAGTTGTTGAGAGTTACGGGGATAGTAGCCTTTGGAAGACTCGATGGAGAGGCAGCTGAGACCTCATTAGCAACCACTTCAGACTCATCCGAGTCCGAGACACATTCTTCAACGGAAACGGCGTTATTAGTAACCTTCATAGCTCTACATACATTAGCAAAATGTCCCTTCTTGGAGCATAGTTGGCACTGGGCGCTGAAAGCTGGACATTTGAGTCTTCGGTGTGATGTAGTTCCTCCGCAATAGAAACAGGTCCATTTACTTGGTTCTTCCAAAGTAGCTCGGGGATTCTGGGAGTTTCTAGTCGTACGACTTGATAATGACGGCACTGGTAAAGCATTAAGATTTATTTCATTCACTCCGCTGGTCATGGCCCGGGAATCCCTTTCCGCAGTTTCCAAGGAGAGAGCTTGATCGAGAGCTTTATCTAAAGTGAGAGAGTTTTCTTGAAGTAATTTTTCCTGGATTTTCAGTGATAGTATTCTAGATATAAATGCACCTCTTATAGCTTCTTCTTCATGCGTTGTAGCAGAGACAGCTTCGAAGCTACAATCGCGGGCTAAGAATCTGAGTGACCTTCCGTAGTCGGATATAGATTCGTCAGGCTTCTGCTTACGCGTGGCTAGTAAGTGACGAGCCAGTATAACATTCTTTGGTTTGAGGTATATTTTATCAAGTACCTTCATGGCATCATCATAGGTGAAAGAATCACGTACGTGCGGAAAGATATGCGCTGATAAATGATTCATCAAAAGTTTAAGCTTTATGGAGTCGGTACCTTTAGGAATCTCTTCGAGTATAAAATTGTCAAAAGTATATTTCCAATGGGTCCACTTTAGGTCCGCTTCTGTTGCGGTGGGATCCACATCGAACTTCTCGGGTCGTAGGTACCTTGCCACATTGGGCGGGAGTTTCGTATCAGTGTCGGACATATTAAGCTAATTAAATTGTGGCAAAATTAAACAAACTAAATAAGATATTTAGCTTTAATTAGCTTCAATCCGACTTAATATAAAATACACATGACACGACTTGTCAATCAATGTAAAGAATAATCATAGACATTAATAGTCGGTGACAAGGAGGTTTATACGTCAGCTTAAGACCTCTAACCCTTCAAGAAACCCACGAATAGCTCTCGGGGAAGTTTAGACTCAAAAGTTAATCCAACAGCTGCCAAAAGTAAATTAATTATAATCTGACGAGCACACGGGAAGGCTAAGTTCCAAAATGGTGTATTGGACTTACAACAATGTGGTGAAACCTTTGATCACTTTACACATCTTTGGTATGGTGAACAAAAATAGCCGCGGTTGAGGTACAAACACCATCAGCTATGCGAACACTGCTGTGTCTTCCCCCATATTTACATAACGATTATGGAGGCAAGAATGGGACTCGTAAACCAGCAAACTATGAGTAATACAACAAAATAAAAGAAATAGTGGGAGGCAACATTCTAGAAATTAAATTAAACCAACGGACCACATGACTCCTATATACTTCTTCAACATCATCTTTGAGGTGATTATGCAAGATCGAAGGGACAAACGGCATCAAGGGAAAACCTGGTGAGATCTGGAATATAGACGGCTCTTCCAGGAAGGCACTAATGCTGGAATCTACAGTGAGGAAAGAAAAATAAATATGAGGGAAGTGCAATGCACTGAACAAAATATGCGCAAACGGCCAGAGGTTGCTGAATGCTCTTATCAACTCAATTATGAGATCAAGACTGGTAAGGGAATGCCGAGAAGAACTCAGTGTCCACCCGGAACACAACAAAATAACTTTTATGTGGGTTCCAGGACACTGTGGCAACGAGGGAAATGAACTAGCCAGAAACGGCTCATCAACTCCATATATAGGCCCAGAACCCGCACTTGGGGGTACTACATCTGACATCTGAGGATGCATACGGGACTGTGTCAAACGAAAACAAAGAGGGAGTTGGGATGAAGCCCCTCTTCCGGACCACGGGAAAACATTATTTAAAGACATGTCAGAAAACAAACTACTTAAGATGAGGAGGGATTAAATCAGAACAATAACGGGTGTTCTCACTGGTCACAGTCCAATGAGAGGACACCTGCACAAAATGGAGATGTACAACAAACAACTTTCCTGCAAACAATGCGGTAAAGAGACAGAAACGGCCAAACATATACTCTCAGAATACACAAAAGATCGCAAAAGGCAGGCAACGATGACACGAACTAAACAATATTACAAAAAAAACTTGAAGTTTTTTGCACCATTTAATTTAAAACCGCATTATAAAATACTGTTCCAGAGACACTTAATCGATAACACACAATAATAGATATATGTATTCTAAATTATCGTTCTTAGCTTCTATCTTCAGATCCAGGTAAATCATTATACGAAGCACTGAAAGCGTCTCGGTCTTGTGGTGATTGGGATTGGTAATTGTGCTGATCGCTAACGAATACATTTGATGCGCTCTTGCTCACAGTTTATATAATAATTGTAAATACTGTAGAGAGTCTTCAAAAAGTTAAAAATTGTATTCAGGGATCCCAAAACACTGGCCAAAGAATGAAAGAACCATATAATCGGATGATTTGGTTTAAACGGGAATTTAATTAAGTGTTGCATATCACTAATCAATCTTAAAAAATTTCATTGATTTAGACTTGACATTTATAGATTTTATGACAGTTTTGAGATAGGTACTTTAAGCTTTGTTCGGTATGAAACATTATACATACGTTCAATATAGAAAGTCAACAATCAGAAGGCAGCACCGCCGTGGAAAATTCTAGCATTCATGTGCACGGTCTTCTCCACAATTTCCATTGGGTATTTAACATTATAAATTAATCAGTTGACCAAAAAGAGTATATAGAATGTCATTTCTATATTTTTACTTTTTTTAATGTATAAAACAACTGCTTTGTGTCCATTATTAATACAAACAAGCTCGAATAAGGCACACAGTTATAATCCGTTTATCCTCACAATACAAACAAAGAGATACCGACATTAGATATCATAATGCCGAAGTTAAAAAATGCTGGACATTAGGTATATATTCGCGCATCGTACCAAGCGATGTAAGTACATAAGTGCTTTTTGATACTTTAGCCGTCCTTTGTGCCGACTAAGCCGTATAAAAAAAAATCGATTATTTTTTCAAAAATTTATTAAAAACTTTGCTCAAAATGACATAAAAATTATCCTTACTTTTGATGTGACAGAAAAAATGACACATTAGCAAACCATAGGCGTTGCGTTTCATTTTTAAGAGGTGTTGTACCTTAAATTAATAATTAAGACTTTTTTTTGCAAAGATGATATAAATATCGAAAAATATCGTGGACGATCATTATGTCTGAATACTCTATCTAAATGCCTTTTAAATGATGTGCCGCACATGGTATATTCCCTATTTAAAAATAAGGGGTTGGTGAAGTGGAAGGGAGGGGGTTGACAAATGACAGATGCCTGTATCGTAAAAATGTGTCCCCCTTAGAACAAAAATCCTTAAAATCTAAGGAATACCTACTGCCAAATATCGGGGTGGACTGTTTTCTGTGGTCCACTCTGTATATCTAAGTCCTACTTCGCTAATAGGACTACTAGTAAGCGTGACATGGAACTTTTATCAAAGGTAATACCACGATGAGTGCTTCAAATTTTATCGATAATTTTTTCTTTTCCACGAAAACTTGTTTATTTGGCAAAAATATGAAAACAAACCGATTGATAAAATCACGAGTCCGTTAGGACGAGTGATTTTATCTAAATTCGGTTTGTTTGAATGTTTTTGCCTCAAATAAACAAGTTTGAGTGATGAAAATAAAAAATTATGTGATAAAATTTGAAGAACGAGTTGTATTTGGAAAGATTATTTTTTTCAACAATTTAAAAGGATTTTGTATTAAATGTTCAATATTCTCTTGGGTGATGGCACTGAATCGGTTTGTGTTCATTTTTCAATAAACTTCGAAGCACTTTTAGTTGTCAATAATGACAAATTCAAAGTAAAATTTTGACGTTTCAATGTAAACAAGGTATTATCGATGAGGAAGCAGTATTATCAGTATAATACCGAATGATTGGCTAGAATAATGTATTGCTATTGGTTAAAACCACCAAAATGTCACATTTTGAGAAGTGAAAAAAATAATCACGTAAATATCTCTTTAACTACTAGGAAATTTAAAGACATGGTCGAATTAGACGTTACATATATACCATGGGTGTCCTAAAATAGCACTTACTCAATTTTTCATCAAATGTGACATGACACCTTTATCACCACTTCTGTCTTCAATTCATGGATTTTCTTATAAAATAACGAATTCTAAACTGACTGAAACTAGCTATCGACCTAATAAACAAAATCTGCAACATAGCAATAATATTCCTCCGGAGCTTTGTTTCAGAAAGTTTTGTAAACATTTTTTTGCCGAAAACTAACCGAGATCTGCGTATTGATCAGAATCGTAAAAAACCAGTAACAAGAAATGTAGTTGCTGTATGTGCCTTATATTTGTACCCGAGCTTTTTTTAATATAGGTAATTGTGTGAAGCATATCCCCTTTAGAAGTTTGTTTTGTTAAACAGGGTGTTTCTAAACTCATGCGAAAAAATTCAGGAGGTGATTGCTCGTACGAAATTAAGATGGGTCTTTCCTATAACAAAATTTCCTCAGCCCACTCCTTTCCGAGATATCACCCTTAAAAGGAGGTGACTAAAATTGAGTTTTTATTTTTTTTCTAAAATTTCAGCGAAGCTAGAAACTTGAAATTCTGTAATTTTCGTGCACTCGCAAAGGACTAACCACGGGTATTTTTTCAATATTCCTGTTACATTATACGGGGGTGAAATTAGCAACCCTTACTTTATTTCATATAAAAACTTTTTTTCGAGATGAAGTTTTATGAAATAAAATTAAACTTAAAATCTTCGTTTTATTTAAAAACTTTTTTCCCAAAACCAATAGCTGCAGAGAAAAAAAAATAAACACCATAATTTATATATATTTTTTATAAATTGAGTGGAAAACAGTAGAGATGTAAAATGTAATACGATTCATAATAAATGCCGGAAATGACAGAATTTCAAGTTACTAGCTTTACTGAAATTTTAGAAAAAATAAATAAAAACTCAATTTTAGTCACCACCTTTTAAGGGTGATATCTCGGAAAGGGGTGAGCTGAGGAAATTTTGTTATAGGAAAGGCCCATCTTAATTTCATACGAGCAATCACCTCCTGAATTTTGTCGCATGAATTTAGAAACACCCTGTATATATACAATAATTAATATATTTATTGAAACATATTCTCGTTTTTAAAATAAAAAAATATGTATATTGTAAGTGTTTGAAGGTTTTTGAAGTGAATGATTAATATTAGGTTCTATTTGGTACATTTTTCTAAATACATCAGCTTTCTACTGTTGATGTATCAGTATTAAATATGTTTCTCCACGACTATATAATAATGCACACATTTTTTTACATATTTAGCTGAATAATGATGTAAATTCTTCACACCAGTGAAGAATGAAAAAGAATTCACTCTCGTTTGCCAATCACATTCTATGATTATCAGAAATCACGCTAAAATTAACCAATCAAATCGTCTCTTTCAAAACGTCAAATGCCTATAGTTTATTTCTTAATGTCTGACAGCACAGTAGCCTCATTAAATATTCAAATAGAAAATTATCTCTTACAGAGTGATTCTAAGAATTTTACAAGTAAATACTAAAATTCTAATGCAAAACAAGTAGGTGTCTGTATTGGTTATCTGTACATCCCTGTTTCAGCTCAAAATACAATATGGTAATAAAACTGAACAATGCCAGCTAAACGATAAACATTGCGGCAGTGGCGGAGATTACGATATTAGTGCATTTTGCTTATTTAATTAGATTCGGTCAACATTACAGTTGAAATAAAATTCATTCGTTTAGGCCTATTAACAAGTTACATTTTCATTTTTATTAAATTAATTAAAGAAAATATAGTTTAATTTTCATAATTCAAATTTATTGACAATGAATTAATGTATATTAAGTAAAGTAAACATACCATTTATAGGAAATATAAAATTCAATCTATAGTATCATCCTCTTCGCCGGCCATACAAGAATCAGTTAGTTGTTTCAACTAACCGAATTTAATTTAAATTAAGTACCAATATTTATGGTATCTCTATTATTATTCCTAATAATGTTATAATTTCATTTAAAAATGTAAATACAATATATTATATTAAAAATATGAGTTATCTGTATTTATGTTCTTTACATTTTAACAAGTAAATGTGGTTGATAGCTCAGTGGTACAGATACTTGACTCCTACGCGGGCGACCAGGTTCAATTCCCATTGGATTTTTTTATGCTTAGTCGTGGAGAAAGTATAGTCTTTTACTTGTGTAGAATGGGTATTATTCACTTGGATGATTCCAAAACTCACTCGCTGCGCTCGCTCGTTTTGGAAACTTCATCCGCGTGAATAATAGCCATCATTCTAGACTCGTTGAAGAATATACTATTCTACTGACCAATCCTCAACCTGGAATTACTATTTTTGATATTGTTTTCTCCTCTTGTTAAGGTGCGTCCTCATTAATGTGCGCACCTTCACAAACGTCCAAACTTAAAGGTGCATTTAGACTACAGGATTTTTCATTTTAATTTAAAAAATCGGATGAAACCGTCACTTTGTATTCGTTTACACTGTTCGATTTTCAATTTGATTTGGACAGACAAACCATTCGAGTTTTGCAAAATAGAACCATATCTATCTATTTGCATTTACATTCTTGTAGGATCTTCCAACAAAAGTTCTTTAAAAATTAAATTCGAAATACCACGTTGCAACTGCAGCAATTTCTGTGTTTCTCAAAGGCATTTTAATTATCTCCACACTTACAAAAAGCAAACATTAAAATTTGTGAAAACAAAATCAAGTCGTTTCGAAAATCAGACAAATGTAAACGGTAATATTTAGAAAGGTCTGATGTAAAATCAGATGTTTTATCAAATGAAAAATCCTATGGTCTAAAGGCACCTTAACAACGTTCGTCGAGCACATTTCTTTGATTTTCGGGCGCAGTTTACTTTCCACACCAACTAAAAAAAATATATTCGGTATGGCGTGCGCAGCGCGTCGGTGAAGATGCACCTTAACAATGAGTCGATTTTGTGATCTGCTTCATTTAAGCATTACACACTGGTGCGATCATGATAAGGGTAGCGATATCATGAGCGATCATTCCAGCAAACATCAACGCGTTCGCGTAAGTTCCAGTTTAACTTTTGACGGTTTGTGATTGTCCTTCATTTGTATCATTTTTAAGTGAAAACTTCTTTAGCCGCGTAGAAACATTTTTGATAGGGGCAAAACTTGTGTTGGTAACGTCATCGGCTAAGCGAAACCGTCACCGACATGCTAATATTATGCTGCTGTGTCTCCACTGTATCATGTGCATGTTGGATTCTTTGGACGCACGTTGAAATTTTCAAAAGGGGTTAGTGACAGTTTAGTCTAACTCCCGTAGAATACAACAGCCAACCGGTGAAGAACCTGTACAGACTGGTACAGTGAAGTAGAGTTACATAGTGGTTGTTGTGAAACTAAACCCAGAAGACACAAAAAGCCAAAGAGGCTGAAATGTAGCTGGCAATAGGACCATCATCACAAAAAAAAACATTCAGAAAACCAGCTGCAACGACATGGAATAAAATCTTGAATGCATGTCAAATCCAAACTATTTTTCCTGGTTTTCCCTTCAGCTTCTTTCTCTTGTTAAGCAATTTGACATAACAGAATATTTTTTCAAAGTAATTTCATCGATTTGTAACTATTTTTCCTGAATTTATTTTTTTGATAGCTCTTATTTTGACTACTAACATATTTATTTCTCCACTTATTTTATTATTCAATAGGGATGCAAAAACATGAGCTAGATAGAGCAAAAGTAGGAACCATCAAATTCCTAGTTGCACAAATAGCACAAGACTATTTTGTATAAAGTTAAAAAAATGTTAATGCTAAATAATTTTATTCAACTTCTCTTGGACACTAGTGGGAAAACTTTCCGTACTGAATTTGGCACATTTAATACAGAGAGTTCCCTCAAAATAAAAACTGCATTTATTATCTTTACAAACTGGTTTTCTACATTTAATACAATGAGCACCTAGTATTACAATTTTACCTTGTTTTGGAGGTGTAAATGGGTCCTCTATAAGATAGCTATCTTCTAATAACAAATAATTTTTAAGATAGGTTGGGTTTCGGCCAAAATATTCATATGATGTTTTAAAAGAACAACTTGTACACTGAAAATATTGTGGTTCTTCTTCATCAATTTTTGAAGTACTGGATGTTGATGGTTCTTCTTTTTTTTCAGTAACTTCCACTGTAGATAATTTTGTATCCATAATAAAACTTAACTAACGTCTGAAAATGAAAGGTTTGCTTTGTAAAACCTTCAGTGAATATGTGTTCAGCCAGAAACACAAGAGGGCTTCTGAGCTGGCAATATTTTTACTGCAATATTGGCAACATAGTAAAGCCAGCATGACAAAATTTTGAATGTAGCGTATGGCTCGGAAATATTGTCTACAACAATAAGCCCTGTCATAAAAAATAATTTGCTTCATAGACAAAGACGAAATCATTTGCAATGGTGAAGATTGCGGATTCCACCTCATTTTAATATGCGTGAAACTTTAGATAAGTCGTGATAGTAAGTTATTTAAAAAATATTCAAGGTCTAGTGACTTCAAATTTATTCTTAAGTTAATACTTAATTCATAAAGTCAATAATCCTTTAATATTTTAACCTGCGAAACTTTCACAACAAAAAACACCAAAACAAACTAATATTGCAGAGTATTTTTGCTCTGCAACACATAAATGTTGTCAAAATACCAAACAAGTGTGCTATGTGGATGGGACAGACTGAAAATATTACCCTACATTGCCTGGCTGTTATTGCTGACAATGTTGGCAGCGTAAAAATATTGCTCGTTTTGAAGCCACTCAATACATGCACTTTTAAATATTTGCTCACCTCACAGATGCATTTTCAAGTCTTTGTTGCTTTAAATTTTTCTTTTGATAATTCTATAGGCCACCAGTGAGGTCTCCAAACTTTTGCTACTTCATTACCAACTTTAATTTCTCTAATTTCTAATGCAGTTTCAATTTTTAACAATGCTAATCCTCGATTTTGTTCTATACCTCTTAGTTTTCCTAAATTCACCTTATCATTCTTAAGAATAGTTTCATTGATTGGATTTGGGACCTTTTCAAAGAATAGTGGCATCAAACGTTTTCTTATCACTCCTGTATGATGTGTTCTAGCAGTAAGCTCTTGGCCGATGTAACATCCTTTATGAAAACTGATACCATGTAAGTAATCGCAGTTTGATTCTAAAGGAAAACAGTTGCCTATGGGTAAATCTTGTACTCCTTCACCTACACCTAGAGAATAGCGAAGTAGTTTGTAGTTTTCAGTAGAAGTAGGAGATCTAATTTGTATTGAAGTAGACAGTTCTTTCTGAAGATTTACTTCTGATTTAGAGATTACTCTACAGCCTAGATCGGCTATTCTGGGATCTTTGAACACTAATATATTTTTAAATAATTTGAGTGGTGCAGATATTTGAGGAAAGTCAATTTCTATACTTTCATTGATACTACAAGATTTTTCATTTCCTATATTAATGCAGTTACTTTTGAACAAAACATGCATTTTATATTCATTACTCTTACTCAAGCTTACAATATCAATCTTTTTTCTCACACGATACATTTTTAGATGCTTTTTCAATTCTTCCTCAATATTTGAATCACATTCTATGAGGTACACGTTGTTACTATCAGTTTTATATACAATAGCGTCAAATAAAACTCTACCTTTGGTATTTAAAAATAATGTATAGATTGAACCTCCAACACCTTGATTTAAATGTACCAAATCGTTGGTTATAAGCCCCTGTAAAAATTCTTTCGTTTCATTGCCCTTTATTTGAAGGAGTGATCTATTGTTTAAAGGTTCTAAAATTGTCCTACTAGCAATATTCGAACAGAACCGGACATTGATAATATTAAATAATTTTGACAATTTCAACATTTTGTGTTGTGATAACAAATACTAAGGTAGTTGAAATGTTCTCCGGAACACAAGTAGTCACTTTTTAATAATAATAGTATATTAAAAATTGAAATAGAAAACTTACATTCTTACATATACTAAGAAATTAATTTTACTTTAACCTCGCCACTTATCATATAATGGCCTATTTCTTATTTCTTCTTCTTTCAGAATTTTAAAAGGAAGACGTCCACTATTCAATTGTACAGCCACCTACCTATATAGTGAAGGTCTTTTTACCAGTTCAAATCTGCCATTTTTCTGACGTAGGTAATCTAAACGAGTTCTATACAAGGCAAATGCATCATAACGGGTGTGCTGGGAACGTAATGAACAAAAAAATACGGAAAAAGTTTAGGTTAGGTTTGTGGTGAGTGGGTCTATGAGGCCCTCCTCTGCGACTCGCAAGAGTCTATCGTGGCTCATACCTTTTCAGATTTCACCAAACAAATTCAGCTTCTTAACAAAGCCGATTAGTTTGTTTGGTCAATGATATATATGCTCTGCTGTTTCATCATCTTCCAGACAAAGACGACAAGTCGGATCTTCCGTCAGTCCAAGACTTAGATGATGATTCAGATGACAATGGCCTGTTAGACAAAGAAGGTCATGTCTGCTATAGTCTAACATTTGTTTGGAGACATTCTTCGAAGGATGTATAAAAGCCTTTGAATGAACCAAAACTGGTATATTATGCCAGAAGTCTAAAGCTATTCTTGCTGTCCAGGTATTTAGCGTTTGTTTGGCAAAGCTTGTTGCGATGCCAATTGTAGGTTCGGGTCCTACAAAAACGCGTGTGGCACCCTCCCTTGCAAGAGGGTCCGCCTTCTCATTGCTATCCATGCCAGAATGGCCAGGGATCCATACCAGAGATACTCTATTGAGATTCTCTTATTGAGGATAGTCTTTTTTTGGCAGTCTAATACCAATTTCGACGTTACACTGTAAGAGCTAAGTGCTTTCTAAGCCGCTTGACTGTCCGTGAAAATTTTTATTGATTTATGTGTGAGATTGGTTTGCCCCAATCTCTCCACACATGAAGCAATGGCGTAGATTTCCGCCTGAAATACGGTTTCATAGGATCCTAGAGAGGTAAAAATTTCTATCCTAGGTCTGCGCCTGTATACACCTGCACCAGAGCATGAGGGTGTTCTTGATCCATCTGTGTACCAACAGCTGTCTGCTCTTAATAGTTCATCCTTACGGAATTAGGACGGTATAAGGCAGGTCGTAGTTTACTGTTGTAGTCATTATGTTAGAGGTAATTTCCATAATACTGTGAGTTTCAGTGTCCATTAGCAATCTGTTTTGCTCTGTAAAAGCTTGTTTTGTGCATTTAGAAATATGCGCAATTCTATATGTTGTCCATCTAGCCTCCCTTTCCAGAAATGTATGGAGAGAAGGATTTCCATGGCTGCTGACGGTATGGTACCCAGTGCGGTACTAACTGATGGCACCAGTAATTGCCAGACAAGCCCGTCTCTGTATACCAGAGAGCTTTGCTTGGGCCGTTCGCTGTAAAGCTATTGACCACCAAGCAATATAGCTCCATATGTGATCATTGGTCTAGCAATCATCACATATATTCAATGAATTTGTTTGGGTCCCAAGCCCCAAGATTTTCCACAGATCCTGCGACATGTCCACAAGGATAGTCTGGCCTTATGGATAACTTTTTCCAAGTGAGCGTTCCATGTAAGTTTTGTATCTAGGATAATCCCCAAATATTTTACTTCCGCTGCAAATGTAATAACCTCACCATTGTAGGACAGTGGTGGAAGATCCTCCAATTTTCTTTTCCTAGTGAAGGGGACGAAGAAAAACGTTACTCGCACAAGGAAGCGGTTTTCGATTATATTCGTTGTGGGTGTAATTGGGGATGAAAAACTCTCAGAAAATTGATTATTGACAACATCTATTTGTTTGTCTGAGACACTAGCAAGTTCTTGTAAAATTGACTCAGCACTTACTTCAGTTTCAGTAGACCCATCACTACAATAGTGTTTTGGATCTACATACAATTATCGTCGAATTGTTCACTACAAATATAAGTGGTTTTGTTGATTGTGGCAAAATTTAGATTTTGGTCGCCACAAAACTCAATCCATTTGAGGCATCTGCTGGGACATCTCCTTTAACATTCCGTCTTCGTCCTTTAACTAAAGCTCTTTTATTATTTTCACAGCTTTGATATGCACAACGCTACCTATAGCAATTTGTAATCCTAACGAAGATACAAATTAGAGTAGAATAACTCTTCTTGATGCAATAAGAAAAACAGATCAGAGTCACATAAATCACAAACAGATAAAGGTAAAAGAATAAAAATCAGTAATATACAAATACCAGAAACACAAACAAAGCAAAACAAAGAATGCGTAATACCTTATAGCGTTTTCTGCTTGTTGCACTGGTGCGCACTATATAGTGCTGCACCGTGCGAACTTTTTCAGTGTTGGCGTTTTCTGCTTACGTCTACATCTCTGCTTACGTCTCAGTGCGCACCTAGGGCAATTTTATCGACACTGGCTCCGGGAGTCGGTGCATCAGTTCCAGTGCAAATATGGCTGAAAACAGCTTTAGAATCCTCTTCATCTTCTAGTGACGATGAAATACAATTTTTGACCAAAGAAAATTGGCAAAATTTAAGTAATTTCTTCCGGTTTTTTTTTCTGAAACAGACTTACATTTAGTTAAAGATAATAACATTTACAGTTTAAAGTGAGAATATTCATCGTAAAATAGCGAAATAGTGTTGACAAAGTATCATTTTTTGAACTAAATTCGTGAATTTTAAAGTAATTTCTGAATGATCCAATGAAATTTTTGTTCTAAACAGCTTTATTTAAGGTGAGCTATCAAACAAATTTAAAATTAACATAAAATTCCGAGGGTCGTGAAGTCTACCAGAACCAATATTTTCATATAAATAAACACAAAAATGACAAATGTCCTTGTCAGTTGTATCAAAAGAGCGGCAATCTGATCAATCTCTAGGCACCTGAAATGCCAACTTAAATTCAAATCGCGCCTAGTTTAAAAACAAGGTATATTCTCCATTTTTGTTTCAATAAATCATTACAATGTTCAATCACCATTCCATTTCTGGACACTGTATTATAATTCAATTGATTTCTCCTTAGCAGTTGTTTTAATACCCGTAATAATGATTAATAATAACCGAGATATTTAACCGAGATAATGAAAATTTAATTAAGTTTAAATGTAAATATTTTTGAATTTTTGACTTTAGATCCCATTCCCTAACAAACGGTGACTCAAAATAGGAGTTTCCATTAAAAAAATACATTTTGTACAACTGTCAAAAAAGCTGTATTTTTGTGCTGTCATGGATTGATTGGTTCGGCCTTCAGGCTTTTTGTGCTCTTTGGCTATATCGTTTATAAGAAGAGACCAGTAGCCCTAATCAGGCTCAACAGTCTTTTCACTGGTCCTACTTGGAGATATCCTCCCTTGGATACTCTAGTCCTAGGAGTCTATATCTCCAATGAGACAGTGCTTCACATTCGAAGATAATGTGACAGGTTATTTCCTCCTCTTCCATACACAACCGACAGATAGGTTCGCCCCTATATATGCCAATTGTGTGCTTCCTTAGGGTACAATGACCGGTTAGTAATCCCGTCACTTTCCTTATTTGGCACCTGCTGAGGTTTAATAATTCGTTAATCAGCGACTGCGAGGGTTTCCTGACTCGGGACCTACTTAAGAGTTACTCTATTATGGTTTGACAGGGTTAAAAGTTTTTGTAGGCAGTCCCAGACCAGTAAAGATCTGATCTGGAGACATCCTAAGGATTTCAGTGCTACCTGACTATCTGAGAGTATAAGGATCATTTGGCTACTAAACCCCCTTTCGATTTTCATTTGCAAACACATGTCGATAGCGTAGATTTCCGTCTGGAAAACGGATGCAAGCTTCTCCAACGATACGTGGACATTGCACCTGGGTCTGGCACCGTGAACTCCAGCTCCTGTTCCTATGTCAGTCTTAGATCAGTCTGTGTACCACACCAACGTTCCTACCTGACTGAACCCATCCCAGTTTAGCTGGATGTGGTAAGGTTGGTTGTCGTTAATTGTGGCCAACATCACTTCTCATTTCAAGAAGCGAGTTTGTGATAACATCTGTGATTCTGGAATGGCTATGGGTGTTTGTTCCTTCGTGCAAATTCTCATTGCATTCCAGCCTGTATGCAGCCATTCTCGCATCTGCCTTAATATGCAGAGCAAGAGGCGGAAGATTAAGAATGGCTTCCATTGCCGCAGTCGGGATGCTTTTCATCGCACCCGTTATGCACAGACAGGCGAGCTTCTGAAGTTTTGATAGCTCTAGTTCGGCTCTCCTCTGATCTCTTTTTGGCCACCAAAAACTAAGGCTCCATAGGTAACCGTGGGTCTCACCACAGTTGAGTACAGCCAGTGAACGATCCGTGGATTTAGTCCCAATTTTCCCTTTATTGGTTTTGTCATATAGGTGTGAATTCCAGGTCAGTTCTGCATCCAGAATTATGCCCAGATATTTGACTTCCTGGCTAAGACACAGCTGCACGTTGAAGAGGCTTGGCAGTTTTAGTATCTTAAGCTTCCTTTTTCTAGTGAAGGGAATGAGCGCAGTTTTTGCAGGGTTCTCCCTTAGGCATTTCGTCCTACACCCTATCTCCACCATTTCCAGAGCTTGTTGCATCAACTCCGATATAACATTAGGGTATTTCCCCGGTACAAGTATTGTCAGATCGTTTGTATACCCCTGGGTGGTGAATTTCCCCTTCCTGTTCAATTCCTCCAGGAGTTCGTCTATGACAAGGTCCCATAGCAAAGGTGATAGGACTCCTCCCTGTGGGCATCCCTTTATTATCGATAACTCCATGGAATCTTAAAATACAAACTATTAATTAATTTTTCCGTCGTCCGTGTGTTTTTAAGTCATATTAATGTACACAAAATCATTCATTAATGACCCATATAAATGAACGGTTTTCTATTAATAAACGATTTTGGTATATTTGCATATTATCATACATTTCGAGTGACAAAGCAATGCTGTTTACGGGTTTTAGGATTGATAGAGGAATCTCTGAAATTTCGAAATGATTTTTAAGTAAAATATTACCTAATAAGGAAACCTACAAGACCAAATGATCAACTATTATTACAGAAACAGCAGCGTGTCTCCCATGAATCAGTTCCTAGCAGCACTCTTATGCATGCACTGGGCATTTGAAAACCATGGATGATGTCTCAAATTTGTTGTTTTCTTTGTATTTATAGGTTGATCGTTCACATTTTGACGCGCCCCAGGGAAATAAGTAATCTTTTTACTATAGCCCTCCAATATAAAAATATATTGGAGAATAAACCAACCAATGCTATCACAAATACTCAAAAAAATGAAGCCTGGGTGGAAATAGCTAAGGAGTTCAACGCAACCTCATCTATTAAAACAAGAAGCAGGCAATGAGGAAGAAAAAGGCACAGATCCGACAAGTGGTCTTGAAAACTGGTGGAGGCCTTCCACCCCCTGAAACTAAGTGTGATGAATGATTGATTGATTGACGATTGATATTTATGTGGGTATAAAAATGAATAAATTAGGTACCCATTGTAGTTTTGAAATAATCATATATCCTTCTTTTTCTCCCTTGCAACTGAGACAAAAACTGGCACTTTTATCCCTAAAGTGTGAAAAAGAGTTATAGAGGGGTATACATTTATAGTCACTGCCTTGAAAATAATATGAAAGTTAAATTCTACAAATCCTATAAAAAGTCAATAATCAAAAAAGCTCATTTTATTGCTGTTTTAATAAAATTATTGATAGGTGTTCTAAGGCAATAGGCAACTACTGGGAACCGTCCTATAATAGTAGTAGTAGTACCTATAATAAATTTTTCAGTTTTACAATATCAGGACAAAACTATCTTAACTGCTATTCTATGACTAGAGCTAAGTACTTACCTGTCATCTGGATACTCCAACTGATCCTCGACGTCTCTTAAAAGTGACATGACCGTAGGTTTAGTTAATCAGAATCGTCTAAAAAAGTCCATTTGGGGAATTTCTTCGAAATAATTGGGTCTAACAAAAATCCGTCTTGGGTAGCCCATATCTATGAAATTTAGGACTTCTAAATCATCTTCCATGAAATCATCTGCCAGAACCTCCTCATCAGAATCCATTATTTCTGCAAATTACACATCGTCACGAAAATTGACAAAATTTTGTCGAATATTTGAGGTTAAAGAACATTTAACTTAGTTTAAGGGAAGAAACTTGGTCAGTTAGCTAAAACTGCTTTAATTGACGTTTTAAGAGTCACTTAAAGTTGGTGCAAAACACAAAAGTTGTTAACGGTACTTTAAAGGACACTTAGCCCAAAAATGAAAATATCTTGATTATTAATAGCCCTTATTAATACACTTGCTGGTTAAATAGCTATTAAAACGACAGTATTAAATTCTGCGAGTCGGATTATGGTATTTTTAACACGATAAACTGACTTTTATACTGTCAAAATATTGGAAACATCAAAACCATAAAAAACTCAGATTTCATTCATTAAATAAACGGCACCGTCAAATATTCAAAAACCCTAAATATTTTGCAAACCAGTTACCTTGGAAACAGCCGCCTCTGTCCATATTTAATAAAATATTTGATAATTGTCACATCAGACATCTAACTTTGAAAATTTTAGAATAGTATTAAAATGAGAAACGCCAGCGATATTTTCTGTTTAAATGAAAATATTACGGACGGAAATGCAATGTTTTCTGTTAATGGGTCTTGTCCTATGAGGTTAAGAAGAAGACCTTTACCTCAACAAAACGACTGCTTCGAATATGGCCGTTCCAATAGAGAAAAATACGAAAGTGGTGATGCTGAAAAGGAACGACAAGATTTAGAAAATTTTGAGATGTCAGAAGAAAGTCCCTACCAAGACATTGATCAAGTTAGTACACCAAGAACTCCTAGTGAGTGTAGTGTTGCGATCGATAATCCAGAAACATCAAAAAGTGTACAGCTCGACAATAAACTTCCCAGCGAGTTCGGTGCGGACACCAACAGAAGTGGAAGTGTTGATAATAGAAAAAATAAGCATGTTAAAAAATTAGAAGAGAAACGCCTACCAGACAACATTTCAATTTCCAGTATGTCACGTAATCCACTTACTGGTGCCGGAATGGAAATAGAACAACGCCGTAAACCCAAGAAAGGTCTTGGAAGCAGAAATGATAAATGGGTTTGGTGAAACAGTTTGTTATACTCAATATGAGTACCTATACAATTTTTTTTGTACATAATATACAAATAATGTAAATTAAATATTAATTGTTTTTAACTAGTATTTTTAATAGATCTTGTGAATGTATTCCTCTCATAATATTTTACACTAAAACAGAATACTTGGCAGAAATCCTTTTTTGAAATATGTCCCTGTATTTTAAAATTTTCCAGAAAATACAAAAGCACCTTATAGTGATTTCAACAATTTTACAAACATCCAAAAAAATATTTAGCTACTTATGTACCTACTTTAATAGAATCATGAAAACATACAAATGAAAATATTCCCCAAATAGTTGAATTCCAGAATATTAAAATTCACGTAAAACCACAACAGGTAAGGTGTTTCTTTGCGTCCGGACAAAGCACTTTGGGGCCTTCGCAATCGATAATATATATATTATCGTGTGTCATTTAGAACTAAACTAAGGTTGATATCTATCCATAACGTAACGTAAATATAAATTTTTTAGTAATATCCATTTGACACGTGACCTCTGTTTAATAGACTGTACACGTGCCTACATTATGCAAACCGGAAGTGATACTTGTGACATTCACTCCTTTGTCTTCCGGTAAAATGACAAACTACCTGTATTCTAATTTAATAGCAGCATGTATTTTATGAGACACTTTTTCGATAAGGGTTTCTTATTATTGATATTCTACTAGGGATTGTATGCAGAATAGAATGTGGATTTAGTATGTAAGTATGCATATAGATTGTGGTGACATTTACTGAGTCCTAAAATATCTATTGCGCCCCCTTTCTTACACTTAGTTCCTGGGGAAAGTCTCAGAGACTAGTAGATCGTTTAGTCTTATTTCCTGGAGGAATTTTGTGATATTCGCAGGCCTGAAACACTTGTCACCTGTCAAAACAGGTACATTTACATTAAATTCCAATTTAAATTAAGTAATTTCAATTCCAGATGATTATCTAGTCATTTATATTGAATTGTTTTGAAAACATTTCATCATTATAATCTTAAGTATACACTATATTATTCATATTTGGCTCATTGCTCCCCTTGGGCATAATGTTTATGTACTTAGGTACTCATTTAAAAAAAATGGACTTTTACATTCACATATTGAACAAGTAAACACACAACACACCAAGAACATATCTTTAAAATTTATAAATTACGATTTTTTACTTGGTCTTACCAAGCTGTTTGGACAAATTTAAATTGAGCGTGGGAGTGACCTTGAAGATAATTTGCTATAAAAATGACAGTGCATTTTTTCATTTGACAAGCACCCAAATTTAACTTCCAATCCAAATTGGAATTGAATGTAAACGTAACTTTACTCTGGGTTATACATTAATTTGTTCTCGCCTGGTTGTAGTTTCCCAGACGTATATTTGATTGTCTTATCCCTACCAGCTATCCCAGCGGTCAAATCTCTTTTTTTCGGCGGTGCCTTTTTCTTCCACCATTACATTGGTGCAATAAGGGTTATCACTGAACACTGTTTACACTACCACTACACCAACACTTTACACTATCTTACGCGCGTTTCGATAACCAAGTTATCTTCTTCAGAGGCTGAAGGTAAACTCAAAGTTAAACTCAAAGTAAGATAGTGTAAAGTGTTAGTGTTGGTGTAGTGGTACTGTGAACAGTGTTCAGTGTCAAGTATCGCCAACGGTTCCAGAATTCCCAACTTAGTAATAAGGGTTATGGCACCAAAGGGGTGTTTAGCCCATCTCTTTGCTAGTTCTATTCCAGTGTGTCCTGGAACCAATAGTAAGGTGACGATGCTGTTCTCACCTAGTTCATTGAGTTTTCGAAGTATTCCCATACCATTTTAGAACTGACTATCCAGGAACTCTGTGCTTTAATGGCTTCTTATCTAACATGATAGAGTTGCAGATCCAGATCAGCGATAATCTATTGAGTTCTCCTATTGAGGAGAGTCTTTTTTGACAGTCTAAAACCAGTTTCGACGTTACGCGGTAAGAACTAAGTGCTTTCAAAGCCGCTTGGCTGTCCGTGAAAATTTTTATTGATTTATGTGTGAGATTGATTTGCTCTAATCTCTCCACACATGAAGCAAAGGCGTAAATTTCCGCCTGAAATACGATTGCATAGGATCCTGCGACAGGTCCACAAGGATAACTTTTTCCAAGTGAGCGTTCCATGTAAGTTTTGAATCTAGGATAATCCCCAAATATTTTAATTCCGCTCCAAATGGAATAACCTCACCATTATAGGAAAGTGGTGGAAGATCCTCCAATTTTCTTTTCCTAGTGAAGGGAACTACTACAGTTTTACCAGGGTTAACAGACATCTGTTTCCTCTGGCACCAACTGTGGACATCGTCCAACGTCTTTTGGAGGATACTATATGCTACCCTTCCTGACTTGGTCATTGCCAAGATGACAAGGTCGTCTGCATACACTTGCAGTTCTACCCCTCTTCTTTCGACAGCGATAAGCAGGTCATCCATCAAGAGTGACCACAGTAGGGGAAGCTAATGGCCTCATCCTGAAGAGAAGTAGTGGCTGTTCTATTAGTGAGCATGGCATATATCCAACCGGTAATGGTTGGTTTAATGCCCTTTTCAGCCGAAGCTGAACCAATGGAGGTCGGTAGTGCATTGTCGAATGCTCCTTCGATGTCAAGAAATATGGCCACCGCAATCTCCTTGTTGTTAAGGGATTGTGTGATTTTCTCAACAAAGTTGTGTAACGCTAAATCTGTTGATTTGCCAGTTTGATAAGCGTATTGGTGGGTGCTCAGGGGGAAGTTATATAATACCCACCTGATGTAGCAATCCAGTACTCATTCAAGTCCTTCAAGCAGGAAATATGTTGGGCTAATTGGTCTAACCGATTTAGGGTGTGGGTCTGTGTGGCTCACTTTCGGTATGTAAACCACCCTAACCGCCAACCAACTGGGTGGTATGTAATTCCACGCCAGACTCGCTCTATACAGTTTAATGAGGATGGGTAAAAGTAATTCCAGTTCGTTTTGCAGCAGAGCTGGAAAAATGACATCATCACCGGGAGATTTGAAGGGTTGAAATCATTGCCGGTGCTGTGATAACTTCCTTGGCGACCTTCCAATCATTTTTTTGGGGCGCCTTGTGCCTTCAAAGTGGGGTGGTCGATAGTTATCCAGAGTCAAACTTCCAGGAAAGTGATTTTTAATTAAAAGCTCTAACATTTCTTTTCTAGAGGTCGTGAAAGTGCCATCAGGTCGCTTTAACGACCCTATCTCGGCAATCGACTCTTTAGAGAGAATCAGAACTTCTTCCGAGACTCCCGCTTCGCCTTTCTAATGTCTTTGTTGTAATTTGTTAGAGCACTTCTATAAGGCTCCCCTTTAGCTCGGTTAAATAGTCGTCGAACTTCTTTTCTTCGCTTATCTAGGCATTTGTTCCTCCAAGTAGAGTTGCGATTATCTCTTTTTGTCTTGAGTGGACAGTTTCCATGATACGAGATCACTGCTTCACGAAGTTTTTCCGCTGCAGCATCTATTGTATCACAACTGTTAATTGTAGTGAAACCGTCCTCAATGTACAGTTGGAGGGAATTTTTATATCCACTCCAATTAGTAGCTTTTGAGTCGCGATATTCTACTACTGGCCTTGGACCCATTTCAATGTTGAATTGAAAATATATGATCTGAACACGAAGTTTCAGAAAATTTGAGCTGATGGTTAAATCTAACACCTCTGATCTGTTTCTGGCGTCACAGCCCATGACTAACCAAAGTCTGTTCTTCTTGCTATAGTCGATTAGTCGCCGTTTAGCGACAGGAGGTACAGTATCCGTGTCTCATGGGAAGTATGCAGAGCAGGCGACTATGTTTGTCATACCATTCTTCTCCGGTAAGGACACATGGATGGCTACTACATCTGGAGTGTAAAAGCCTGCAAGCAAAAAATAATTAATATTTTTCCTGATGAGTAGACATGTTCTGGGTTCCAGGGCAGACTATTACCTCACCAGGAATATTGCTGAGATTAGCTACTCGGTCTGTGTTTCCTGACCATGGTTCTTGCAGGAAGGCAAGGCCGATTAATTCGTCCTTGAACCTTTTGCCAGGATATAAGAAGCGGCTATAAGTTTGCCTGTAAACAATTGAATGTGGCAGAGTATGGAGTGCCGCAGGCAAACATATCTCCACAATCCTTGGAGAGATCAGTCGGTGGGTCAATTAAGACGCCACCATCTGCTTCTTCCAATGATGAGGCTGCGGTTGGTGCCATTGACGAGGTTTGATCCATGTTTGACCGGGGCCTGTAATTACCCCGTGTAGAACAGTCCACTCCAAGGTTAACAGACGGTGGTTCATTTTCCTCAGTCTAGTGAGGACCTGTTCAGAGGTTAGTCTACGACTGCCCTCGTCAGGTATATAAGCCACACAGACGTGTGGCGTTGGAAGTTGCTCACCTGAGACGCATTTCAGGGAGGCACCATCCCATGGTTGAAGGGTATTGACTACGCCAGTCAACCACTGATCTACACAGGTGACCTGTATCCATCCAGGCCGGATTGTGCAGCTCTGGAACTGAACTTGTGGACCACCTTCCGGAATATCCTCTACAGCAGCCATAATGGCATACTGAAGAGATTCCAGTTGGTTGGTCGTTATGGAGGTTGTCGGATGTTCAAGGTGTAGAATTCCCATCTTGATGCCGGATACAGCCTGTCCATAAGAGGGCTTTTGTAAGTCAATTTTACAACTGATTCAGCCGAGCAGGGCTTTTTGCCTCTTGTTCGGGGAGTCATCGTTAGAGCGTAAGCGCTCGCTAGAACCAGCCTCAGAGGGAAAATGTTTCCCCTCTTGCGACAGATCCTGCTTCCGCTGCTCTAGAATTAGGCTTAAGGCGGATTGGTAAGATATCCCGATCTTAAGGAGGCGACTAAGTCGTTTCCTAGCTGCACAACCTAGTTTCTTAGGATTGCTCTCAGGAGTTGGAAAACTAAGGAGCTCTCGTTCCTGATCTGAGGTTACAGGGAGGTCAGTTGGAGCCAATAGATCGACTTCCATCTCCTCTGTAGGTTCCAGATTTGTTATTTGTTTTTATTACTACTTCCATAAAATGTCCCACGAGTAGCTAGGGAAAACACGACGAGAGGGCGCCCAGTATCTCGAAGGTCCGTTAGTGATAGATGATAGGCTCGCTTTCATACATCCTCTCGGCACGGATACGCACACCTTAGGATTAGGCCGAAACCGTTGGGATGTCATTTAGTCAAAGAATAACAGCACCGAAATGATTCTGTTATTCCCATTACCAGCGGTGCTAACGTGGAAGCAGATACCCGATGGCTGAATTTGACCACCACTCCATAACCTAAGCTAAACATACATGCAAAAGCAGCAAGCAGTAGCTCAAGCAGTGTAACAATGAACAAAGACAGCCAACCCCGCCCCTATATATTTAATCAATATTAAGCTAAGCACACTTTCATATGGAGTGAATTGCCGCTAAAAAGGCGCTTGTGGTTTTCCCAAGCTATCAGAGTGTTTGGTTCCTGGCCCGTACACTCCTATCTTAGTCCTTTCTATTGATGAATGACATCCTATCCAAGTATTGCAATGGTGTTGTGGAATGGAACCTTCTTGTTACTGTATTCTGTGTTGAATTTTTAAAAAAAGTTATACTCATTATCATACCATCCTGTGACATGTCCCTGGATCTCTGATTTATAAAAAGCTAGGTGTTTTTTTAATGATTCCCCTTCTACTTAGTCCGTATCTTGTTCTTTCTGCAACACTATCCACCACCATATGCATGAAGTTAAGAACCACTTCCATATCCATCTTTAGCTATTAAGATGGTTTTGGTGGTCTTGATGTTTAGTCCCACCTGCCTACAACAGCTATTTCCATAGTTCACTCCCCCTTTTACCTACTATGTCACAAAGAGTATTCTTGAATTTTCCCCTTGCTGTTATGACAATATCATCGGCATATCTCTCACAGGATATTCCGAGATCAGTCAAACCACACAGGATTTCGTCTACCGCCAGACTCCCCATTAATGGGGATAATACTCCTCAGTGTGGACCTGAACATCCTCTGGTTGTGCAGATTGAGACGTCTCAATTCCGTACTCGTTATCGTCTCTGGTGAGCAGTTACGATCCACAAAAGCTCTCTCTATGTCCGAGAACGCATTTACTATATATTTTTTTGGTTATCTAAAGTACCTCGAATACCCTCCGTGCAGTCTGCGTAGATCTACGCCTATTAGATCTACGCAGTACCACCCAGTAAGCATGCTGATGTGGGTGGAGAGGTAATCTCTCTGGGATATCCATTCTAATATAATTGTCAATAGCTTTCTTCATCGTTTTAACCACAAGCGATGTTAGATTAATTGGGTCTATGTATCCCTTTTTCCAGATTTTGGAATAAAGTTGACCATTGTCCTTCTTCATGCTTCTGGTATGTTACCAAGTTCTAAGTTGCTTCGAATAATTCTAGCCGAATGTAGTAGAAATTCGTCTTGTCCTTGCTGGAGCAATGCTGGAAAATCCGATCGGCTCCTGGTGTCTGGAAAGGTAGAAAGCTTTTCGTTACTACAAATGTGCCTATTGATTGTAGTGTTTTCTTTCGAAGGTCTGTGGTGACTTCGAGAGGATTTAGTCCTGTATTTGAGTTACTTCCGGGAAAATGGATTGAGCTGAAATGGCATTGTCTACATGTGATGCATTTTTTTTGTATACCCTGTATTTACGAGTCGAACTATTATAGTTTGGCAAGTCTATCTAAAGCTACTTGTCATCGGTAAGGGGGGTGGAAACATGGCCGATATCTGTCATAAACGTACCAATGGCGTATGGAACCTATTTTATAAAAGTATTAAAAATAATAATAATTATATCTATATAGAAACTGATTTATGCTTTGCTTTAAAGGTACGGTATTTTTCAAAACAAATAATGTTAAAAATCGTACTTGAATTCAATATGGATACGAAATAATAAGATACTGACAATATAAACGCCACTGGATAATCAATGCCAATCAATTGTCGAAGTGAGAGGGAAGAACACTCGCACGCGCTTGCCAATGGGAAGTCAGGTGGTTACTTAGCAACGGGAGTTAGATAAATATTCACCAATTGAGTTAGTCGGAGGGCGTGGTAATTATGATTTTCGCACTACGTTGCCGGCGAGAAGAAAACCCATAACATATTTGGAAAAGTGTTCATCGTTTAATATTCAGAAATTGAAAAAATAATGTTAATAGACAAAATGCAATGAAACAAACACATTAAATAACTAACGTTTAATCTTTATTGATATATTGATAATAATAAAAAGTCCATTTTCTAATTATTATCACTACAAACTTAGCACTTTAGCTTTTTCATAGTTAAACGTGGCAATATCGAATGTTTTCGACCGCATTCCTTTCACAGCTTCAGTTATGTTTGCCAAACTATAGGTAGTAATAGTTAAATAAATTCTCCAAATCATAATATAGGTACATATAATATGTACTTTTTTGATTAGCGTACTAGAACAAACACGTTTACTCAAATAATTAACATTTTCAGTTAAAGGTAATTATTCACATATACCAAATTATAACTCAATTTGCAACTAGATATAAGTACACCCATTTTATGCGTAGAGTATGGGAAAAGGTATATTTACTATTGTTGAAACTTTTGATAGATGTAAACTCGGCCGCTTGAGAGGCTAGAGTAGTTCATGACGTCACGACAAACTGTCAAAACTACCGCCCTCTTTCTACCACTTCAGGTCGTAGTTTGTAGGCACCATCATTTTTTGAAAGGATTAAGTGGCATCAACGCTAGATGGTCTCTTTCGAAGAGAGAATCTAGCTCGGGCATTAAATTTAAACTACAGAGGGTTGTCTCTGCTATCATGGAATATTTAGGTTATCGGGCTTTGTCGTTACATCTTAAGTTTTTTCACTGAACTATTACATTAATTTAAAAATTTTTGGTGTAAATTGAACTTTTCTGTTCTAATTATTGTGTTCGTCGTTTTGTTTCTAGAGCTAATCTTTTATTTTCCAAATTTGAACTTCTCTAGTGGGAATTACCAGTCTATTTGGAAACAATTATTTATTGCGTTTTTGTGTTCGTCTCCGGCTACTTTATCAGCAGGATTACCAACGTTTTTCGGCCATACGTAATCTTCTGACATATTGGGGTTCAAGTCAGCACATCGTGATCTAGTCGAGGTTACCAATGTTAGTCTCAAAGTTTGCCAATAAATTAAATTTTTATCTTTTTACAATTTTATTGACAACTATATAAAAAACTGATAAATCAACAACTATCCTGTTCAAAATATGAACATCAAGTAAGTGAAAGGAAAAAATCATACAGAGTGAAACAATTCCACAACTTCAGATCAGACAAATATAGAAAGAAAAAAAAGTGGTTTAATCAGAATTGATGATGAACATATAATACATTTTATGTGAGATCCTTGTTATGCTAGAATATTGTTAGTCCTTACAGTGTCCTTTCGTTAATTGAATGGCGAGTAAATTTATATCAACAGACGCCGTATACAGATACAATCGAAACACAAACGGAACATAGGGAGTTAGTGTATTCTCCGATCTAAATAGTCCACCAACAAAACATTTCTATAAGTTCACTTCAATGAATATCAAGTATTGATCTGGACAGCTGGATTCAGAATCACTGTAGAAAAGCCCGCCCCTTCTCGTACCAAAATTTGTTAGTTATGTGCGAGGTGTAGTATTGAATACTTATTTAATGGGGGTAGTAAACGTCGCTACATATCGAAACAATATGCTTACGTTTTATGTCGTTAAAATCGAAAATTAATTGTTAAATTCTCTTTAACAATTAATGTTTCGAGTTAAGATAATATATTTTGATTTCTTTTGGCCATAACGGCTTTGAAAATAAAAATAAATTCGTAAATAAAACAGAATAGGATTCTTTAAATTGAAATAAAGTTATAGGCTTGAACACTCTCACCTACCGACTGCTGTTTACTGACTGTCTGACTGACTGACTGACTGACTGAGTAGTGGGAATTGTACGATATGTTATAGGTGTCCAAATAAACGATTGTAATAATCGTGTTTTTAATCCGTTGAAGCTGGATGTTGGTCGACTAGTACAAAAGCAGTTCTGATACAATGCTTAAAATCCCTATGTTCCGTTTGTGTTTGAATGTATCTGAATATGCCACATACAGCACCTTCAGAGCTTTTTTTCTTCCACTTTATTGTTTTTTGGAGGTTGAAGACAACAGAAATAATTATTTAATTAAAAATTATTTATGTACCTAATCGTCGAAGAACATTTTTGGATATTTATGACAATTTAATACATTCGATGTAATGCCTTTGTAAATAATTACATGAATTTTATTTTTCTATTGCATTGAATTCTTACTTATATCCATTATTCCTTTCAGCAACGTAATCCAGTTTGCGCTGGAGATTAGCAAATCCTTAAGCGATACCTGAAGGTACCAAACAAAACGAAAACTATATTATATCCCAGGATATGTGGATGAAGGCTACATCTTGAAACTTTTTGTTGTATAACTGTATCTAAATAGATATTCATAGTGGTTCAAATATTTTAAATTTGCCATGGGGAATTTGCAGTTTTTTCTTTCATTGAAAGGATGGGATGATATCGATTCCTTTGCTTCGGTTGTTGGAAACCTTTTATTACGTTTTATTTTTAGGTACGTGAATGCAGAACCGGATCTACGACGCATTACTCATAATACGATTATTATACAGTGCGTCGAAAAGTCCGTTAAATCAGCAGAGAATATTTCTACGTTTCGTAAATTGTTTCTTATTGTTGCTAAATTGATATAATAACCAATTTGTTGGAAAGTCACTAACGCAGTAATGCAAACAAAGTGACTGTGATTTTTTAAAATCATATTTGTGATATAAAAGGATGTTGGTTCCAAAATAAATTAGCTTATCATTATTCAAACATTGTAGAAGATACCTACCAACGAACATTTTCTTGTAAACAACTGATATGGACTGTTATCTGGAATAATAAAGTGAATATTTTCAGTACCACACTATTTTCCAACGTATTATTGTCCTTGAAACATTTCTAATTTATTTTAATATGATTGATTTTTGAATACAAAAGAAAAATAAGAAACTGGATTAAAATGGTGGTGTTAAAGTAAGTACTACTATGGGGAACTAATCTTTTGTTCAACTACACGTGCTGTGTGAAACGATAATAATAACCAGCTGCTGCTAATTCTGCCTTCTAAGCAACTTTATTTAGTTCAATAAAGTTTAATTATGTATTAGTTACATACAAAAATTAATGTTCGACTGTTGAAATTATCACATTTTTTTCTAGCAAAAAAGGTATATTTTTCTAGAAATTCAAGAGGCAACAGCGCTTTGGTCATACACGTCTTCGACAGCGAATGTTGGGAATTCGCGCGCTGCTAGTAATTGTAATTTTCCACCATGTTTAAGAATCGCATTGATCATTTTATTCGATTATAATTTGTTTTCGAAATATTCTGCAAATTATTTCAATTTGGGACTGTTGTACAATGAACACAAAAATTATAAGTTGAGACGGTTGGTAAATTTTTTCTCCAATTTATTTCATTTCAATATTCAAAAAAATCACCCAAAAATCTATAGGTATTAAAAATGAAAAAAAATTCTTTTTGTCTACTACCTATAAACTTTTTAGTGAAAAGATCTGGTGTAATAAAGGAAATGTATATAAATAATACCTGCCTATCAGTAAATTCATTCATAAAAACGAACAGTGTTCAATATAACAAAAATAGTTAAATATTTGTGTTAAATTTATAAACATAAATATTAAAATTAAACAAATCATAGTTTGTGGCACATGTTTGACTTTTTCTTTTTAAACTTTTATTAACAGTTTACCGAGCGCAAATTTACCGAACGATTAAACTGAGTAAATTCTATCTGTATAATAATGTGAGTTCTTAAACAAATTTAAACAAAAACTACAAGTTTATGTGTATAAATAAGATTGGTCAACATTTTACGTAAACAAAGGGGAAAATCCTACGTCATTTTATATATAAAGTCAGGTAATTTTGTGTAGGCATACAGTAAAGATTGATTTTATACCAATTCTCTATTATTATTATTCCATTCTTAACAGTGACTTACATCAGAAATACCTGAATTTCTAAAATTATTTGGGTACTAGAATGGACAGATATTAAAAAAAGTGAAAACAATAATAAATGAACCCCTTTTAAAAATTTCATCGTACGTCTATAGAAAAAAGAAATTGTTACCAATTAACACCCTTCAAAAATTTTATCGTAAGCCAAACGGAGAGTTCACTGAAGAAACCATAGCGCATGAGATGCCTATTAGATGCTCACTTTCCGGGTTCAACACTCTTTGAGGATGCAACCTGTTTGAAGAACTTCAAGAGCAGCAAAAAGCCTAGCAGGAAAGATCTTCACAAAAAATAGAATTAAATGGGCTATTGATAATTTTAGGCCCTACAAATCCTCTGGAGAGGATGGTACCTTTCACGCCCTGCTACAACAGGGCTCTAATACTCTAACCCTCACCTTAATAAGATTTTTAAGATGATGGGCTATATTCCAAAAGGATGGAAACAGGCTAGGGCCTGCTTTATTCTCAAGAGTAGCAAACGCCCGGAACCTAAATATTATAGACCATAAGAAGTGAATATTTATCGAAAATACTGCTTCACGAAGAACAATCCAACCCTCCATGATCAAATGGATTCAATCCATTTACTTAATTACAGTTAACTGTAAATAATTGTCATATTAGTAAAGCGTGATATATAGACGTCAAAAAATAATAGTTCAATACTATTAAACGCTTTACAAAGTTAGAGAAATTAATTTCCAAAGAGCAGACCGTCCACTAAGAAGCAACAACTACTTCTCGGGCTATATGCCCCGACAGACATTGAATAACACTTCTAAAGTAAACGGGGTTGGTATATCTGTTAAGATAGAACCAACCATTCTGGTTTGCGATTAGAAGGAATAACATCACTTGTGGACCGGTTTCGGCGTATTGCGCCTCATCAGCACAAGGTAGATGCTTAGTGGACGGTCTGCTCTTTGGAAATTAATTACCTACAAAACCGAGATGGTTTTTTGTCGATATAGAATTTTGGTTTGTGATTAGATGTAGGGATGTTGCTGATATCGCACTCTTAGCATTTCCTTAGCTGAGGCTAATGTGTTTTATTCTATCAATCGCCGATTGAAGGAATATCTTAAATTAAGTAGCTGCTTCAAAAGTCGATAAAAACACTCAGACAAATTCGAATATCTATTTTTTGACAATTACAATTCGTTGTGACTTGTTATGTCAATCAATTAAAACAAAAACAAACATATTGAAAAATATCTCATATACTGAGTATGAAGTAACTTTTAACTGTTTCGTAAATCTATTCATTTACCCACGGAGACAAAATGATTTCGGAGAAATTCATTCTTTCATCATGAACCAAGTCTGTTAGGAGTTTTCACAATTCTTCCAGAACGAGTAACTCTTTTCAGTCCATCATTCATTTTGTTATGATGACCAAAACAATCCTTATCAACACTTATTGGCTGTAGTGGATCTAGTTCATGACTTGATTTTTTCTCTGTCTCTGAAATTTTCTCTTTCATGTTTTCGACTTCTTTATCTTCGGAAATTTCCAATGGGTAGAATCTCTGAATTGGTCTCAAAATTTGATTACCTGACGGAACTTTAAGACGTAACACTCTAATAACACCATCTTTTCCAACAATCACTTCTTGAATTCGTGTTAGAGGCCATTCAAATCTCTTGGAATTTTCTATTTCTATGAATCCTAAATCTCCTACTTTAGGAATCGATTCTCTTATCGATTTTTTTCGATTTTTCATTATAAGAGTACTCAGATACTCATTTCGGAATTTTCTTCTTAATTCGTCTTTAATTTTAGACCTATATCGGTATCTCCGTCTCAAATATGTGGCTTCTACTCTGTCTATATCTGGAACTCCATCTTCTGTTATATCTCGTAAGAATGTAGCAGGCGTTAAAATTTGCCAGTCATTGGGATTTTCTGTTAAGCTTGTCAAAGGCCGTTGATTTACAACAGCTTCACAGTCGCATATAATAGTTCCTAGCTCTTCAAGTGTCAGTGAAGTTTTTCCTAAAACTTTCCTGAGCAATATTTTCAATATTTTGATCAGACTCTCCCACCAACCACCCCACCAGGCTGCTGTTGGAGGATTGAATATCCATTTAATTCTTTCAGCAGTAGCTTCTTTTGAGATTTCTTCCCAATTGATTTCAGCTAGTGCATTCTCAGCACCAATAAAGTTAGTACCATTATCGCTGTAAATAGTCGATGGGCGTCCTCTTCTCGCTATAAATCTTCGAAATGCCAGCAAAAAACAGTCTGTTGATAATGATGTGATTACTTCGAAATGAACAGCTTTGTATATGGCGCAGGTGAATATCAAAATCCAAATTTTTCCTTTATCTTTCGATATCAAAGGACCAGTTGCATCCACTCCTACAATTTCAAATACAGAGGCATCTCTAACTCTATTCCTTGGTAATGGGACTTGAACTGCTTCAAGATGCCTCGCATGGTATTTTTGACAAATCACACATTTCGAAATAACAGCTCTCACAGATTTCTTTCCTCCTACTATCCAAAATTCTTCTCTTAGATTTGCCAAAACAGTTTGAACTCCAGCATGCAGTAATTTGACATGTCTTTCATTGATTAAACACTTGACGATTGGGTGTTTTCCTGGCAAAATCGCTGGATATTTGAATGATCTCGTGTCTTCTCTTTCACTAATCTTTGTCTTTATTCTTAAAATCCCAAACTCATCTTCTTGTAGCATAAAATTCTCCAACGATTCTGGATTTTTATCAAAATACTCATGCTGAATGTTCCTGATGATTACTTTCACTGCCTCTTCAATTTCGTTTACTGACAATTCTTTGTCTAAATATAAAGGTCCAAATCGTTTGGTCTTCTTCACCATAAAATTCGTGATAAACCGCTTCACCCATGCTACTATTCGTATAACGGTTTTATAACATGCACATTTCCGAAAATAGTCTGTCAACCAAGAAAAACGATCTTCAGTGTAATTTGCAAAAGATGTCACACTCCTCAATTTTTCTTCTAGAACAACTTGCTCGTTAACATCGTAGGTTTGGTAGGGCCATTGTTCGAGCTTATCCAATAGCCATTCAGGACCATTCCACCACTTGCACTCTAACAACTTTTTGGGTAGACATCCTCTTGAAGGTAAATCCGCTGGATTAATGGCTCCTGGAACGTGGTGCCAAGAGTCTCGCGTGGTGAACTTCAGAATTTCATGGACTCGATTTCTTACAAAAGGTTTCCAATTCTCATTGCGTTTAATCCAGCTCAAAACTGTGGATGAATCAGACCAACAATACACGAAGATATCATTCTCAAATTCTTTTCTTACCGATGCCAAAATTCTAGAACCGATAGTCGCTGCCAGCAATTCCAAACGAGGGATTGAAAGGTTCTTGATTGGTGCTACTCTATTCTTCGATTGAATTAGCTTAAGCTCTGTTGTATTGGAAGTTTCTACTCTCAAAAATATCACAGCTGCATACGCATCTTGACTGGCGTCACAAAACAAATGTAAACTCTCATGCTTACATTGCTTTTTTACCTCTGGACGTATCCATCTTGGGATTCTGACGTTTGTTAAGTACTTGATTTCATTAAACCAATCAAAAAAATTTTGTTTGATATCATGAGGTACTTCAGAGTTCCATGATAATTTCAATTTACATGCGTTTTGTAACAAGACTTTCGGAATCAGCAAGGCCGGAGAAATGAAGCCTATTACATCGAAAATTCTGCTCACAGTAGAAAGGATCATCTTTTTGGTTAGTTTCTCTGTGATAACGTTATTTTGGATACCTTCTAATGAGATTTCTAATGTATCTGTAAATTTATTCCACTTCAATCCTAAAACTGATGTTAACTTCATTGCAACCATGAAATTATCTTTCTCTGTAAATTCCCAACATCTCAAATCCATCTTCGCTTCCATCATCGCATTTTGGGCTTTTTCTTTGAATTTTTTTATTTCTTCATGATAGTCAAAACTAATAATGCTATTGTCAACGTAGAAACTGTTTCCAAGCATGGTTAAAAATTCTTGTGGAAATTCAGAATTTTCAGCTAATACTGTCTCAATGTGATGTTGAATGACTGCACCAAGTAAAAACGGACTGCAAGTCAGACCAAAGACTACCCGAGTATGTCTGAATATCTTCATCTCATTTTCAAAAGTGTACCATAAGAACTTGAGAAAGTTTCTGTCCTTGAGGTTTAAACTAATTTGAAGAAAAGCTTTGCGGATGTCTGATATTACTCCATATTTGTATTGTCTGAATCGGATTAAGATTGATGGAATTAGTTCAATAAAATTCATTCCTTTTTCTAAGCATTGATTCAGTGATGGACTGTGGGAATTTTCTCGTGCTGAAGCGTCGAACACGGGTCGTAATTTTGTGGTATCACTATTCAACTTCACAACATGACGATGGGGAAGGTAATGCCCTTGAAATCTGTAATCTTCTTCGATTACTTCTTCTATTATTCCTTTCAGCCATTCCTGTAGTACTTTATCATATTCTTCACGATAACCATATTTGTTCAATTTATTCATTAACGAGTCTAGTCGTTTCTTGGCCACGTGAAAATTTGTAGGTAAAATAGGATGGTTCTCTATCCATGGGAGACTGACTTCATACCTAGAATCTTCATCTTTCTTAACAGTCGCTGTAAAATGTTCCATTGCCGCTTTCTCAGTTTCTGCTCTTGTCAGTTCTTTGACTGGATCGTTTATACCAAGAAGTTCTAGGTTCCAAAAGTCTGACACCAATTTATCATTAATAAGCATATTAGTAATAAGCATACCTCTGGTAGCGTCAACTGGTGTTTTCCCCATCAATGTCCATCCCAATTTTGTTTCTACTAATACTAGACCGCATGACAAAACGTGACGTAGCCCAGTGTAGAGCCTGCCTATTACATCAGCTCCCAACAAAAGTTCTATAGGACCATCTTCCGTATCAGATACGGTGATACCTAGTTTCTCTACTTCTTGATACCAACAACCATCATGAATACTGGCAATATTTCCACAAATGATAGTTTGGTCGTAGACTTCTAATGAACAAGAATATTTTCCATCCAATCTTTGTATTTGGGTCTCGAAACAATCATGATTCACTGTCTCTGTATTGTATCCGCCAAACAAGGTATGCACCATCTCTTCAGTTCTTACTACTTGCATCTGCATATGAACCGCTGTTTTTCTCAAAATGTATGATTTTTGAGAGCCAGTATCGAGTAGAGCTCTTGCTCTTCTGATTTGATTATTATAAATAATGTTAACAGCTAAAGTTTGAAGGAAAACATGGTTGTAAGTTTGATTTGACATTTCTGTAATCACTCGAGTAACTACCAAAGATTCTGTTTCTGGAATTTTAGGAGATATATTTTTTGATGGAGTTGAATTTTCAGAGTCTTTGGTTGAACACATCAGCGGAACATGTTTACCACCACATTTGGTACATTTCAACTTAGAAAACATATTACATTTCCGTGCTAAATGACCTTGACGTAAACATCGATAACATGATCCATTTTGAAGAAGTTTCTGTTTCCTTTGTTCAAGTGACATCTTGAATGCTTCTTGACACGTGTTGCTATGGTGCTGTTCTCGGCAAAAACTACATTTTGGGTTCTGGTTGAATAATCCAGTCGCAGAAGGGACGTTAGGTTTCAATTCTGGTTCTTTCTTTCGGGTTTTCATTTCAAAATTGGTAGCCAATGATATCCTCTCTTCATTTTCAACTTCACGTTTGAGAAATTCCATAAGTTTTTCCAAACGTGTCTTCAACAGATCAATTGTTGAAAACTCAGGATTTCTTTGCCATGTCCTCAATATTTCTTCTGGTAAGCACGATTCTAATAAGGGGTACAACATTGCCGCACAGTTATCAGTAGTAACACCAAGAGTTTCTAGTGCTCTTAGTTGAGACTCCATTTTATCATACAGTGTTGTTAAGTTATTGGTTTTATTGGATATATTATTTAAAACCAACTTTAGAAGTTCTCGAACATAATATTCTATGAGTAGGTCATTCCTACCAAATCTGGACTTCAAACTATCTATTGCCTTATTATAATTATCACCTGTAGGTGGATAACTCTCGATAAGCTGTCGTGCTTTGGAATTTGGTACCGTAGACTGAAGTAAATATTGAAATTTATCATCGTTTTCCATCTCATCATCATCGTGTATCCGCTTGAATAAACTCCAGAATTGTAGCCAATCTTTTATTTCGCCTCCAAATTTACGGAAATCAATTTTTGGAAGTTTAAGTTTGGTTCTATTTGAAGAAACAGAAATAGATTTCTCGAGGTTAGCTGTCATAAGCCGTTCAACGTTGAAAGCGAGAGAACTAAATCTAATCGTTGTTTCGTGGGAGTCTTTCATAACTTTTGCTATAGCGTCTTTATTTTTCTTTGCGCTAAGCATCGAATGAATCAGTTTGTTAGACTCTTCTTCAAATTCTTCGTTCAATCTAGTCAATAATTTGAATGTACCTTGAATTTGAGCTACATCAGGATTCGGTTGCTTCAATGTTTGCTCCAAATCAGTACAATACGTATTGAAAGAAATCTTCAATAGCTCCATGGCCATAGTGTAGTCGTCGTTATCCATCTTGTGTTTCAATTTCAGCAGCTATCTCGCCGGGGCCTCCAAATGTTTTATTCTATCAATCTCCGATTGAAGGAATATCTTAAATTAAGTAGCTGCTTCAAAAGTCGATAAAAACACTCAGACAAATTCGAATATCTATTTTTTGACAATTACAATTCGTTGTAACTTGTTATGTCAATCAATTAGAACAAAAACAAACATATTGAAAAATATCTCATATACTGAGTATGAAGTAACTTTTAACTGTTTCGTAAATCTATTCAATGTATTGGTGTGGTATCAACGTAGTCTCTTTTCCAGGATTATGCTCTCAGAGCTTCTGGACGAATAGCATCTACCTTGTGCTGATGAGGCGCAATACGCCGAAACCGGTCCACAAGTGATGTTATTCCTTCTAATCGCGAACCAGAATGGTTGGTTCTATCTTAACAGATATACCAACCCCGTTTACTTTAGAAGTGTTATTCAATGTCTGTCGGGGCATATAGCCCGAGAAGTAGTTGTTGCTTCTTAGTGGACGGTCTGCTCTTTGGAAATTAATTTCTCTAACTTTGTAAAGCGTTTAATAGTATTGAACTATTATTTTTTGACGGATTCAATCCATGTTAAATACTAGGAAAATCATCACCTACATGGGAGGTCAATCGACTACTATAAACTCTAGGAGGAGTTTTATCACCCCTACTGTGGTCACTAGTGGTTGTTCTCTTAGCGAATCTTAGAAGAGAAGGATTTCGTACTCTGGGCTCTGCTGACGATTTAGTTATAGTGGTTAGAGGCAAACACGACGGTATTATTGCCGATCGCATATAAAGTGTCTTAAACCTTAACTTGGCGTTCGAAGGAAAAGCTATCAGCAAACTCTAACAAAACGACACTTATTTCATTTACTATTAGGAGGAAATTGAAAATACAGCCTACGAGCATGAATGGAATAGCCCTAGGAGTCATCCTTGACAGGAGACTCACATGGAATACACACTTCGCACATATTATCTCAAAATAAACAAGGACTCTCTGGACGTGCCGCAGGCTTTTTGGGAAAACGTGGGGTATGAAAAAGAAAATGATTTACTGGTCATATCTAACGGTTGTCAGACCAATTGTTACCTATGCTGCGTTGGTTTGGTGGAATAAACAAACCTAGCAAAGGGCAAAAACAGAAATGCGAAAAGTGCAACGACTCGCCTGCATGAGAATCACGGGTGCAATGAGATCGTGCCCCAGCGCAGCTTTAGAGGTAATACTAGTCATTTCTACACTACATCTACATATACGGAGGATCGCTCTGGAAAATGAATACAGGCTGACTCAGGTACAATGTTTTAAACCCGGCGATCTAACTGGGCATTTTGAGATACTAAGGGTTGGAGAAAGTCAATCCATTAAGATGCCCACGGACTTTAGGTCAAAAACAAACGAAGGAGTGGGAATAGGCGTTACAGGTTCTAATACTAGGATATTAACAGCAACGGGAAACACTCCAACAATATACCAAGCGGAGCTGTTAGCGATAGATATCTGCGCTCAAGAGTGTCTCAAAAAACGCCTCAACTCAGCCAGAATATTTATTGCAACTGACAGCCAGGCTGCTTCAAAGACTCTGAAGTCTACAACTTATCAACAATTTTCCAATTAGATAAATTACTAGAAATTGGATTTGACGAGAAAACATGTTTGTACAAAACAATATTGTCAACCTTAAATGTGGGATATAAATCAGGATTATTGGTGACCTTCTGAATTATAGATAAAACAGTCTGGAACTGCAAACAATCCCTTAAGCAACTGTCTAGAAGCAACAAAGTAGCTTTGTTGTGGGTGCCAGGGCATTAAGGAATTGTCGGATATGAGATTGAAGATGGTCCCGCAAAGGAAGGTGTTCGTCCGAAAATGGGAAGAGGAACTTAGTGAAGCCTTCTGGAAAAATACTCCAGGCCAAAGATAGACAAAAAGGTTAAATCGCTCTGGGAGCTCAGATCAGAAATCGGATCTGAGTAAACACTGGAATCCTCACTGGATACTGCTCGCTCAGATACCTGAAAGATTCTGCGATGATGCAGATGAGACGCCGGAACACATTAACTGCAATAATTGCAGTCAACCCCTTAAATACCTGGAACAGGTCTACTTAGAGTCTGATCAGGTTACAGACTTCGCTCCAAAATGGATACTAGGATTTCTTAGAAACCTAAATCTCTTGGACTAAAATATAGAATATAGATGTAGGATATACACAAAAAATCTAGACCGCAGTGTGGTCAGGCCAACCGGGCCAATTCACTCCCTTGTAATCTAATAGTATGAAAATTACTACAAGTACATTGATCCCTTATAAAAATCTCATCGTACGCACATGATAAAGAAATTATTACAAATAAATTGATCCCTCACAAACATTTTATCGTACGTCTATGATAGGAGGCAATTTCTACAAAGGAATTAACCCCTTATAAAACTTATATCGTACGCCTAGAGTAAATGGCATATTAAAATAAATCGACCCCCTTTTTGGCTGAAAGACCTCGGTCGATGGCCTGTTGATGCTTTAGTGTCAATAAAGTATACTTCTCTCTCTCGACCCCCTTTAAAAAATGTATGTTAAAGAAATACTTACCAATAAATGTATTCCTTATGAAAATGTAAATGTACACCCTTGGTAGATGGAAATTTCTGCAAATAAATTAATTTCTAATAAAAATTTTATTGTACGCCCATTTTTTGCAAATAATTTAAAAATAAAAAAATTAAATCGTAGGCTGATGATACGCGGTGAACAAACCAAAGAAATCGCAATTTAAACAATAACGCACATCTTACACAAATAAAAAAAAAGGTCGTCGGACCGCCGACAGAAGCTTGCTTCTTATGCACAATAGAATGACCATTTTTCGTGAATTTTTCATCAATTTTCAAACTTTTTGAAAATTTTTGACCATTTTTGACCATTTTTGACAATTTTTGACTAATTTTGACAATTATTGACCGTCTTTGACAATTATTGACCATTTTTGACAATTTTTCAAAAATTTTAACATATTTGGCAATTATTGACCATTTTTTCAAAATTTTGACAATTTTTGACAATTTTTGACAATTTTTCGAAATTTTAACAATTATTGATCCTTTTGGACCATTTTTGACGTATTTTGATTGGTTTTGACAATTATTGACCGTGTTTGACAATTATTGACCATTTTTGACAATTTTTCAAAAATTTTAAACATTTTTCAAAAAATTTCAAAATTTTTGACCATTTTTGATCATTTTTGACCATTTTTGGCAATCTTTGAAAATATTTGGCAAATATTAATCATTTTTTCAAAATTTTGACAGTTTTTGATTATTTTTCCAAATTTTTGAACATATTTAAAAATTTTTGACAATTTTTGACGAATTTTGACAATTATTGACCGTCTTTGACAATTATTGACCATTTTTTACAATTTTTCAAAAATTTTAACATATTTGGCAATTATTGACCATTTTTTCAAAATTTTGACAATTTTCCAAAATTTTAACAATTATTGATCCTTTTGGACCATTTTTGACAATTTTTGACGTATTTTGATTGGTTTTGACAATTATTGACCGTGTTTGACAATTATTGACCATTTTTGACAATTTTTCAAAAATTTTAAACATTTTTCAAAAAATTTCAAAATTTTTGACCATTTTTGACCAGTTTTGGCAATCTTTGAAAATATTTGGCAAATATTAACCATTTTTTCAAAATTTTGACAGTTTTTGATTATTTTTCAAAATTTTTGACCATATTTAAAAATTTTTGACATTTTTCAAAAAATTTCAAAAATTTTGACAATTTTTGACAATTTTTCACACCTATAGGTGTGCGAGCTCAGTGCTGCGCAAGAGAGATTGCGCACCGTCGCTTGAATGAGTTATCGCGTGACGAACGCTTTTTCGTAACATCACACGTTTCACGAGTTCACTAGCCTTCTCAAAAGTCCTATTTCGTGCAATAAGAAGCAAGGCTTCAATAAAACTTTTCGTATAATAATATACTACATACATTCTTGTCCTAGAAGAATTTTAATCTGGAAAGTTGCTGAAATAACTAGCCAAATTTTGGTTGAAGTGATCCCATTTGGAGATATTCAATTGGCTAGAGCAAGACTGGAATATTTCTGGGCGAATTATCCCCTGGTATATTACCGAATAAAGAATATCTTCTTTATGTTCTTTGTGGTATATTTATTATTCTTTTCGTTATTTACTTGGGAAATGAAACCACAATATTTTTTTATATTTCTACTTCAACGTTATCAATGTAAAAGGTCGGGTTGTTGTTAATCGAAACACTTGTATTTATATTTTAATTACATATTTATATTTACAAGTTATATTGAACTCTAGTCAGTACCAAACGATCTCGTTGAAGTTCATTTGTAATGTAATATGTCATCAATATCAAAACTATAAATTTATGCCTACTAATACTTTTATATCATTGTTGATAAACATATCTATCCAATATTATAAAAGTATTAATTAGGTAATTGGTGACGCTGATGATAATCGATAATTATATAGTAATTGCACGTGATAAGATATCAGTGTTACGCCTCCACATAGATACCAATATACCACGTATATCAGAAAAATGTCTGGGTTAGTTAGTTAGCATCCAGCTCTTCAAAAATAAAATCATACATGAAAAAGAATTGAAAATATACGCACTCCTAAAAAAACGTACATAAATATAAAACATAAACTAAAAAAAACGGAATAATGCAAAAAAATGTAAAAAACGTATATACGTTTATAAAAATAAAAATTCTAAGAAATAAAATGTATGAAAAAATAAAATAAATAAAAAATGTCTTATAATCTTAGGTAGGTACTACCTACATACATTGTTCATTAAATAATTGCAATCTGTTTTCTGTAACTACCAATGTCTTATTTAGCTTGATTAGTAATATAATTTGATTTAAAATTGCTAAAAAGTATTTGTGCGTTTTTTTCAACTGTCTCTCATAATTCCTTCACAAATATATTATTTTAAATTATCACTCCTTTCTTTGCCTTTAATTTCCGTGTCAGTCACAATTATACTCCACCTGTATTTCCAAAAATACCTTCTTTACATATTCTTGCATCTCTGTCCACTTTTATTCATACAATTATTAATATTGCTTAAACTGCCGACCTATCTAGTCAATACAGCGCTTGTCCCTTAGGTCAAGGTTGTCATTATCAGTTTACGATATTTTTCCTTCATTATCACTTTACCCTTTTTTCCACGATCATTCGTAATGATGCGGAATTCATAAAGTGTAAAAATTACGTTTCTATTTTTCTATTTCTACCCATCCCATGTTGTACCATAATAACCATAACCATAAATAACAATTTTTTCTCAATACCCAGAAGGTTATTCACTATCAGAAGAGTCCAGTCCCAAGGATCGCCATGTAAAAGATCCATAAATAATTATATACAAGTACTCTAGTCAGTGCCAAAGGTCCTCGTTGAAGTTCATTTTATAATTGTTTCTTTATTCTACTTGTAAATGTAATGTAATATGTAACCAATATCAAAACTATATATATTTATGCATACTAATACGTTTATATCATTGTTGATAAACATATAAATCACAAGATCCTTGCACACCAAAATCTATAAAAATCGCGCGATAGGTAGTTATTCTTACTTTGTATGTTAATTGTTTCCCTGATCCCAATAATTAGCCAGAATCAACGTGTGTGCTTAAACATATTGATCCAGTCTGCTTGTAGATTTGTACCCTGCTGTTTCACTGTCTTATTCCTAACTAATAAGAAAGTCAAACAGAAGTAGGAAGAAGTAGTGCCATTAAGGCAGCACCAGTGTCTTAGATCTTTAGATATATCATATTTAATCGGCTTACCGATGGAAGTAATGCTAAAATGAAAGTTACTGTTTGCGCTTAATATTCCTAAAACAAACTTTTGGTTATGTTCTGCAATCGTTTTAACTAAAATTATAATATTACAGAATGCAAAATACCTCAAGCAGTAAAATGAAGTAGTTTTGTTGTGACCAGATTATCGAAAACAGTTATTTTACTTGTAATTATAATTATATAAATAACTGGAATATGTGAAAAATTACTTGAAATAGCGACATACTTTTTCTTTTATTTCGCAGGAAAACCGCTAATTAGCATTACCCTGATGTATGATTAGTTGTTTACCGTAAAATTTTCTTTGACTATGTATGAAGCCAGTGCAAAACTGTCGGTATTAATAATTGTTTCAACCCTTTACGGAATCTATTTACGTGGAATCTCTTTATAATTATTGAACAAAATAAATAAATGACAAATTTCACTTGACTGGTTTCACAAATAACATTTGCATCGCCAGAAATAAATTATAGAAATTGATATAAATAAACAAATAACTAAGATACCTCATTTTTATAATATGTACTTAATTACATTTCCTTTACTGACGTTAATGTATTGATGTGATTTCAGCGTTGTCTCCAGTCCAGGATTATGCTCTCAGGGCTTCTGGACGGATGACATCTACCTTGTACTAATGAGGCGCAAAAGATAAGAAATTTGATGTTTGGAGGAGATATGCAAACACTTTTTCCACATCATCATCAGCTTTACACAGATGCTTCAAAAATTAAATCGCAAGTGGGTATCGCTTATTGGGATCCAGTCAACAAAGCCAGAAGACAATGCCGTTTGAACAAAAATTTTTCTATATACTCAGCTGAACTGATAGCCATATTGGAACCCCTAAACTACATTCAGAAATTAGATAATAACAAGTTTGTTATTATCTCCGATTGTAGCAGTACCTTAGAAAGAATCGAAAATATTAACAATATATTAGACAAAAGAAAAATCAATAACACCATTGGGGAAATAGTAAAAACATTACATAATTTGGATGTAAATCAGAAACATATAAAGTTTGTATGGGTTAAAGTTCATTGTGGTATAGCTAATAATGAGTTAGTAGATAAGCTAGCAAAAGGCGCCATGGAAGAGGGTGAATGGACCAATTATAAATGCCTAAAAGAAGATATGTTTGCGTTGGCGAAATCTAAGGTTTTAAGCAGTTGGAAGAAAGATTATCAAAATTCAACAAAAGGATTATTTTATAAAAGCATTCAACCAGATATTCCAAGGAAACTATGGTTCCAAAAATCACAATTGGATAAGGTAGTGCTATCGAAAATTTCTAGACTCAGATTCAATCACACGTTAGTTTAGTCTCATCTGTTTAAAATGGATCTTGAAGATTCGCCCATGTGCGATTGCGGAGAGGAAGGAAATGCAGAACATAAAATTTTAGGATGCATATTGATTCAAAATCAAGTTAATGAACTGAATAAGTTTATATATAATAAGAACAGTAAAATAATGCTTCCCTATAATTTAAAAGAATTAATTAAATCAAATAACTTTGAATTATATTAAAAACTAAATTCACATATATGTAAAATCGGACTTAAGATTTAAATTGTTAAATAACTCTGAGGCCAAGAATGCTACAACAGGACATGTTATGAATCATCATACAGACTGGTATGATCTTATCAGTTATCTACTATAGAAATCAAATTACATCAGATTGTTCTAAAATATATGAGGAAACTGCCAAAAACTCCAAAAACCATTATTTTCTAATTCATCCTAGTTTACTGAATGAAATCCCACATTTTCCTTTTTTGCAATATAAGCAAAAGTTCTATATATATGGGAGGGTGAGTTTAGGCCCACAGCACTTAGGCCACATGTCACCCATTGTACATCCTCCCGAAGAGTTGCTGTTCTCCTAGGTCATCGTCCATCCTGTTCTTCTCAGGAAGGTGGTGGACAGGTCACTAGGAGACATCTCCTTTATATCGGCAGGTGTAGGCCAAGACTCACCGAACACATACTCTCTTATTGACGATAACTCCGGGCGCTCACATAAGAGATGCCTGACAGTTTCATCTTCTTGTTCATACATTCTGCATAGAGGTGTTTCCTTAGTTGACAGTGGCCAGTCAGAAATCCTACTGGTTAGGTTATTCTAACACAATTTCTAGGATCAAATTAATTCACGTCTGTTTTCCAGCGCATCTTCACAGACTATCTAAGTATAGTTACTCCACCGTATTGTTCATGCAATAATAATAAATCTACCGATTTAAATCGTCTGCCCATGGAAGTGATTCTCAACTACATATGGTGATGTAAAGTGCTGAAGAAAGAACTAGATACAGACTAAGTAGAAAAAACACCTCCTCGCTTTTTAGAAACCTGGGACATAATGAAAAAGTATAACTTTCCAAAGAAATTCAATACGGAATTAAGTAACAAGAAGGAATGGGATCCCAACACTATTACCAGACTTGGAAAGATGCCATTCAATGGTACACGGACGTATTAAAGGCAATAGAAGGGACTGGGATAGTAGTGTACGGGCCAGGATCCAAACACCCAAGTATCTTTCTAGCGGACATTCACACGCCATAAGGAAGTGTGCCTAGTTCAATATTGATAAAAGACATAGAAGGAAAAGGATTATAATCATGTCAGATAGTCAAGCAGCCATTAAAGCACTGAGTTCTTGCGTAATCAGTACTAAAATGGTATGGGAATACCTAGGGAATCTCAATGAACTAGGCGAGAACAACATTGTCACCTTACTGTGGATTCCAGGAATCACTGGAATAGAAGGAAATTAAACAGCAGATGAACTAGCAAAGAGAAGATCTGATCATTGGAAAGATCCTGTAATGACAATCAAAGTTAAACCTGGGAGACTACAACCAGGACCAGGTGAGAACAAATGAATGATCTGACCATTGGAAAGATCCTGTAATGACAATCAAAGATACTCCTGGGAGACTACAACCAGGACCAGGTGAATGTCTAAGCCAGAGTGAAACTGCACAATAATAATCGCCTGAATGGGCACCTTAAAAAGCTCAAAATAGTGGAGGAAGAAGAATGTAGGTTCTGTGGAATGGAAAAATAAACCTTCATTCAGATACTTGCGGATTGCATAGCTATACAAAATCTTAGGCAAGACACTGGATAGAAGACGGACACTCACTTAAACTAAAGCCTGCGGATTTCCTGAAATTCCTTCGGGAAATAGGTCTAAAGGAACTACTAGTCTCTGAGACTTTCTTCAGTAATGTCAACAAATAACAAATAAATTTTGGACTCTGTAATACATGGAAAGAACCAATATTTTAAATCTAGCTACAAATTCCTTTTAAATTTCCTCCAGATCTAAAAAATAGCTGTTGCCCTCCCTCCCAACACTCACACACATTTGCTGCTTCTCGTGCTAATTTATCAGCTGCTTCGCTACTTACCAATTCTACATGTGAAGGAACCCAGAAATACACATTTTTTTCAATTAGTTTAATTCTGTTTGGATCATATTCACATTTGGATGATGACTGTATAGTTTAGATATTGAGTGCAGTGAATTTAAAGAATTAAAAATTATTTTAGACTCTGTTTTGATGAAACTCAGTGCCCTAAAGCTCTCCTGTCAGAACGTTGACTCTGGTGGAAATTTATATTTTAAGCACATGCTAGATGCAATAATGGTAGATCAAACTCCACAGTCTGTGTCCGATTCGTCTGTTTAAATAGGAACGTGATCAGGATAGAGAGTAATAGTATTGTAAATGACCTTAATAATAATGTAACGTTTATTCTAATTTATATTTACAGATTTATATGTAATTCAGTCCTTATTTAATAATTTATGTAATACACTAAATACACTAATTATAATTTATATGAGAGTCACTTAATAAACACTTTATCGAGGCGCGATTACTTTCCTTCGGTATCAACACTGACTGATTGACTAATTGCCTTCAGCGATGCTCGTGGCCTATTTATACTCGCGCGCCGTAATTCTAGAAGTCTCTCGACGTTCTGGCGGATGCACTGGGTATTCTCGATGTTTCGTATTTTGGATGGTTCTCGAAAATTGGGCGGAGGAGCTATAGTCGTCTCATACGGGGATTTCACTGGGGGCGCTAAGTGAGCATATTAATGCAGTAGCTCGCGTAACAATAATTTGTGGATTGGTGTATATTTTGTCGTAGGTAAATGGAGATAGTATAAGCCATGTAGGAGGAGTGAAGCTATGTTGATTATGTGATTAATATATGTATGGTATGTTTATGGATGTTAAAATATGCTAAACTCCTATCTTGAAAGGTTAGTGAGTTTTGCAATAATTCAGTGGTATGGAAATATCCGCTGAAATGGGTTTCTTTTTTGAAGCGATTGCAAGATTCATAAATCATTGTCTTTCATGAAGTGAAGGTTTGCCCAATTCCCACTGCAGATTTTCTATAGAAGTGGTTCCATATGTTCCAGAGATAATACGAAGAGCATTGTTATGAACGACATCTAGAATTTTCAGTGTTGGAAGCTGGAATTACTATTGCAAAGTCAAAGCTCCTTAATTTTGCCACTGACACACTTACAAACTCACCGATCATAAAACTTCTAAGGTACTAGTGTCCTATAAGTCTTTTAAACACCGAACGGGTTCAATTAGCGTTTCATCCATTATTTTTGATAAGTCACAAAAACAAGAATCACGTGGTTTTGTGTTCACACCGCCACACTTAACTGTGTTCCATCGTTCGCCCGGCCTAACAGATACATGCTTCAAAATTTGAACACAACTAGTGTTTTGGCTTTAAAGCAAAAAAAATATTTGTATTCGAGCACAAATCCAATTCTGTAGTTTCAGTATATTTTTTTTGGGTCAAGATGGGAAACTCATGTTCGAATGGGTCCTATCCAGGACCCAAACAGTGTTGGACTCATCCCCAAGGAGATGCCTACCAACCAAACCCACCTCAAACTCGTCGTTACCCCCGACTCGGAATCACTACCCTAGTCCCTCGCACCTTCGTCTTCTCCTTACCTATCACTCCTACCTCTCATGCCATATCGAGTCCTTCTCTCCCCCTAATCATGCTCTCCACTTCGCCACTCACTTCCATCCATTCCTCCTCCCCCCACAACATTATCTCCACCATGTTCTCCCAATACACCGCCTCCCCTAGTTTCCTCTCCAACTTCTTCAGCACTTCTTCATTCTTCCAGCATCTAAACACTTGCCCCACATCATCCTCCACTTCACACCTCTCGCTCACTCCAGTCTTTCTCTTCCCAATCTTGTTGAGGTACCCTACTCTCGACCCATGTTCAGTGAGCACCTGTGTCATGGACTAGTTAACCTCCCCGAATTTCCGGTCCATCAAATCTCTTCTGCTCCAAATCGCTCCTTTTAGCGCGCTCTTATACTCCACCCACCTTTTCTCCATTTCCTCCTCCATCCATTCCTGTACTTTCTCTCTGGTCGCACCCCTCCAGTGTTTATTCTTGGCTCTGGCCATCGCGTCCAATGGGTAGAACCTTGACAGCACCGCTGCTGCAAGTCCACCCACTGGCCTGTACCCCTGCACCACACTCAGGAGTATCATTTTCTGCATCCGCAGGAGTGGCCTAGCCCTCGCATACCCCCCCGCTCTTTCACCCAACACATTTGCACCGTACAGCATACTCTGCTTTACCGTCCTACCAAATACCCTCCTCTTCCACAATCCCGGCCCTTTCGCATTACACATAATCAATTTCCCCCACCATGCTGCCCTTACTGTGCCGCCTTTAACATGTGTGTTCTGAAGGATAATTGACTATTCAACCACACCACTAGGTATTCCACATATTCCTCCATACGGATACTCCTTCCCTCCACCATCACCCTTACTTCCCTCGTCTTGCTCCGTTCCTTCACTAGCAACCCCACCGTCTTATCTTCCGCCACTTCTAGTCCGCACCGCTCTATCTTCTCCACAATCTTCCTACACATCCTCTCCGCCTTTATTTCTATCTCCGCCTCCGCCTCTTCCTTTGTCGTACATACCAGACACACATCGTCCGCATACACCGTAATCTCACATCCCTCTTCACATACTATCCCACAAACCTCATCAAACATACACTTCCAGAGCGTCGGTCCCAGAACCGAGCCCTGGGGCACTCCAGCCTCCGTCTCATACCTCCTCCCTCTAGAGTCTACTATCAATCACATGCCCCGTCAGGTATACCTCTACTAGGTTAACCAACCCCTCCCCTACTCCAAGCCTCAGCAGCGCGCTCAACACTGCCTGTTTGCTGACACGGTTGAACGCGTTCCCGACGTCGAAGAACACAAGTAGAGCCAGTTGCTATCCCTAGCCCTTTCCACCAAGCCCATCACCCTGCCCAGCGCCGAGTTGCATGATATCCCCTTCGCAAACCTGCGCTGGTTTACACTAAAACCCCCATTCCTACCAACTTCCTTCTCAATTATATCCTTTTTTATCCCTTCCATCAATTTACCTATACCACACAGCAGGCTGATGGAACTGTAGTCCCGCTTGCTTCCCCTATCTACCCGCCTTCTTAATCAGTATCACCCTGGCCACCTTCCAGCCTTCCGGGAACTCTTCCTTTCTCAGTACCCTGTTGAATAGTTCCCAGAAGTACTCCCCATTGTCATCCAACAGCCTCTTCATCATGTCACCTCTCAGGCCATCTATCCCTGGTGCTTTCCTTACTTTAATGTTTCTTCCCCCTTCCTCTACCTCCCACTACTCTTCCGGCCTTATCCCCCCATTTTCCCTACCCCCTAGTATCCTGGATTTCCCGGATCCTGTCCCCACTCCTCCTTTTCCCCCTGAGAACAATTTCCCTATAATCTCATACGCCTTTTCCCATGGATTGTTTTCCAATTCCCCCAGTAACTCTTTCCACTTCCCTTTTTTTCATCTCCATCCTATGCTCCAGTTCCTTCTTCTTCTCCCTGTATCCCATTTTTCCCTCTATCCTTCCTCTTTCCTTACGCATCCGTTTTCGTTCTTTCTTACTCTCCCTCCACAGCTCCTCTATTTCCTCATTCCACCAGTAATTAGCCCTCCGTTCACGCCTATTGCCCCTCTTTCCCTCTCTTTTACAGCCCTGTATCACATTCAATTCAATTAATCTACATCATGTCCAAGTCCTCTTTCTATCTCCTTTCTTACTTTCTTCCTCATACTATCTTTCTCGGCATTCGTCCACCTCCGTCCCCTCTCTTCAAATAATTCCTTTCTGCCTTTCCTCGAGAACTACCTTCAAAGAGAAATGAGATTCCACCAAAAGCATAGGTATATAAAAAAATATAGTTCCTCAACCGTAAAAAGTGGTATAAAACCAAGTCGGTTAATTTTTGAAATATCTACCTATGGGAGCATCTATTCAATAACTTTATCAGAAACTGTTACCCAATTAGCTAACTAATAGCATTTTATTGTTACTGTATCAATATGTTTACATACATGATGATAATGTCATTTTATAAAGAATTCTGGGAGTTTTAGGTTTATCAAGAGAAAGTTTTGTATGATTATTATCGGAGAGTGTCAAGTAATAAAGTAGAGTGTGTTTCACATATAGCAATCTCACCAAATTAAATATGTACAATGTACACGGAATCTTTGGGATGCGGCTCATGGAATAAGGAAAATTGTACGAGAACTGTATTTGTAGAGTATACAAAACAAAAGTATACCGGCTGCCGCGTTCTCAGTTCTACGTGGAAATATTTGCCGACAGTTATACATTTTCCTGCTAAATAAATTATTTCAGTAAATGTTGGCATTGTAAAATGAAGAGGGAGCAAAAGTCAATGTTTGGTAAATACCGAAGTAGGTTTTTAAATATTTTTGTAAGTGGTTGTATTCGTTTCCATTTTAATAAAACAAAAATTAATAATTTGGGTAATTTATAGAGAGGAGATTAGGAATGGCTAATATTTTAGTATGGTTATCCTGAATAAAGATATGATTGCCTTTTAATGTTTTCGACAAAACATTATGGTCCTTCGAAGCTAAGAATCCGTCATCTCAATCTTGCCGAGAATCAAATAATTTTCAATTACAATATAATAGTCGACGAAATGAACTTAAGAAAACCACGCAGATCTAATGCAGACAATAAGATATTCTCCATCTAACATAGTTGTTAAAAACAAATCCAAAGCAGTAAGATCCTCTTATTCTGCCCAGAGAATTAAAACAATTGACCTGCGAAAATTGGAAGAAATGAATAAACTACAACGAGAACATCATTTAAGAGAACTAAAGCGTCATGAAAAATTTTACCGGCGAGAGTTAGAAATAAAACTAACTGAATTGGAAATACAAGCAACTATCGAAAAAGAGAAAGTTACAGAAGGAAGTTTAGAAAGTCGTAATATTTCTAGCAAAAGTAACAAATCAGCTGCTGTTATCCCAATGGATGAGATACCTTGAGCTCATGATAGAGAGAAATAGTGGTTAAAAGATGGAATATCTTCTCAAGCCGGTAAATCAGTCTAGACATAAACGACCGTCCTAGTTCTAGAAATAAACTGCCCGAGCCCTTACCTTCAGTAGCTGGTCATCTGACCAAAGAGTTTACAGTTGCTACTCCAGTTATAACGAAAGTCGTAGTATTTCTAGAGAAGGTAACAAATCAGCTGCTGCTATCCCAATGGATGAGTTACCTTGTGCTCACGATAGAGTGAAATAGTGCTTGGAAGATGGAAAATCTTCTCAAGCCAGTAAATCAGTACTAGACATAAACGACCGTCCTAGTTCTAGAAATAAGCTGCCCGAGCCGTTACCTTCAGCAGCTTGCCATCTAACCAAAGAGTTTACAGCTGCTACTCAAGTTATAACGAAAGTCGTAGTATTTCTAGAGAAGGTAACAAATCAGCTGCTGCTATCCCAATGGATGAGTTACCTTGTGCTCACGATAGAGTGAAATAGTGCTTGGAAGATGGAAAATCTTCTCAAGCCAGTAAATCAGTACTAGACATAAACGACCGTCCTAGTTCTAGAAATAAGCTGCCCGAGCCGTTACCTTCAGTAGCTGGCCATCTGACCAAAGAGTTTACAGTTGCTACTCCAGTTATAACGAAAGTCGTAGTATTTCTAGCTAAGGTAACAAATCAGCTGCTGCTATCCCAATGGATGAGTTACCTTGTGCTCATGATTGAGAGAAATAGTGGTTGAATGATGGAAAATCTTCTCGAGCCAGTAAATCAGTACTAAACATAAACGACCGTCCTAGTTCTAGAAATAAGCTGCCCAAGCCGTTACCTTCATAAGCTGGCCATCTGACTAAAGAGTTCACAGTTGCTACTCAAGTCAGTATTTCTAGCGAAGGTAACAAATCAGCTGCTGCTATCCCAATGCATGAGTTACATGTGCTCATGATATCGAGAAATAGTGGTTGAAATATGGAAAATCTTCTCAAGCCAGTAAATCAGTACTAGACATAAACGACCGTCCTAGTACTAGAAATAAGCTACCCGAGCCGTTACCTTCATAAGCTGGCCATCTGACCAAAAAGTTTACAGTTGCTACTCAAGTTATAACGAAAGTCGTAGTATTTCTAGTGACGATAACAAATCAGCTGCTGCTAGCGCAATGGATGAGTTGCCTTGTGCTCATGATAGAGAGAAATAGTGGTTGAAAAATGGAAAATATTCTAAAGCCAGTAAATCAGTACTAGACATAAACGACCGTCCTATTTCTAGAAATAAGCTGCCCGAGCCGTTACCTTCAGCAGCTGGCCATCTGACTAAAGAGTTCACAGTTGCTACTCAAGTCATAGTATTTCTAGCGAAGGTAACAAATCATCTGCTGCTATCCCAATGGATGAGTTACCTTGTGCTCATGATAGAGAGATATAGTAGTTGAAAGATGTAAAATCTTCTCAAGCCAGTAAATCAGTACTAGACATAAATGACCGTCCTAGTACTAGAAATAAGCTACCCGAGCCGTTACCTTCAGTAGCTGGCCATCTGACCAAAGAGTTTACCGCTGCTACTCAAGTTATAACGAAAGTCGTAGTATTTCTAGCGAAGGTAACAAACCAGCTGCTGCTATCCCATTGGATGAGTTACCTTGTGCTCATGATAGAGAGAAATACTGATTGAAAGTTGGAAAATCTTCTCAAGCCAGTAAATCAGTACTAGACATAAACGACCGTCTTAGTTCTAGAAATAAGCTACCCGAGTTGTTACCTTCAGTAGCTGACCATCTGACGAAAGAGTATACAGTTGCTACTCAATATATAACGTAAGTCGTAGTATTTCTAGCGAAGGTAACAAATCAGCTGCTGCTAGCGCAATGGATGAGTTGCCTTGTGCTTATCATAGAGAGAAATAGTGGTTGAAATATGGAAAATCTTCTCAAGCCAGTAAATCAGTACTAGACATAAACGACCGTCCTAGTTCTAGAAATAAGCTACCCGAGCCGTTACCTGCAGTAGCTGGCCATCTGACCAAAAAGTTTACAGTTGCTATTCAAGTTATAACAAATGAATTCTTAAATGCTTCCCGAACTATGACAAAGTCAGTATCTGAAAACAATCCTACCGAAAATTTCACAAAAATGTCCATAAGATCTGTGCTTGGTAAAGATCTATAATAGAGTCCATGATGAATAAGGTTAAACTACCCCCTGTAAATACTCATTATCCAATAACTTCCAACAAATTTGCCAACTCAGTTCAAAATCTTACTGTAACAGCTTAATCTTTGGAAATGGAGGCTTATATTAATAATCCTCAACTTATTTCCACATTAGTTTTGAAATTGCCAGAAAACATGCAGTTCCAGTGGTCCAGAGAAGTAAGAAAATTTAATAATTGTATAATACCTAGCTTGGTCGAGTTTTCTGTTTGGCTTCAAGAAGAATCTTCAGCAGCTTCCAACTTATGTAAGCCATCAGCTTCCAGAATATGGGTGGTAGTTTTCTTGGGTTCCGAAGAAAACGCAAAAAATATTCAATGTAAATTTTGTTCTTAACCATACTATCTAATAGGGTAAAGTCGGGTGAGATGGCCAGCCGGGAGAGATGACCAACAGCTAAATCTCCATAACGCGTTGTTCGATGGCGCTGCAGGGCCAGAGTGTTTTCGACCACGTCAAGGTGACATTAAAGCAGTCAGGTTAGGTTAGGTTAGGTTAAAGCAGTCGGAAAATAAAAATACTATCGCATTCTTGTAAAATTATTCAATAGTTTCCTACTGCCTACTACTGTGATTGTGTGAAAGTAAATTTATCGGTAATTTTAACGTATTAGGTGAGTACGATGTTCATTTTATAATTCTAACCTCCAAAACTTGTTAAAAGCATGCAGTGGATTATATTTGTCACGTTAGCCATCTCTCCCGAATGCTAGGGAGAGATGGCCAACGTGACAAACCAAATTGCAGGGATAGATGGCCATTTAATTTTTGCGTCTATTTCTTTACAGTTTGTCGTCCCTTTGAGATTACTGCGGAAAAATGCCAGAAAGAACTCAAATACTATACTCAAGAAAATCTAAGGCTAGCAATAGAAGCTGTCAGAAACGGATCTTCTGTAAACGGAGCCTCAAAAACATATGGTATTCCTAGAAAAACCCTTGAAAGGAAAGTAAAATATAATGTTTCTACGACTGGTAAAATGGGACCAGACAGCATGTTGGGGGAGGCAAATGAAAATAAATTACATATTAAAATGTTTGTTATGCTACTCACAATCTTAATTCAAAGGTAGGATTTCCACCCCAATATGCGTTGAGAGGTAGAGAAACTCACTGCAATTTGGGAAGAATATTTGATAACTTTTTCTATTTGAACTTTGAAATTTAATTCGGATACGATATAAACTGTGCGGGTCTGACTGCTGCCAAGGCCTAACTCCGGAATTACTTTTTGTTTTGTCAACAAACAATGTTGAATTGTAGAAATGCCACACGCGTTGCAGTTACTCAGTTGTACGTGCATTATTGAGGTTAGATATTCTTCGAGGCAATTCTAAAAATTAAAGCAAAACCGATGTACAAAACAATTGAAGTGAAATCGAAATAAAAAGATGATAAACTCTCTTTAGAATGAAATTAAAAGTTTGATTTTACTGATTGTGTTTTACTAGGGTCAACACAGATATGGCTTTGAGGAAGCCAGACGGTGAATATACCGAAAATGAGGAGGAAAGAGTGCGACTCTTACTAGAAACACATTTTCCTGGGAGTAGCCCAAATAGGGGTGATAATCCTCTCGAAGGTCATAACAGACCTTTGAGATAAAGTACTACAATAGCTAATCACATTTGTAGTACTAAAAGGTTAAAATGGGCTATGAACACCTTTTCACCCTTCAAGGCACCGGGAGCCGATAGGATTTCCCAGCATTGCTCCACCAAGGACAAGACGAAATTCTACTTCATTTGGTTAGAATCAGTCGAAGCAGCTTAGCACTGGGTTATATACCAGAAGCATGGAGAAAGGCAATAGTAACTTTCATTCCAAAAGCTGGAAAAAGGGACCCTACAAACCCCAAATCCTTCAGACCAATTAGTCTAACATCGTTTTTGCTCAAAGCTATTGAAAATGATATAAGAACGGAAATTCAGACTACCTCTTCACCCGCATCATCATGCTTATCGGGCATGCAGATCTACGGAGACTGCACTGGTACAACTGGACGGAGAATATCCGAGGTGCTCTAGACAACCAAGAAACCGCTGTATGCGGATTATTGAATATATAAAGAGCTTTTGACAATACTCCTCATGAGGCTCTCAAAAGAGCATTAAATAGAAGAGGTTTAGACAGCACAACATCCAAATGGATTTCGGAACTGCTCACCACTAGAGTAGCAGAGAAGAGGACGAGTAAAGACATTGTATCCATCTGTACAACCAGAGGATGTCCACAGGAAGGAGTAGCATCCACATTAATGTGGAGTCTGACGGTTGACGAACTCCTGTGTGGTTTGACTGACCTCGGAATATACTGCCAAAAATATGCCGAAGATATTGTCATAACAGCCAGGAGAAAATTCACTTTGTGACATCCTACAAAAGGGTCTGAACTATACAAATAGCTGTAGTGGACAAGTGGGACTTAACATCAACCCCACCAAAACAATCTTAATAGCCTTTACTAAGAAAAGAAAACTCAACTTCAGAACCATTAAACTTGATGGGAGCGAAGTTGAATGGAGACAAGAAGTCAAGTATCTAGGTTTAACTCCAGAGAGTAAACTTCTGTGGAACAAACACGAGAAATAGATTATATACAAAGCAAAAATGGCTTTAATGGTGTGCAGGAATCTGGCAGGGAGAAATTGCGGTTGTAACCCAAAAATCCTGCAAAGGATGTACATTGTACACTGCCATAGTGAGACCAATAATCACTTATAGAGCCATTGCGTGGAGTAGAACTAGCCTATTGACGACGAGGGACAACCTATCCAAAATACAAAGACTAGCCTGTATGTGCATTACAGGAGCAATCAGAACATACCCAGCGGCAGCCATGGAAGTGATTCTCAATCTCACGCCACTATATATGGTGGTAGAAAGTGTTGCAGAAAGAACAAGATACAGACTAAGTAGAGAAGGAATTATTAAAAAAAACACCTCACTTTTTAGAAACCATAAGACCTGGGTTTTGTCACAAGATGGTATGATGAAAAAGTATAACTTTTCAAAGAAATTCGTTACGGAATTAAGCAACAAGAAGGAATGTGATCCAAAAACCATTACCAGACATGGAAAGAATGCTATTCAATGGTACACAGACGGCTCAAAAGCAATAGAAGGAGCTGGGATAGGAGTGTACAGGTCAGGAACCAAACACTATGAAAGCTTGTGAAAACCCCCGAGTATATTTCAAGCGGAAATTCACGCCATAAGAAAGTGTGCCCAGTTCAATATTGATAAAGGATATAAAAGGCAAAGGATTATCATAATGCCATTGAAGCACTGAGACCTCTTGTGTAATCAGTTTCAAAATGGTGTGGGAATGCTTAGGCGAACTCAATGATCTAGACGAGAACAATATAGTCACCTTACTGTGGTTCCTGGACACACTGGAATAGAAGGAAATGAAATTGCAGATGAACTAGCAAAGAGGGGGACTGAAACACCCTTTTGGGGGCCGGAACCCTTTTGCCGTATCAGCTCCAATGTAATATTGGAAGAAATAGGCAAAGCCGAAAAAAAGAGAAGATCTGACCATTGGAAAGATCCAGTAGGACTTAGACAATCAAAGCTTATCCTGGGTGACTACAACCTGTTGAGATCAAATGATTGTAAAAGTCAAAGTGAAACTGCACTACGATGTGTTATTGCATAGTAAATTATAAAACTGAAGGGAAGTGTTATTTTTGACGTGAAGAAAAAGTAAGAAAAACTCCGACAACATAGTGCACAGAGGGCCAAAAACGTGCAGCTGACCAAATGGTCCAAATCACAAAAAGACAATTGAAACATTTGCAGGTGGAGGAACATGTTTCTGTATCAGAATTTGAAAGGGATCCGCTTGATTCTAAAGCTGTTAGTACCTATTCTTGATGTTCGGAATGGAGTATTCCAGATTGGAACTGAACATGGGCGTCTAAATGGATGGTTTTCTAGAAAGGAACTTCATGTTAAACGTTGACCGTCAAACTTGAATCCATTCGTCACACCAGAAATCCTAGTTATTAATAAGGGGCTCAATGGGGTTCTTTGATTCGAGAAATCGGCTGGTTTCTTCACCTTCAAATAGTGCTATGAAATTTTCCTACAAAAATCTTGCAAATTCCACAAAACTATGAATATAGAACTTAAACTTTGGTAGAGAACTCTCAAAAGTCCAATATACTGGTAAACATTTTCACTACACCATAATCAGAAGAGTTTTCATTTAATAAGTCGTCAAAGTAAAATTGTTAAAAGCACCCAAAAAACCAAATTATTGAACAAAAAACAACGCGTGGCTCCTACAATTGAACAGTTAGAACGTTGTCATGACAAACAATCGATTCAAGGGGAAATTTCACATTTAAAAGTGAATTTTCAGTCATTATTTCCAAGCATTGAGGAACTTTTCTTTTCGGGTCAAGATGGGTTACTCATGTTCGAATGGGTCCTATCCAGAACCCAAACAGTGTTGGACTCATCCCCAATGGAATGCCTACCAACCAAACCCACCCCAAACTCGCCGTTACCCCGCCTCGCAATTACTACCTTAGCACACTTCGAGACGGTCCTTCGCACACTCTCCGCTCACACAGTCATCTTCTCCCTACCTATGACTCCTACCTGTCATGTCATATCGAGTCCTTCTCTCCCTAAGCATGCTCCCAACTACGCCACTCACCTCCATCCAATCCTCCTCCCCCTCAACATTATCTCCACCATGTTCTCCCAATACACCGCCTCCCCCAGTTTCCTCTCCAACTTCTTCAGCACTTCCTCGTTCCTCAAGCCCCACTTCAAAACTCTCGCATACTCCTGTGTCTCTTTTCCCAATCTTGTGGAGGTATCCTACTCTCGACCCATGTCCAGTGAGCACTTGTGTCAAGAAGTAGTTCACCTCCCCGAATTTCCGGTCCATCGAATCTCTCCTACTCCCAATCGCTCCTTTTAGCGCGCCCTCATACTCCTCCCACCTTCTATCCATTTCCTCCTCCATCCATTCCTGTACTTACTCTCTGGTCGCACCCTCCAGCGTTTGTTCTTGGCTCTAGCCATCGCGTCCAGTGAGTAGGACCTTGACAGCACCGCTGCTGCCAGTCCACCCACTGTCCTGTACCCCTGCACCACCATCATGAGTATCCCTCTCTGCACCCGCAGGAGTGGCCATTCACCCCCGCTCTTTCACCACACACCTTCGCACCGTACAGCATACTCTGCTGTACCGTCCTACCAATTACCTTCCTCTTTCATTTTCTCGGCCCTTCCACATTACACATAAATCTCCCCAGTCATGCTCACCTTACTTTCCCCTTCTGTGCCGCCTTTAACATGTGTGTTCTGAAGGATAATTGACTATCCAACAACACCCCTAGGTATTTCATAGACTCCTCCATACGAATTCTCCTTTCCTCCACCATCATCTCCACTTCCCTCGTCTTGCTCCGTCCCTTCAGTAGCAGCCCCAACGTCTTATCTTCCGCCACTTCCAGTCCGCATCACACTATCTTCTCCACAATCTTCCTACACATCCTCTCCCCCACTCCAAGCCTCAGCAACGCATTCCCGACGTCGAAGAACACGAGTAGGGCTAATTTCTTGTTCCTTCAGCTGCCCTCCCTAGCCCTTTCCACCAAGTCTATTACCCTGCCCAGCGCCGAGATGCATGATTTCCCCTTTACCCTAATACCCCCATTCCTACAACTTCCTCCTCAATCATATCCTTTATTATCCCCTCCATCAATTTACCCATACCATACAGCAGGCTGATGGGCCTATAGTCCCCCGCCCTCTTCCTCTCTCTACACGCCCTCTTCCTCTCTCTACACGCCCTCTTCATCAGTATCATCCTGGCCACCTTTCATCCTTTAGGAAACTCTTCCTCCCTCAGCACCCAGTTCCCAGAAGTACTCCCCATTGTCATCCAACAGCCTCTTCATCTTATCACCTCTCAGGCTATCTATCCCTGAGGCTTTCCTTACTCCTATCTTCATCTAGCCCCTCGTTCCTATTTCCACCCATCCTTTTCACCGCTATCTCATACGTCTTTCCCCATGGATTGTTTTAGAATTCCCCCAGTAACTCTTCCCACTTTCCTCTTTTTTCCCTCTCCACCCTACGCTCCAGTTCCTTCTTCTCCTATTTTACCTACCAAAGTGAATTTGGAGTCGTTGTTTACAAGCTTTATAAGGTCGAAACTCACTTATCAGCACCTCATAGGAAAAGCGACTGATCATCACCAGCAGATTTTATTTCTTATGTTTATTTAAATGTAAGCGCGCCTACCTAACAACATCAGCACCGCACCGACAAGGCACGTCAACGCCTCAACCACAACACATTTCTCAGAGAGAATATTTTGCGGACGGTGTGCTTGTGGTGTGCTGATCCTTTGCCGAAGTCGTACACTCACTTATCAGCACATTTCGGTTAATACAGTACAATACAATATCTCTGACAATATAAAGTGAAGCCTATAGTCGGGTATCGCGGCGGTACTGATCCCGTGTCGATGCGTTAAGTGAATCCATACACAACCGTCAAGTTGACCACTCGACGGTGCTGTGACGATGCTTGTCAGGTGCTGTTAAGTGAGTTTCGGCGTTTAAGAGACTTAACGGATAAAATGTCAAATCGACAAATATTTCCAGACCTCTGTTCAAAATTTACAACAACAAAAGGAGGTTTACTTCGTCATATCTATCACACATTTGTACGTAAAAATTCGAAATGAACTCTTTTGAATAAGTGGAATATCTTAAGAAGACAGTAACCAAATAGAAAACAAAACGTTTTCATCGAATAAAGTCAAGAGTTCTAATGCATATTAAATAATATTTTATGGTGGTATGAAAATTGTGAGGGTGAAAGTAAGAATGAGACAAGTAAATTGTGTTTATTTAAGAACAATAAATTACGTATGAAAATTATCTTTTTATTATTTAAACAGCCACCTCGATATGAAGTCGAGAGAAAGTCGACTTTTCGACAAATATCTCAAGAACAATGAAATGAATCATCGGTGTTTACACACGTAAAACTGACTACATTTTATCTCAGAATTTCAGAAATATGAGATATAGGCCAGTTGAATCTTTACTTTTAAAAATTTTATTATAGCTACTCTCTAGCTAGAATTCATTAATAGAGGGTTGCTAGTATTTACCTATATTTTAGAATGAAAAAATATGTTTTTATTGTTTCTATATTCTGTTTCCCAGAGTGCGACAGTAATAAATCATTATTGAACTGTAAGACTCAGTGGTCTTCGCCGTATTCCATAGGTGCAGGAGGTTACATTTAAAGTTGATGATTCGATGAAATGCTAAGATAGGAATGTGCGAAAAGGAAGAAATGATGCGATAATTTTCCCATTCCAACCACTTTTCTAGCTCTTCAAATAAGGAGGAAATCTATTGGTCCAAATATATTGAATAACCCTGTTCCTACGATTCTTGTCAGAGGTCGCGAAATCGGGTAGGTCAGTGTTTCAAAAATTTGAAATAATCACTTACTTAGATTATGGGGCTTATGTGCTTTTAGACGCCTTTCCATTAAGTACTTAGGCAGATTTATTGTGTGTGCCCTCATGTTATGCTAGAGTTCCTTGTCAAGTCCTCCATTTATTGGGAGGGTTGTGGTTTTCCCATCCCCATCGTCAAAAACCTTAGCCTAGTCAGACCTTCACCGTAGTATACGGATATGTCTTCTAATCAGAAATTTTTCATGTGTTCATTGAGTCTACAGTGCCCTGTCAGGAGCCCAACCAAGATCCTGATTACTCGCCTGTTCTGGCTTAGTAGAATATTGTCGATGGCTTTTCGATGTCTCATTCCCGGTGCCTTGTTCCACCATTCTCAATACCGTTTTTTTTATCCAATTACAGTTATTTGTTTTTTTTGCAGCACAATAGCTACACCAAAGAAAAGTTCTGGACCAAAATAAGAGCACATCGTGCTCCTTCTCGGTTCCTGTGAATCTACTTCTTTATTGCCCTTGTGATCTGAGTGGCCTTGTACTCAGTACCTTGTACCTGTTTGGACTCACCCTGTACACGCCTAAATAAGGAAGCAGGTCTGGTGAATAATGATACTAGAAGACCATCACAGATGTATGGCTGCAACAGATTAATTTCAAATTGTGTAGTTTAAAGTATACGGGGCGTTGAACTCATTACGATTTTCAGGAACAAGTGGTCAGAACTTTTTAAATACACTGTATAATCTATTACAACTTTATATCATTGCAATAGCGAAGTCAAGTAGAATTCGAATTAGAAGGAAAATACAGTTTAAAAAAATATAACTGTGATCAGGCACGGCGTTCTGAAACACGCTGTACAATTGAGACTAATATTGAAATATGGACCTTTAGGCTGGCTACAATCGGTGAAAATTTTATTCGAATACCTTCGAGGACTTACAAGATATTGGACTTTAGTATACAAGTGGCTTGATCTACATAGGTCAGCTTGGATTTTATATGCAGTCGGATTGATCTACATAGGTCAGCTTGGCTTTAGTATACAAGTGGATTGATCTACATAGGTCAGCTTGGCTTTAGTATACAAGTGGATTGATCTACATAAGTCAGCTTGGCCTTAACATACAAGTGGATTGATCTACATAGGTCAGCTTGGATTTTATATGCAGTCGGATTGATCTACATAGGTCAGCTTGGCTTTAGTATACAAGTGGATTGATCTACATAGGTCAGCTTGGCTTTAGTATACAAGTGGATTGATCTACATAAGTCAGCTTGGCTTTAACATACAAGTAGATTGAACTACCTAGGTCAGCTTGGATTTTATATACAGTCGGATTGATCTACATAGGTTAGCTTGGATTTTGTATACAGTTGGATTGATCTACATAGGTCAGCTTGGCTTTTATATACTGTCGGATTGATCTACATGGGTCAGCTTGGCTTTAGTATACAAGTGGATTGGTCTACATAAGTCAGCTTGGTTTTAACATACAAATGGATTGATCTACATAGGTCAGCTTGGAGTTTATATACAGTCGGATTGATCTACATAGGTCATCTTGGATTTTTTATACAGTTGGATTGATCTACATAGGTCATCTTGGCTTTTATATAGAGTCGGATTGATCTACATAGGTCAGCTTGGCTTTAGTATACAAGTGGATTGATCTACATAAGTCAGCTTGGCTTTAACATACAAGTGAATTGATCTACATAGGTCAGTTTGGATTTTATATACAGTCGGATTGATCTACATAGGTCAGCTTGGATTTTGTATACAGTTGGATTGATCTTCATAGGTCAGCTTGGCTTTTATATACTGTCGGATTGATCTACATGGATCAGCTTGGCTTTAGTATACAAGTGGATTGGTCTACATAAGTCAGCTTGGCTTTAACATACAAGTGGATTGATCTGCATAGGTCAGCTTGGAGATTATATACAGTCGGATTGATCTACATAGGTCAGCTTGGATTTTGTATACAGTTGGATTGATCTACATAAGTTAGCTTGGCTTTAACATACAAGTGAATTGATCTACATAGGTCAGCTTGGATTTTTTATACAGTTGGATTGATCTACATAGCTCAGCTTGGATTTTGTATACATTTGTATAGATCTACATAGGTCAGCATGGATTTTTATATAGTGTCGGATTGATCTACATAGGTCAGCTTGGCTTTAGTATACAAGTGGATTGATCTACATAAGTCAGCTTGGCTTTAACATACAAGTGTATTGATCTACATAGGTCAGCTTGGATTTTATATACAGTCGGATTGATTTACATAGGTCAGCTTGGATTTTGTATACAGTCGGATTGATCTACATAGGTCAGCTTGGATTTAGCATACAGGTGGATTGATATACATGGGTCAGCTTGGTTTTTATATACAGTCCGATTGATCTACAAAGGTCAGCTTGGCTTTAGTATACAAGTGGATTGATCTACATAAGTCAGCTTGGCTTTAACATACAAGTGGATTGATCTACATAGGTCAGCTTGGTTTTATATACAGTCGGATTGATCTACATAGGTCAGCTTGGCATGTGAATTTTTTCTTCATAGGTCAGCTTGGCTTTCATTTAATTTCAATTTCAATTTAATCTACCAGCTAATTGTTTGTTTACAAGCCATTCGAAGTGGACATAATATATCAGTGTGATTCTAAGCAATGGAAAAAAATTAAAATAGTTCAGTAAAAAAAGGTTTAGCGCTATAGAAATTCATGCAGACGTGGTAAATATGTTGAATGAATCTGCATCCTTCAGAAGAAATGATTTTACAAGTGGCTGCCTTGTGTACCAATGCTGAAAATGATCCACGAAGTGGACGTCCAAAAAAAGCAAGGGGGGTATCTCAGATAAACGAATACTCTAAATTGTACATATGGAAAGCAATTGCCACGTTCGTGGCAACGAATCGAAAACAAATTTGTCCACGGAATTTATTGCGTTGTTTCTTTACTATAGATGAGAATTGTATCTACCACTATAATCCTAAATTGAAACAAGAACGTTTATAGTGAATTAGTCGTTAAAAAATATTGTTTTTATTTTTTTGATTGCACTGTCGCAAACCAAATAATAAAATCTCAATTCAACATAATATTTTATCTGGCCTAAATTGTGAGACTAAATTTCGAGACTTATTTTTTTTCTTTTTCGTGACGTCAGTGTCTTTCAAGAACAATGGAAGGGTACAGAACAAAAGAACTTGATTTGATAACAAACTGGTTGGATTCAATTGTTTCAACATTTATCTTTAGCTTCTATTTATTTAAATAAGTATTCAATTTACAGTTATTTATTAGAAGCATATCTTTGTAAACAAATACTAATCTCAGCTATTAACATGGTATTTACGTTGCTTGTTTTGTGACATTTTCAAAAATCTTTGTTGAAATAATTAAAATTAGTACTTTTAGTGTTTAACTCTTCCTTTTCAACTTCAAATTGAGATTAAACAAAATCAAATTGAGAATAACCAATTCCAATAAACACCATTAAATTAGAAACTCTTTCAAATTAAGATTAGGTACACGAAATCAAATTGAAACTTAACACAATCAAATTCAAATTGTTTTTTCACAACTTCTGTTTCCATATAAATCGAGTTTCTTTTTTACTTTGATACTTATATGTCCTTAAGTCCAACAAATATTGTGACGATAAACTCAATTAAATAATATGCTGTATATTAAAAAATGACAATATTAAAAAGCAGATAATTGCAGTACACATGAGTAATGGCGATTGGAGAGGATTTGCAACCGCTCTGGGTGTGAAGAAAGCAACTGCATGCAGACTAGGAAGCGTTTGAATGTTAAATCTCCAGTTTAAAAGACATTCGCAGGGTGCCCGAATGACATCTTTTTCAATTTCAAGTGAAAAATATTCCTATTATTTACATTGATGAAACTAACTTCAATATTTCTGGAAGACAACTGCGTTCAAAGAAAGGAAGTCGGTGCTCATACATATTAGTAGGAAGCAGCGGAGCGAATATTCATATTATCGTGTGCATAGATAACATGGGCTTAATCCATCATGAAGTAAGAAGAGGTTTGTTTTGAAAACAAGAGAAAAATGATTTTGTCCGAATTTACTTGCGCGATGCTCACGACTTGTACCAATAGGACGTGATTTGTATAATGCTCCTTGTCATACTGATATAGAGGCAGTCTTCCAGAAAGATGAATTCAGCCTCTACCATTTACTACGACTAAGTCCCCTAGCCCCATACTTAATTCAATAGAGCTTGTCGGATTTTTTTGTAAGTGTCAGGTATATGGACAAAAATTTCAAAAATTTAATGATGGTTATTTTATTAATCGGAATATTTGTAGAAACAGAATTTAACTTACAATGATTAGAAAATATTATTCAATGTAATCTACCAACAACTACGCAAGATATGTGGCTCACATTAAACGATTTATTCCAGATGCCTTGAACTTAACTGAAATGCAAATACATCTAATAGTATCAGGTATATACGCAGTTTAACGATTTTGTTTGTTTCAAATATTTATTTCACATATATGATGATAACTCAGTCATGGTTTGAAGTTGAAAATGTACCTTACGGTTGAGAGCAAAGAGCAAAAGCGAAAAATGCCTATAACGAAGATTTTAACATCTTCTTTTACTCATTTTTCCACCATAGAAGTTGTAATATCGTATTATTCAAAAGTTATATACTTTGTTTAACCATCCTTTGCCGTTACGTCATAATCGGTGATGTATTCTGCTGTTTTACGTTGGTCTTATATTAGTTGAATGTTATTTTACACTTAACCTCAAAATTATAATCAATGACATATGTTAAGAATAGTCTAAACAAAACGTGGTTTTTATGACAAGAATGAGAGTTAATGTCTACCATTCAAAACATAAGATTTTTGCAGGTTTTTTATCATTACCAACATCTATATTGCTTTATTAAAACAATGAATACATCCCCGAAACGTAAATCTTAAAATTTAAAATGACGTTTTAGCTGAATTATAAATGCATCGGTGGCCAGTAATTCTAGGAATTTTCGGCAAATCACCAATTTTCTTCTGTCATTATGTCACTAGTTATGTCAGATGTCAGTGTTATTTGTTTTTGTTGATATTCGTTTAATCGTTTATGATTATTTTCCATACTTTTGTAGTAGTTCTAGTTAGTTGTATCACTTTATTCTTCTGATTGCCTTTTCCACTGACATCTGACATAACTAGTGACATAATGGCAGAAGAGAATTGGTGATTTGCCGAAAGCTCCTAGAATTATTGGCCACCGATGCATTGAGAATTCAGCTAAAACGTCATTTTAAATTTTAAGTGCAACATGTCTATCGACCTGTTTCGATTTTACAGAATAAATCCTTTTAATTAGCGCTCGTCGTCACTAGCCACTTCCAATTATAGTTCTGTGATCCCAAACTCTTCAACCCTGACCGTAAGACAATTGACGTCTGCCAACGGACGCTTCCATTTTTTGCACAACGCCATGTGAAACACCCCTTTCCGTTATCGGCCGCCTACGGGGAAAGATCATCTTTCGCTATCTTTCATCTCTTAAGTACCTATCTTATGAATTTTGCTGTGGTAAGTTCAAAATCATAATTTATAATTATTAAGCTTCTTCTAAAGTACTGTCTGATATAATTTTCGTATGCATTCTTTATTTTTTTACAGAGATAGACGAAATTAAATTCAACACGTGGTCATAAACTGTTCTTTTATACTAATATGGTCGTTTTAAGCCAAATATTCTTTTATAATTCACTGTTTTACTTTTATACAAACATTTTCAAGCTTTTTCAGTTGCGAAATAACTCTTTTAATTATAAAATAACATTTTTATAAACCTATAAAATATTCTTTCGTAACGCCAGTGCCGGTTTCATATATTTCCTAAGCACTATATTTTTTCATATAACAAAATAAATAACTTTTTGCTATGATTAGTTTCTTTCGGATCATTAGTATATTTTTTAATTTAGCCGATAATTGCTATTTTTACTGTTTTAATATGGAACATATATTGTTGGAAAGCTTTCAGAAAATTGAATCAATTTTTTTGACTTTCAAATAAGTGCCTTCCTTTTCTTTAACCTGAAAAGCTGACCAACATAATGTGCCATTACATTCAAGTTCCTATAAATCCCTGATATACCTGTACTTCTAGGTAAGCACAGCCCCAAGGATATAACCCGAGAATATAACCCAAGGATATATCCCAAGAATATAACCCGAGGATATAACCCCGAGGATATAACACCAAGGATATAACCCTAGAATATAACCCAAAGGATATAACCCAAGGATATAGCCCCGAGGATATAACCCAAGGATATAGCCAAGGATAGAACCCCAGGATACAGCCCTAGATCAAAATACCGCCTTAGACCAGGACACATCAGTTCAGATCAAGACCTGACTACCTACTTCAGGAAACCACTCCATATAAGTTAAGTACCTATAAAAGTACAAATTCCAGTATTCATTTCCTGTGGCAGAATAATTTAAAAGTTTGTTTTAACTCTATCTTTCATTTTTTTAAAATCCTGAACTATAAAAGTTGAGGGAGATACCGCCCGGGGTGATTTTTAGCAATTTTTAACTTTTATTTAAATTTTACAAGGCGTTTCTACCTTTTCCGCCTTAGTTTTTCAGTACTTTTTATCGTCAAAAAGGTAGTGGCGCCCTCAACTTTTACAACCCTTCTGTTATCCTTGTGTGACATAAACTTGGGGTCGAATCACCCTTGAGAGGAGTCTCTAGCCGGAGCCCTTCGAGCTGGTGCCCTGTAAGGTTACAGCTATTTACCGTTACATAAGATTTACGCTTCGGGGGTGTATTCATTGTTTTAATAAGGCAATATAGATGTTCGTAATGATAAAAAAACCTTCAAAAATCTTATTTTTTGAATGGTAGACATTAAGTGTCATTCTTGTCATAAAAACCACTTTTTGTTGGTCACACTGACCTTAAACTGAACTCCTCTATTGTTTTCAATGATGCGTGTGTTTGTATGAATAAATTAGTAATGCCAAAAATTGTATTTTGCTTTATGCGTTGCGTACCTTTTTACATAATTTAGTTTTGTTTTAACTTGAAATCTCCGTTTTTATAACTGATTTGTTTCAAATTTCTAGCTTGAGGATGTTTAACGACCCTGAGCATAATTTTTGACTGAATTTAAAAAATTACGGATTACCGAATCGTGATTAAATGGCGAATTATAAAATATATATTAAAAATCTATTATACGATTATATTTTTGGGGTGAACCCATAAGTTATTTAAAATTATATAAAATATCTATATAGGTACTCATATTTTTTAAAATTGTACAGTAATTATTGTCTGTGTCATTGTGAGAAACAATTTCGTAAGTATTCCTGAGAAATGCAAAAAAATACATGTAGGTATGGGAGAAAACAGGCAATAAATAAATTTGTTTCTGAAAAAACTCCCAATAAAAACAGGAAAAAGGAACGAACAAACGGATAAGAAAGGTAAACTGAAATAGCATAAGTAATGAAATAATATGCAAAGTCTAAGCTTCATCACTGACAAAATCATCTTCATCATCATTGTGGGAGTCCGATTCATTCAGATCTATGATAACAGCAGTGGCTGTAATAGGGTGAACCGAGGTTATTTTGGAACCATAGTATCTTTTGCACTCTGACCATACCATCTCTATGGCATTATACTGGCAGTGATAGGGTGGAAGACGTAAAACCCGATGACCATGTTGTTGGGCTAGTTCATCCATTCTAAATAAAATAAAGAATTATGAAAATATGCAAACATATGAAACATTTTAAAAATATGCTCCGAAAATATCCCACCTATATCTTTTTTCTGGTAAGTGCCTTTTTATCACATCCCATAGTTGATCTTTCATAGCACATTGTGGATAGTAAATTTGCTTTTCCTCTAGCCACTCCACCAATGATTGCTTCTTCCAACTTTGATTTGGTATTTTCTCGACAAGACCGCAATGATACGATGCATTGTCCATGATTATCAATGAAGGCTCAGGCAAGTTTGGTAATAATTTTTCAGTAAACCATTTTTAAAAATTTATGCAATTCATTGAATCATGATAATCGCCCGATTTACTACCCGACTTGAAAACAAGACTAGCATTTTACGCAAAACCATCCTCAGAATGTAGGACAACATAACGAACACCTTCTCCAGTTTTTTTCTCACAGTTTTAAAGACTGATCTTGCCAGCTTTTTCTAAATGTTCACTTACTGAAAATCCAGGTTTCATCTAAGACGACTGGTTTCAATGAAAAATGATCATTTTGATGTTTTGTATACTCCCGCAAAAATTTTATACTTTTTTGCGTATCTGAATATTGCTCCATTAGATATTTTCGATTTGATATTGAGCATTTCCTCCACTTAAATTTCAGTTTGGCCAATGCACCGGCCAAGGAACTCAAGGATATCTCAACTCCGTCAATATCTTTAAGTTTTTTATGGAGGGACCTAATTGTGACGTGTTCTCCTGTTGAAACAAAATAAACAAGTTGAAGTTTAAAAATTGCAAAAGAAAAACTGAGTATGTAACTACCTGCAGAATACATCGCATACACTCGTGTTATTATTGCATGATGATGTATGATATAAATCGATGATCCTCGAGCAGAAACATGTCCGGCGTGAACGTTGATTTTGTGGTCTTTATCTGTTTCCATTCCACTAGTAACTAGTTTTTGAACGGTTCTAATAGATATTTCTAGAGCATCAGCATCACGCTATAAAATTTAATAAAATCAAATCAATAAACACTTACATTTTGCATAATATAGGTAGATACTTACGTTGTAGACTGCATTTAACGGTATAAGCGGCATTCCAGCGTCTCTTTCTCTTGAAAAGTAATTAATCAACTTCAAAATTAAACTTTGCTTTTTCTCATTATACCGGGAAGGCATTTTGACAATGAAAAATTAATTGAAAAAGGCGAAAATGACCAAAAATAAGTTAATTCCGTCACATCTATTTCATGAATGAGAGATCAAGTTGGACAATGTATGATGTAACGGCAAAGGATGGTTAAACAAAGTATAGTCATTCTATGATTCCACTTTTTATGGTACCTCAATAGATCTCCTTCAACTTATTATATGATTTAGATAAATGTACAAAAAAAATGTATTTTATCTTGAACTTTCATCAGAGTCAGAATTGAAATAGCCCGAAAACAATTTGTGAAAAACAGATTAATATTAACAAGTAAGAAATTGAGTTTAGCGATCAGATTGAGATCAGGGAAGAATAGAGGGGAGATATAGACAGATATAGATATAGATAAGGACATAGAAAAAAAATTGTTGCTTGAGGAATATCAGATATTGCACTAATCCTGGTGTGGAACTAATATTTTACATTGCAAAAGATAGGGATTAGATTAGAATAGATTTGATGAGGTGGCTAATTTGCTAGATTTATTGTGGTCCTCTGAATCTCGATTATATTGTCTAGCTATACCCTTTTTATGTAACCAATCAGCCTCGTGATTCTTTCATGTAATTTCTTGCTCGTGGCTGCTAATCGCCTAGTAGAAGAAACAGCACATTCACCAGGCAGTCGCACTGGCATAGAATGTGTTCTGCAGTTTCGTCCTCTAGGTGACAGAATCTGCATATGGCTTCGTCTGTCAACCCCATTAGCTTTACATGCCTATTAAGCTTACTTTTCTAATGAAAATTGTTTCGTCTGCCTTTATTCTGGGAAAATGTCTCACCATTCTAGAGTTTTTTGAGTCACCCACTTCCTTTGGTCATGTTTATTGTCGAATTTGCGACACCTTAGAAGGGTTCCGGAAGAGTTAATGGTATAGGTTCACCTTGTATGGCAATTTCGTCTGTCTTTTCGTTGCCCTTATGACCCAAGTGTCCTGGTACACTTAGTGTTGAACAAATATTTTGAGCTGCAAAAGGGAAGAAGACGGCTCGATAAGAAGAAGAAGAAGACATTTATACATAAGTTAAGGTAAAACCCACACCTATTTTTGGTTTTAGTGGGACCCCATATGCCTTCTGCGACCCCCAAATAGGATTAGGAAAGCAATAATGGCGGCGCACGCGAAAAACTGCACCAGAAATGAAACAAAAAAAAACTAGAAAGTAGTAGGTACTGTCAAAAACCATTTATACAGTGCTTCTCAAAAGTCCCCTCCTTCCCTCTTTTCTTTTGAATGGTGATACTTCTGATGAAATTTGTAAGCTTCTCTACTAGTGGTAACAGGTGACGTAATAGGCATCGGTGACGTCACCAGGCAACTGAAACCAATAATATTAAATAGGACCTTATGGTAAGTGACACCTCGTTTGAAAGGTATTTAGAATACCTATTTAATCATACTAATTTTTTTGTTTGATTTATGATGTTTTTGATAGTTAAAATAAATAAACACTAAAATTTGAGTTTCGCTTTTAATTAATAAATATTTAAGAACAAGTTTTTATAATAATTGTTCAAAATGTGCTCCATCTACTTCCTGGCGATAAAACATCCTATTATTAAACTCTTGTCGAGCTCGATAAAATGTGTCAGGGGAAATTGCCCTACATTCTTCAACAATTCGTTGTTTTAAAACGTCAATACTGCCAGGAGCTGTAGGGTAAACTTTAGATTTAAGGTATCCCCATAGAAAAAAATCTAAAGGTGTTAGGTCCGGTGACCGAGCTGGCCATTCTGTTGGACCGCGTCGTCCAATCCATCTACCAGGATATTCCTCAACTAGATAACGTCTTACTGCGAAGTAATAGTGTGCAGGAGCACCATCCTATTTGAACCTTATTTCCAAGTTACCAAATTCATCTGGATTATCTTCCAGAATTTGAAAAATTAACGGTTCAATTGCGTTTTCTAACATCTCAAGATATACTCCACCGGTTAAATTAGAGTTCAAAAAAAGAGGCCCGACTATGTGGTTTCCCTAAATACCTGCCCAGACATTTACTTTTAATGGGAACTGTGTATGTTTTTCACGAAAAATGTGAGGATTTATGTCACCCCAATACCTCACATTTTGAGTATTAACATTTCCATTAAGGAAGAAAGTACTTTCGTCACTGAAACAAATTGTCCTTACATAGTCTGGCTGTTGGACAATTTTAGTCAGACATATTTTCACAAAATTGCAGCCTTCGGTCGGGGTCGTCATCTGAAAGTTGATGCACCATTTTTAATTTGTATTAGTGAAATTTGTTTTTGGTCAACACCCTGTGTACTGTACTATGGCTGACTCCACAGGTAGACGCTATTTGGGCTGTGGAAGCAGAAGGGTTTACTACAATGTCTGCAACTTTATCAATTTGTTTATCAATACCAATATTTGGTCGACCCGATAGTTCGGCATCATGAACACTACCTGTTTGTTGAAACTTATGAAAAAGCTCCCTCAAATAAGTCCTCGATATAGGGCGATCGAGGTATCTCTCATTAAAAATGCGTTCCGCCGCATGAAAATTATTTCCACTTTCACCAATAATTAAGATAGCTGTTACTTTGTCAGCTATATAGAGCACGTACCATTTTGTTTATGTAGATACTTAAACGTCTCGTTAAACAATAATTAAACTAAAAATACAAGATATTATCGAATGTAAAACTTTTTTGACAATTAACCATAGGCGGACTTTTTTGAATCTTTATTAATTAAAAGCGAAACTCAAATTTTACTGTTTATTTATTTTAACCATCAAAAATATGGTAAATCTAAGAAAAGTTAGTATGATTGAATAGGTATTCTAAACTAGTAGAGAAGGTTACAATAGTTCATTTTCACCTTCCAAATTTCATCAGTCTAAGTATCACCATTCAAAAGAAAAGAGGAGAGAGGGGACTTTTGAGAAGCACTGTATAGTTGTCTTAATATACAACATGAAAATGATATAACACAAAATGAATAAATTAATACACAACCGCAGAATACAAAGATAAAAACGCAAAAACAATATTCCCAATTACTATTAGCCCAATCCTAGGGGGCATTGAGTTAAAATATGAAAATTTTTCTTTTGCACATTTTTCATTGCTATATAAAAAAATTAACTGATGTTTTAAGGGTCAAACGTGCCCCCCCCCCGTGACCCAGTGGTCTTAAGGGTGAGTTTATGTTGGAGCTGCGATAAACGTTAAATATTATATATTGTTAAAACAGCAGAAAAAAAACGCAAATTCTCTGCTCACCCTATAAATACAAGAAGGTACATGTTTGGAGAATTTCATCATCTTTATAAACAATTAAGGGAACACCCTGCAAAGTTTATGGAATATATGATGATAAAAATAGAAACCTTTGACTGATCAAAGCAAAGAAAATAGACTAAACAATTATCGGCGTTCTTATCTAAACACCTACATATAAAATAATGAAATCATTTTCTTCGCTTTGCTACTATCGCTGCTCTTATCGTTTATCGAAGCTCCAACATAAACGCACCCTTAGGCATGGGCCTATCGGGACCATTGGAAAAACAGGCCTTGGGTAAAACACCACCTGAATCTGAAGATATCGACCAAACTTTTCATTTTTTATATTTTACATTGTAAGACAATTTTTTTTTCTCACCCTGTTATTCTTAAAATAGTTTTCGTTTCAAGTAAAATGAATTAAATCATGGGTATACCCTAATATTTCAGAAATGCATTTCTCGACAAAACAACCAATTGTCTGAAACAGATAAGTAAAGTATCATAATGTCACGTAGTCTTCGAGGCCACGAAAGGGGAAAGAAAATTTTAAGAAAGATTTGAGTTTTAGTTTCTAGAAAATAACTAAAGTGTTCACTTGAGCCAAATAAATCTATTAAAATATAGTGTGTATTGTGGTGCATATCAGGAGTTAAATAGGTGAGTCAATCTCACAGAGTAATTCATTTCTGCCTGTAATTTGATATTTGAATTTAAAAGTTATTGTATCACATAGAGTATATATATTTGCTAATCGTTTTTAATAATTACTTTGTTTAAAGTTCTTTATTATTCAACGTTATTAGGAACATTAATTTGTTGTTGCATTTCCTATTCATCCAATCCTACTGTAACCTTATTTAGCTGTACTGTGGAGAGTTTGTGCCACTTGCAGTTTAACTCACATACCTATACTGTATTGTGGAGAGTTTGCGCCACTTGCGGTTTGTCCATTCCTGATACAGGGTGACTTCTCACGTCACCCATATCTCCTTCCACCCCCCTGTATTGTGGAGATCTTGAGCCACTTGTAGTGTAACCTTATTTAGCTGTACTGTGGAGAGTTTGTGCCACTTGCAGTTTAACTCACATACCTATACTGTATTGTGGAGAGTTTGCGCCACTTGCGGTTTGTCCATTCCTGATACAGGGTGACTTCTCACGTCACCCATATCTCCTTCCACCCCCCTGTATTGTGGAGAGTTTGAGCCACTTGCAGTGTAACCTTATTTAGATGTACTGTGGAGAGTTTGTGCCACTTGCAGTGTATTATTATTTTGCTGTACTGTGGAGAGTTTGTGCCACTTGCAGTGTATTATTATTTTGCTGTACTGTGGAGAGTTTGTGCCACTTGCAGTGTATTATTATTTTGCTGTACTGTGGAGAGTTTGTGCCACTTGCAGTGTATTATTATTTTGCTGTACTGTGGAGAGTTTGTGCCACTTGCAGTGTATTATTATTTTGCTGTACTGTGGAGAGTTTGTGCCACTTGCAGTGTGTTATTATTTTGCTGTACTGTGGAGAGTTTGAGCCACTTACAGTAGTTATAATATTGTTTGTGGAGAGTTTGTGCCACATATTCCTTACATGCACTGGGGAGAGTTTGCGCCCCTTCACCTTTCCTAATAACCCTAAATATTTACTATTAGGCATTTATTTTTGATCAAGTGAAGTTTTAACTTTACTTTAGTACTGATATGCATAATCACAGTTCAAACACATAAGATGCACCTTGTATATTATTAATACTTTCATTAATTTTGGGGATTTCAACTATAGTAATCGTTAGTTAAATAATTAATTATTATTTTTGGCAAATTGAATACTCAGAGTGTTTTTCTATCTAATTCCAGGTACGTCATCTCGGTTGTTCAACCTACTTGGACCATGACCACATGGACTGTTCAATTGAATCCAGGCATCACGTCCAGTGTCTTGTAAATAGTTATTTTCAACATTTAGATTTGTTTTATTATCTATATTATATAAAAAAATATATAATGTAAGTACACAGTAAGTAATTAAAAGTTAAATTCTAATTAAATATATCAATATTTACAAATCACTCATTCTCCTCAAGTCAAGTTTTTCCCTCCTTACAACATTGCTTCAGTTTGTCCGTTTTTTATTATTTATGTTGAATTTTATTTTTTACCTGAATATTTTTTTCATAGTAATGTGATACTTCTTTTCTGTAAGTAATTGTTATAAATTTTTTACAAATGCTGTATACACGGTAAAGTTTACGGGCGTAGCCAGGTTTTAGTATCGGGAAAAATAGAAGAAGAAGAAAAATATTGAAGATGTGAAAAAATACATACAGAAAAAATCTCCTCGAAGGAATTGGGGGAGTATTTCGAGTATAAACTATAAGCTAAATAAAAAAATAACGTTCTGTTATATATCACAGATATACAGAATATTACAATATTAATCTTCTGTTTTTCTTTTTAAATATATCCGCTACTTCATTCGCATCAATTTCTAACCCATAGTGAACGTTCATGAGAACCACGCCGTTGAGTCTGTTCTCACTCGTTGTGTTCCTCAAGCAGTTTTCAAGTCTTCTTAGGCTAGAAAAGGTCCTTTCTGGGGTAGCAGTGGAAACTACTGATAACTTTTTGAAGAATCACTAGGCACATAACAAAATTCGAAAATCGAAGTGTGTTAACCATTTGGACGGCTTGTTGGGTTGTTTCTTTATTGTGGCTAGTTTGGAGTTCTTCGAGAGCATGCACAATAGCTGAATAAATTTCCTTGAAACTTATAACGGCTTCATGCTTGTGAACCCACCGTGTTTCCCACATCGCAAGCAGGCTGTTTTGGTGATCAGCCGGTAACAGATCCCGAATTTTTTTCTTTCAGAACGGCAGTGCGTTGAGCCGAATGTCTAAAGTAGGATCCAAAAGACTGCACGATCCCAACGCAATTTCGCACATCTACTTGTGAACATGAGGCAGCAATAGCAAGGTTGAGAGAGTGTGCACTACAATGTACAGAAAGAGCTAGAGGACATTCTTGACGAATATTGGCTTGGGCACCGTGCAAATGCCCACTCATAGCTACAGCCCCATCGTAACCTTGACCAACCACATGAGAACATTCAAGTCCAGCTGTAATTATGAGATTTGCAAGACCGGATCCTGTCACGTCAACAGTTGGAATATACTCTAAGAACAACTCTTTAACTTTATGTTGTTTAACATCTTTTAAATCATCATATCGTAAACACAGCGAGACTTGCTCATTATGCGCAATATCAGTCGTCTCGTCAGCAAGAATCGCAAAAAATTTGTCTTTCTTTACTTCACTGATGATCTTATGTTGAATAATTTCACCACAAATGTCAATTATTTCTTTTTGGATTTGAGGGCTCGTGTGAAGGGCATTCCTCTGAGAAGTGACCAAATGCTCAGAAAGATCTTTATACCCAGATTCGGCTGCTTACCACAACATTGCTCGAAAATTGCCATCATTTAGAAGAGGTCGTTCAGACTTTGGTGTAATGTGGATCCGTCCCGAATCAGTTTCGCAATAAATTACTCCTTTTACGATAAGGATTAGTTCCTTTCGGTTTTCCTGTTGCTGTCCCATTCTCGAAGAAGCCTGAGAGTACATTTTAGGAAGTTATCTGCAAGTTCCGAATTTCGTTTGTGATATCCCGATTTTGCATGAGTTTCAATTATTTTTAGTGCATTTTTCCAAGTTTTAACCTTTTACGTGACTAACACTGTATAATATCTAAATGAGCTTATATAGTTAATTGAAAAAGTTTGTACATAATATTCATCAACATCATCATTATCATCGTAGCAATGTACCTATCTACTTATATCCAATACTAAACAATACAATAAACAAGTCATTATATATAAATATATCTCAAACAAATCATTAAGTGCTTTTATCTACATAGTCAAATTTATTGACAAAGTCTCGTCATTAATAGACTCCGTTGGAATTAGCCCTCTCCCACTAGATTTATACACAAAAAAAAGGAAACAATGGCAGTGGATATTTACGCAGTCAACAATTTGTGTGCTCGGGCAAATAACTAAATATTGGCCCGTCGCCGTTGCCGGTCGCGTATATATATATACACCGTTTGATCTGTTCAAATTTGAATTTAAGATTAAATTTGTTAGATCCACAACCCACCTGTCAACACTACATGGAAATAACTCAAATATTATTATTTTTACAAGTAAATGTTTATGTTTGCTCAATAGTTCGTGTAGGTAGGTATATATGTACCTACTTATTTGACTAAATATTTGATACATCAGCCATACTTATTTATTAGTAATTTTCATCTTTTCATTTATTTATTTAAGCATATATATACACTGAAAAAAATGTAGCTTTGGACTAGTCCTGTTAGGACACGTTGTTTACAAGGAGTATCGTTGATTGTCTTAACCCTACTAGATCTTTCCAATGGTCTGATATTCTCGTTTTTACCTGTTGGATTACCTACGCCAATACGGTCTATTAGTTTTGACGTTAAACCATAAAACACGTTTCACCATCTCGCTCAAACTTTATTTGTTATAACTAACGGATAACAACTCTAATAATACAGGGTGGCAGCTAAATCGAACCTAGTAGGGCAGACTGAATGAAAAATAACTAAAACAACTGAAAACTAATTAATAAAATGTCAGGCAACGAACAAGGATAGATCGGCGGATCTGCAGCGATATTATACCGAAGGTTTGCTCCTGTGTACCAATTACCAGCCACAGAACTTTTTTCCTTCAAGGCTAGAGAAGAATGAGTAAACTGGAAACTAAGATTTCATAGATTCCTTAGGGACTACAGGCAAAATCTAAGGAGCATCTCTCCGTAGCTCTAGGCGCCGACGTTGCCAAATTTCAAGAAAGTGACATTTAAAAAATTTTTAGAATAAAATGAGGTTAAGAGTTTATTTTTGTTTTATATATCTTAGCTCTTACTTTTTCAAGAAGAGGAAGTAAAAATAACCATTCCATACACCCTTCACTTTAATGAACCTTCAAGGGGAAAGGTTAATGGAATGGTTGTTTTTCCTTCCCCTTCTTGAAAAAGTAAGAGCCGCGAGCTGCGAGTAGCTAAGATATTATATAAAACGAAAACAAACACTTAACCTCATTTTATTCTCCACATTTTTTAAATGTCACTTTCTTGAAATTTGGCAACGTCGGCGCCTAGAGCTAGTGACAGATGCTCATCAAAATCTATACTACAGTCGTTTAAACTAGAATACTCTGAGAACTTTGATATAGTCCTAACTAGATTTAATAATAATTTTATTCTTACTAAAAACGTCATTTATGAGAGGGAACTTTTTCAAATTCAGATTTCAAAGTGGAGGTGGAAAACTTTGTTACAGACCTAGGTACATAATATAGTGCAGAACTGTTGGAATATGGGAAAGGAATTTCTCAGAAAAATTATACTATAAATGTTAATTTAACACTAGAAAATGCAATGACTAGTGGACGTCAGGTATAGAAGATGTGTAAAAGTAGCAAGTGACACTTGACAGGCTGTTTCACGATGAGCTTACACTATCTATATATTGGAGACTACTCACACGATTTCTATTGAATTGGCATAGATGGAGAACAAGTTATGGCGAATTTATGGAAAATATTTTGACATACATACCGATTATTCCGAAAGTGAACGACAACTTTGTTATTTTGAATGTAACACCCTGTATATTATTATATTTTAGGATTCTACATTAAATTTTAATGTCACTTTGTGTAAAATACCCTATATCTAAAATTTATACTTATCGAGATATTAATTTTTTTAATAAAAAATTGACAGGTGCAGACCTTCATATTGAAAATTCTGTGTGAACATCCCCTTTACCAAATAAACCACATCTTGTCGAGTTGATTAGTAGGACCATCAAGGTAATTGGCGACATATCGAAAACTTGTTATTTGTATACAAGGTTGTTAAAAAAATGATGAAAAGCTCAAGTTAAAAAATGTTCAAGATCTTCATTTTTGCACACTAAGTCAGTGCAAAAAGACAATAACAGCACAAATAATGTTCCTTAGTTAAGCTCAGCTTATAATAATAGTATATTGTATTACTAGGCCGGTGGATGGCGGCTATAATGCGTTGAACTCAGAAGTTTATTGCCGAGGCTTTGTAATCTGAGTAATAGACAGTACCTAATATGAATAATGAAGCCTTCTTCTCCGTGTAATATATACTATTTATTTTTCAAGCGTAAAGATAATTCAAGTTATATTGTAATTCTTGAGACATTTAGGCAATAAAATTTCCATAACTGACAAACGTCAAATTAAATAAGTATTTAAATGACAGTTTCTACCTACTCGATTACAATGTCGATAATAAGGTGTTGTTTTTGTTTCTTATCATTAATGTACTAGTACAATAATATAACTCATTAGTGTACTAGTAAAATAATAGGTTATTTCTGCGATCTGTAATAGTTATTATACGCTTGAAGAAAAAAATGTAATCATGATGTGGTGGAGAAACTCATGCAAGACCTGATTGTTCAGATAAAAACAGTATGCCATTGGTACGGGTTCAAACAATTAGGTATATCAAAAACAACTAATATTTATCAAAGCGTTTAATAATTAAAATTTTAGTAAAAATTCAAAAAATAAAATAACAATATTAAAATCACTAAAATCAGCTCATTAGTCTATAAAGAGAAGACCAAAGGGAAGAAGTGTGTCAGCTTGGTATCAATTCAAATTAAATTTGGTGACCTTGACCTTCTTTTAAGTTGATTAATAACTAATATGTAAAAGGTCACTTTCCTCAAGAAGGTCAACTGTCAGAGGAATCTTGTTTTTTTGGGTTTTTGATGGGTGATGTATGGTCGTTAAAAGTTTTGAAAAAACAATCGAAAATCTTCGGATATACCATTTTTATTGAAGCACCTTCAATTTTTATGTCTGGGAGACATACTCCATTTCAAGACGATTTAGTGAGGGTTCTTAAATTAAAAGCCCATTAGTCTATAAAGACAAGGCCAAAGGGAAGAAGTGTGTCAGCTTGGTATCAATCCAAATTAAATGTGGTGACCTTAACCTTCTTTTAATTTGATTAATAACTAATATGTAAAAGGCCACTTTCCTCAAGAAGGTCAACTGTCAGAGGAATCTTGTTTTTTTGGAATTTCGATGGGTGATGTATGGTCGTTAAAAGTTTTGGAAAAACAATCGAAAATCTTCGGATATCTGGGCCATTCCATTTTTATTGAGGAGCCTTCAATTTTTATGCCTGAGAGACATACTCCATTTCAAGAGGATTAGTGAGGGTTCTTAAATAAAAATAAACTTCATACATATCAGGCCACATTCCACCAAAAGTTCGTATCTATATTTTAAAAGTTCAATGTGCATGTCACTTATGAAATCTTGCATGATACCAAGCCACACCTAGCTTGCCATATCGCTCGTCTAAGATCTGCAGAGCTCTGGATGCTGTCTGATACCAACATAAGATCTTTCCAATAGTATAATAAGAAATTCCACACTTTGGAGCTGTGCTCTCACTCCCTGGATCCTAGCAAAATACAAAACAATATCATTGAAACACTAAGTCCAATATTCTTTACTTAACATGGAACTTATTAGTATAGAAATTTAATACCTTAACTAACCTGTAAACTATCTTCAGAATAGTGTAAGGCGAATAGTACGTACTAGTCGTTTCAAGGGTCTTTGTTACCCCTTTATTGTATATTGCCCCTTTGTGAAGAGATACTAAAAACAATAAGAATTGTTGAATAAATATTAATTTTTGTTTGAAAATAATAGTATTTTATGCAACGATCATGTAATGATAGCCATTAAGACACTAGCATGTTGTAGGATACGAAACGAGCCGCAGGCGAGTTTCGTATATAATATGCGAGTGTATTAATGGCCATTACATGAAAGTTGCATACAATATTTTTTCTACTGCGATTAATAAGAATTATTTAATTAATAATTATCATTTATTATAAAAAACAAGAACAATGAAAGGAACTTTTGAAAATCAAAATTATTTGACAGCTGTCAAATTAAGTGTCACCTAATATAATTAATTTCAGAAATGTCAACCAGGTATCCATGGCTATATTAAATATTGTGCGAATGTCGCATTCCTATTGGCTTAAAAATCTGTATCATAATGAAAATTTGTATCATAATGATACAGATTTTAGTCTTTTAAAAAGTATATTATAAAACAGGAGTAGAAAAATATATTTTTGTACCTGTCTTGTACACAATAAAAAACTGGACACCGGGTACAGGTAGCACCATAAGTATAAAAATAAAATATTGAAATTTTAAAACTAATACTAGTTAATACCAACTACAACAAATATACAGAGCTCAATAGATGTGTTATAAACTTTAAGTAAATTTATGCCTAACCTATTACATGTTGCTCAATGATTCGGAATGGTGTTGGGAACAAACACAAACTAAAGCTTTTAATAAAATAAAAGGGGTAATAGCAAGCCCTCCATGTTTAGCTCTATACAACAGTTCAAGAGAAAATATATTATCTATTGACAGTTCATTCTATGGTATTGATACATGCCTTATACAGAAACAATCAGATATTTAGGGATAGTCGCTTTTGCATTCCATTAGGTCTGTTCTAACCACAATCAGAAAGTGTCAGAAACGATCAGCAAATAACTGGTCATAGCAGTCAACGAGTTTACTTTCGCGTAGTTCCTATCACTGATTGCAATGGATGACTATTATCTGACAGCTGACAGTTTCTGATTGCGGTTGGAACAAACCTATGGCCTAACCAATACAGAAAAACGTTATGATCAGATTGAGAAATAGGCAGTATTCATAAAACAAATCATATCGGGAGTGACAGGGAATTGCTATCATCTTCGCCATTCTCTCAATACGTTATGATTTGAGTGTGACTTACGTAGCTGAGGACATTAATCCTGACAATCCTGAGCCGCAGGCGAATGCGTCAATTCCATGCTCTAAATGGACTAAAAATGGCGTCGATTTGAATGTTTATGTTTGTCATTATGACGCTAAGTAAAATGTCAGATGAGTGCAATCTGCAGAGCCATTAGCGGAAATATTTAAAATTAGCGTTAAAAAATGGTAATTATGCGCCAAGGTAGAAAAGTGAGGTATTATTGTCGAGGTCCATTAAAGACCGAGAAGCGAAGCTTCGAGGACTTTAATGGATCCACACTTTTCTACCGTGGTTCATATAGAATTTTTTTCACTACTACACCACTGGCATTATATTTTTTTAAATATTAGTTTCTCGACTCCCGTTTCACATGACATGACAGCTGTGCACAAGTTAACCTCACATTCTATTAAATGGATTGAGATTTAGTTATAATCAAGCAGGCTCTGTATTTTTCTTCCTTGGTTAATAATGAACAACTTTACTACCTCAACAAAAGTCAATAAAGTTAGGTTTAGAGGCTAGTAGTGAAAAAACTACTTTTTCTACGACAACCTCGATAAATGTTCATTTTATAACCGTAACTTGAATCATAAACAAGCACTTTTTGTACAGAATTTCATTTTTGCATCGGTTGCTAGGCAAGTTGCTAAGCAACAAATGCGAAATGGAATATTTCGTGTTAGGTCTAGGTTCACTCTAAAATCAAGACGACTACGGCTTGTCAAATTATGACGTCCAGCGACAAATTGATGAAATGTCAGCAGAATGGAAGGTAGATCAAAAGACAAAATCGTATGTTATGATGTTATGTTATGATATGTTGTCATAGAAAAAGTATAGTATGCAACTCGCAACAAAATGGCTATTTTGCACTCGTATGAATTGCTGCACTTGCCTTCGGCTCGTGCTGCAAATTTCATACTCGTGCAAAATGGGCATCATTTTGTGCTCATTGCATAATATACTATTATATCACCCTAATGTCACTTTATCTCACTCTAATGTCACTTTTTCAAACTGTTTAACAAATACATATTTTATGAACGAAAATCGGTTAAAAAAACGTCACTTCTATTAATGAATGTAAAAGGGTTTTTCAACTCCTCCTAGTTTCTATCGATAAATTTATGTCGATTTTTGGAGATGAAAAATCATTAAAAACTATACTTATTGCTTATGTGTGATCCTCACTACCTTGTGATCTTTTTTCAATTTTGAGGTAATATCTTACTTAAAAAATAGTAGTATTTACAACAAGTGCGCATAGCGACATTTTTCCCACGAGTGCAGAAGTGGGGAAAGTACTTTGCGTACAAGTTGTACACAATGTTTTTTCTACACCCAATGAAAGAAAAACAGTAATTCATATAGGTATTTTATTTAAACTTTGAATAGAAAGAACTTACAAAATGAAAATTGAATATAGAAAAATCAGTTAAATTTATAGTTAATAGTGAAAGTTGAACTATTTTGAATTGTTATGCCTGGTGTATCTTTTTTGGATAATAAGTTTTCATTAATTGTAATATTAGTGTTTGTCAGGGAAGATGTTGATGCTTGTTTTTCATTAAGAATAATATATGAAGTTTTTTTGTCAATTTCAATTTTGTTGGAGATCGAATCGTCAATATATCATTCCACCACTGTATTTGAGCGCCATCCACCATGTCACTTCAATGGAAATTAGTCTCCGTCTGAATTTGCTAAAATGGTAGCTGAAGATCGTCGAATTTTTTTATAATTAATAAATTAAAATAAGTAATCAAATAAATAGTTTACTTACTGTAATGTTTTTGTTATTTATTTAAATAGTTTTTACCGGTGGGATAAAATTATACACACTATGGCTAATTACTATTAAACTTAATTTAGATACACACTTTACTTAATGTCTGCTAATTTATTTACACTCGGTATAATAGTTCTAATTTATTTTTACCACTTGAATATTACACTATTTATCTTCACTATTTCATACACTGTCCGATTACTAAGAACTTCTGTAAACTGTCTGTGAACTAACTCTTTGTCTTTTTTTCACTAATTATTCACGCACTCAAAAACCCGCGTATACATAGTCCTCCTCAACTCTCGTAAATTCCAGTACCTCCCGCGCTCTTCCTATGCACAAACAAAGCGTTTTACTCAAATGTTCTCGAAAGGGGCGCAGCCACCAAAATTTACAGTCGAGGGACAGGGCCGGCTTTGAGTTGGTGACCTCGCAACATTACTTTTGGTTTAAATTCAAATTTTGAACACCCAGAAATTCACTATAATATATATGTTGAATTGCCAAGAAAAGTTGACAGATTATAGGTAGCTGTGTTTGACATTTCGGTGCGGTTTACTTTACGCATTACTTTTCCAACGGTTATCAAAGAAATTAAGAAATTAACGAGTGAGAAATTAGCATTTGCGCACGTGTTGCACACTGTATATTTCCTACGACCACCATCCAGAAATGAAACAAACGACTGTGTTGCACATGGTACTTTTTATGATCACTTTTTCTAACATGACATAGCTTATGGCGGTGAAAATTAGTACAATTTCTGCATTTAATTAGAAAATTACTAAAGATCATAATATTTAAAGATTCATTAAAAACTACAGTGGGTAACAAATTTACGTCTTATGAAATATATTTAAATTTTAACTTTCCTTGCATGGGATTTTTTACTTAAAATTATGATTAATTGTAAAAATTAAAAATGGGAAAAGTTCTGGATCCTTATCCCTGGTGCTGGTGTTTCCGACAAGTTTTCGGTTATTGTTAATAAGTCATTATTTGTAGCAGATGTTGAGGGAACGGGAACATAATCAAATTTCTGTTATGTTTCATCGACCATACTAGTTGATTGCACTGAATTATTTTTCGAGAAAGTCGGACTGTTTTGCGGGTTTATTGTTTATATACCCACCACAGACTTCAGATAAGCAGAATTACAATTTGCTGTAGATATTTATTTTGGGTATGCCTAATGTCACTTTGGCTATGCTTTATGTCACTTTGGCTATGCCTTATGTCACTTTTCCCACAAATTTTGTTGCTATGAGAAATTGTTAATTTTGCGTGTTTTGGATGGTGGTCGTAGGAAAAGTGTATTTTACGCATCCGGATGTTTTTAACTTTTCCATAATTTGCTTTAAACAGTTGGCAACAAAAGTCTCAAACATGGTTATGTTACACACAGTTTTGACAAATTTTATTTTCAGCAATTTCTTTTTAAATAAACAATTAATTTGGCATATTTGGATTTGTCTATATTTTTATATATTAATAAACATAACTTGAGCATTGAATAAATGTTCCACAGAGAGCTTTTACTAATTTGCTGGTCCAAGTAAGCCAGCAAAACATTTTCATCAATATTCCTGACTTCTTGAACCGTACACCAATCTCGACTTTTTTTTAGAAAATTGCTTGTTCCGCTTTTTTAAAATTTCAGGAGGTGTATTATTAGCTTCACTATCACTGCTATCACTCTCAATCATTTTGATAAATGTATGTTTTAAAAGTTGTGGAAAGTGTCAAATTATTTAAATTTGACATTTATACATAGATTTATCATATATCATTCATTCAGGCACTTGAACTGCATCTTTGTACCATTTCCCATGTTATCTACTTCCACTCCAGAAGCTTCGTATCTTCTATATAGACCACTAGTTTGACTGGAGGGATTTTAAGTAATTGTAATGGTTGTATTAATTCCTCTCCAAAGTGCTTCCGTCTAAGTACTTGTTAGTTCTCGCAGAAGCAGAGTATGTGAATAGGTGTTTCATCATCAAGTTCACATTTTCTGCACATAGGTTCACTAACTTTGCCCCTTTTGTGCAGATGTTTCCTCACCATGTCGGTAACTGTCTTCAAATGTTTCTTACCCACTTTCAATAGCCTATTTGAGAGTTCCTTGTCTACCTTGTTCAGTAAACTCTTTGTAGTGAGGTACCTCCATTTGAATTGGTGTTCCCAGTTCCGGATTTCCCCTCTTACACACTCTTTTGGAAAGGAATTTTTGCATTCGCACTAAATGCAGCACTCCTTTCGGTCGTGCTGCAAACAAAGTGCTCATGCGAAAAATTCTACTACCCAAACACGTTAGGTAAATAACTATCAAAGATCTTTGACTATTTTTTTACGCAGAAAATGCATTTAATGAAATTATCAACAAAAATTATCAACCTTGAAATAAACCATATTACTTAAGATAGTTCAATTGGAAATGAATTTTTTTTCTGTTAGTATACAGGCGTTAATGATTTTGGTTCGTTGTCGTCTGACGTCTAATTGAGGTTTTCTCATTCAAGGTAATTATGTAAATTTTACAGTTTGCTTTTATCATCAACATCCTTACATCGACTGTTCGGTATACATTTTTGTCGAACCAAAGTGCTAAATAAAAAATTTAGTCAGCGGCCATCATGACTTCAGCCTTTTTGACCTGAAATAAAGTAGGTATAGTTTAAACTGGAGATAATTATCACTTAATAAAATGCACCACCAACGGATACGTAACAGTTTGTTAACCTGATAATAATCTTAAAATCGCTGAAATAAACACAAAATAATCATCTTGTAGTTTGGATATTTGTTTAGATTTTACAAATGTTTACTCGACAATCACCGAGTAGTAAATCAGAATGAAAGTTGTAGCAATGTTTTATTATTATTTTTCAAAAGATCCGTCAGCTTTTGGTTCCACCGCTAACAATGTAACCCCCGTCGCTGTAACAAACACTAAACATCTAAAATCGCAGATAAATTGGCATCGGAAATGCTGTTAGGATGTTAAAGTCAACATTGGTGAATGGAAAACTAGGCCCCCGTTAAAAAGGTAGGGTAGGCCAGGTGTCAAAAATACAAAGGACCGTGAAATCGACCCCACGCCCATGAATCTTGTCCTCATAATCGAGTCGAAGATAAATTGACCTTATGTTAAAAGCGCATAGATTATGTAATCTTCTCTATAAGGATTTCCGTAGTTTTCAATCAAAGGGAATTATTACTAGGGATGTAGGTGATAAAGAATATAAACGATGATACTGTTAAAGATACATCTTGTATAATATACAGTGCTTGTCTAAAGTTACTTAAACTTTTTGTATGATAAAACACAATGGAGAGAAACGTTTTCTCTAATTTTTTTTCCGGTTTTATTTCTTTTATTTATCCCAGTAGCGTACCCATAATTTGGTTTTTGGGGGGAAAAGGATAATCAATACTCCCACAGCCGTCGGAGAATTGAACTAATTTTCAATTTTCTTCCACGTCAAGACTTTCTAAGTATGCTTACACTGAAAAAGACAAACATCACGATAGAAATGTCAGATTGTATCGTATCTTATCAAATACGCCTATGAACATGGTCTAGAAATATTTTAGTGAATTTTGTTTAATTTATTTATGAAGCTATATTTCACTTAGATAAAGAGATAAACCGGAGCACGATAAATAATTTGAATAGGGAAAGGTTTAGGAAAAGCAAATTAACTGGAGATTCATACACAAAGGAAGAAGAGAATATAGGAGATATAAAAATGGAAGAAATAACGGAACTACTGAAAGAGCTGAAATCCCAGATGAAACAAGATATAGAAGGATCGAAAAACGAAATAAAAGCTTATATTGAAGAAATCAAGAGAGATCAAAAAGAAATAGAAGATGAAATATTTCAGATAAGAACGGAACAAAAGAATGTCTCAGAAGAAATACGCAAACTAATGCAAGAAAATGAAAACCTAAAGAAAGAAAATGAGGAAATAAAAAATGAAAATATGAGAATCAAGGATGAAATAAAATAAATTAGAACAACCATGGAATGGATAGAAAGAAGTAAAAAAGAAAACAATGTAGTAATGACTGGCCTCACAGTCAGCACTGATGATCAAAAGCTGTTAAAGGAAGGAATGCAAAATTTCATGGAGCAAAACCTGAAAATAATAAGTAAATATCACATCTGTCAAAAAAATAGGCCTTAAAACTCACGTAATACAACTCGATAGGAAAGAAGACAAAGTTATGAAATAAAAGGTAAGCGGTCGTCGGACCGCCGACAGAAGCTTGCTTCTTATGCACAATAGAATGACCATTTTCGTGAATTTTTCACCATTTTTCAAAAATTTTGACAATTTTTGACCATGTTTGACAGTTTTTGACGAATTTTGACAATTATTGACTGTCTTTGACAATTATTGACCATTTTTGACAATTTTTCAAAAATTTTAACATATTTGACAATTTTTGACAATTTTTTCAAATTTTAATAATTATTGACCATTTTTGACAATTATTGACCAATTTTGACAGTTTTGACAATTTTTCAAAAATTTTGACCATTTTAGACCATTTTTCCAAATTTTAACAATTATTGACCATTTTTGACAATTTTTAATAATTATTGACCATTTTTGACAGTTTTTTAAAATTATTAACCATTTTTTCAAAAATTTGACAATTTTTGACCATTTTAGACAATTTTTCGAAAAATTTGACAATTTTTCAAAAATTTCGACAATTTTTGACAATTATTGACCATTTTTCCAAATTTTTGAAAATTTTCAAAATATTTGGCAATTATTAACCATTTTTTCAAAATTTTGACAGTTTTTGAAAATTTTTGACAATTTTTGACTAGTTTTCCAAATTCTTGACAATTTCTGACCATATTTAAAAAATTTTTGACAATTTATCAAAAAATTTAACAATTATTGACCATTTTTGACAGTTTTTGACAATTATTGACCGTCTTTGACAATTATTGACCATTTTTGACAATTTTTCAAAAATTTTAACATATTTGGCAATTATTGACAATTTTTGACAATTTTTTCAAAATTTTGACAGTTTTTGACAATTTTTGATGATTTTCCCAAACTTTTTACAATTTTTGACCATATTTAAAAATTTTTGACAATTTTTCAAAAATTTCAACATATTTGGCAATTATTAACCATTTTTGACAATTTTTCACATCTACAGGTGTGTGCGAGCTCAGTGCGGCGCTCAGTCGCTGGAATGAGTTATCGCGTGACGAAACTTTTTCGTAACATCACACGTTTCACGAGTTCACTAGCCTTCCCAAAAGTCCTATGTCGTGCAATAAGAAGCAAGCTTCAATAAATTTATGTTAAAAGATCTAACTTCGGAGAAACTATACATCAATGAAGACTTATCAAAAAATGAGATGAAAAAACAAAAACTAATAAGAGAATTTGGTCAAACCGAGAGAAGAAAAGAAAAGATGTTCAAATAGGATACAATAAAGTGATTATAAACGGCAAGGAGTGGAGATGGAATAAGACTGAAAACGGACTAGAAAAAAAGTAGTAAACGATATTGCAGAGGATAACTCAAAACAGCAGATATCGACCTGGCATGAAGAAGGATTTAAGGCAGTTAAGAAAGAAGAAAAAAGTAAAAAAAAAATATGTATATAAAAGACAAAAAAAACAAAAAAAACTTATAGAAGAAATGGAAATAATGAAATAAAAATATGCACATGGAACATTAGAACGCTGCTAAGAACGGGGAAGATGCAAGAGGTAGGCTTAGAACTGAAAAAATACAAAACGGACATTGCTGCAATACAAGAAATAAGATGGAAAGGGCAAGGAAGCATAGAAGATAAACACTTTAGTTTAAGATATTCAGGAAATGAAAAACAAGGACAACATGGGGTAGCATTCATGATCTTTGGCGATCTAAGATAAAAAGTATTGGAGTTCAAACCAATAAATGAAAGGTTAGCATATTTAAGAATTAAAGAGAAACCATTCAACACATCTCTGTTAAATGTGTATGCCTCAACAGAAAGTAGCAGTAAAGAAGACAAAGAAGAACTGTATGAAAAATTGGAAGAAGAGTTAGCAAAAATACCTAGACAAGACACTATACTAATACTAGCTGTTTACTAGCTTTCAGGATGTCAATTCTTTTATTACCATTTCGAAGTTCTATCATTATCTTCTTCTTTTTTACCTATTCTTTTAATCTCAACTATATCTTTTTCTGCAGCTAACTCTACTTCTGTTATTTTTACCACCTCCTCTATTCCAAAAATAATAATATTTTTTCTTTTTGATTTTCTTTGCAATTGCTCGATTTGCTCACTTTGTATCTTGTAAGGTGTAGTCAAAGAGTTTTTAGTAGGCTCTGGTAACGGTATCGCATCAGAGGCTATTGTATAACTCTCCCAGTGTAAGTTAGCACTTGGACTTTGGACTTCTGAGATGCGCGGTAGAACAACCAATCGCTCGAGACTCACTGAAATGGAGGACCCCAGTATCTGTTTTGACCGCAAACGGTTAATATCGCAGTAATTCCAGTGGCGTAGTAGTATTATAGTAGTTTTTAGTTACGGTTATTATTATCAGTAGTTAGTTTATAGAAGGTGTGGTTTTAGCTTATAGTTTAGCTATAATTATTAGAATGGAGTTTAAAAGTAAATTAAAAAATAAACGTTTAAATGGTCAATGCCGTGAACTAGTGTCCAATCTATTAAAGTTTATGAAGGAAGAAGCTACACGACAGGAACCCATTATCTGATTTTGATTTCGATTTTTCTGAAGACAGTCATGCTGAAGATGGTAGTTTAACCAAAATTTTAAATTTTGAAGACATCAAAGGAACTGAACTAATTAGGTTAGTGAATAATCTTTTGTTTTTAGTTTTTAGGGATTTTTTTTATTTTAATTTTATTTAGTAATTAATTGTAAGCGTTAATGTCTTATTTAAAAATATTTAAGGAAAGTCCGTCCGGAAATATAAGATCCTAACTTTGTAATCTCCTATTAAGATAAATAAATATTTGTTAAGTGATTATTTATGAACCCACAATTCAGGTAATATACCAATAATTATAACAAAGAATTAAAAATTATTATAAATATTTCTCAGTAGCCGGCATGTACCTACGCCTATGTTGAAGCAAAGTGCGAGGGTCGTACGAGAGTAGGGATGTGAGATTAATGGAAAAGAATCGATTAAATAAAAATCGATTTTTCTTTATTGAAAATTAATGGATTTGTCAAAAATCGATTTTAATAAAAAATAAATCGATTTCTACGAAGATATCGATTTTTTTTTGTATTATTTTAAAAAGTACATGCTTTTCATATTCCGGTAATAAACCTAAGATATTCATTAATTAACAATTTATCAGATTAAAAATCAAATAAAATTATATGAAAATTGTCAAAAATTTTGAAATATGGTCCAAATTTGTCAAAAACCATCAAAAATGGTCAATAATTTTGAAAAATTGTCAAAAATGGCCAATAATTGTCAAAAACTATCAAAAATTGTCAAAATTTGTCAAAAATGGACAATTATTGTTTAAAGTTGTCAAAAATGGACAATTATTGTTAAAAGTTGTCAAAATATTGAAAAATAGTTGATAATTGTCAAAAATCGTTGAAGTTTTTGAAAAATTGCCTAAAATTTTGAAATATGGTCAATAATTGTCAAAAATGGTCAAAAATTTGGAAAAATGGTCCATAATTGTCAACAAATGTCAATAATTATCAAAAATGGTCGATAATTTTGAAAAATCGTCTAATATTTTGAAAGATTCTCAAAAATGGTTAAAAACTATCAAAAATGATTAAAACTTGTCAATTATTGTTAAAAACTGTTAAAAATAGACAATTATTTTCAAAAATTGTCAAAAATGGTTACAAATTGTCATCATTTTGAAAAATGGTCAAAAATTGTCAAAAACTGTCAAAAATGGCCAATAATTATCAAATACTATCAAAAATGGTCAAAAATGGACAATTATTGTTAAAAGTTGTCAAAAATGGACAATTATCGTTAAAAGTTGTCAAAATTCCGAAAAATAGTTGATAACTGTCAAAAATTGTTAAAGTTTTTGAAAAATTGCCTAAAATTTTGAAATATGGTCAAAAATGGTCAAAAATGGTCAAAAATGGTCAAAAATGGTCAAAAATGGTCAATAATTGTCAAAAATTGTTAAAATTTTGAAAAATGGTCGATAATTGTCAAAAACTATCAAAAATGGTCAATAATTTTGAAAAATTGTCAAAAATGGCCAATAATTGTCAAATACTATCAAAAATGGTCAAAAATTGTCAAAAATGGACAATTATTGTTAAAATTTGTCAAAAATGGACAATTATTGTTAAAAGTTGTCAACATTTTGAAAAATAGTTGATATTTGTCAAAAATTGTTAAAGTTTTTGAAGAATTGTCAAAAATTTTGAAATATGGTCAATAATTGTCAAAATTGGTTGAAAATTTGGAAAAATGGTCTAAAATTCTCAAAAATGGTTAAAAATTGTCAATTATTGTTAAAAACTGTTAAAAATGGACAATTATTTTCAAAAACTGTCAAAAATAGTTACAAGTTGTCATCATTTTGAAAAATGGTCAAAATTATAAAAAATTTGGAAAAACGGTCACTAATTTTGAAAAACAGTCGAAATGGTCAATAATTGTCAAAAATGGTAAATAATTGTTAAAATTTTGAAAAATGTTCAATAATCGTCAAAAGTTGTCAAAATTTTGAAAAATAGTCAATAAATAATATGAAATCGACTTAGACAAGTAATTTATAAAATCGATTAATATTACTATAAAAATCGATTATAAGAAAATAATAATCGATTTATATAAAAATCGATTATTTTTTAACATCCCTATACGAGAGTAGTCCGCTCATTATATCTATCTTTATTCAAGCAGTGTCTGTTACTTTTTGTTCGCGCATATCTCAAGTGCCAACTTACACTGGGCGAGTTATACGTGAACGAAATTTTAGCCCTAAAAGAAGAACAACACCAAATCAAGATAGACGTGTAAATCTGACAGCTTCTGAATTGATTTCTCACATACAGTTCACACATAACGTTAGAGTAATTGCCCAAAATGTGAGGAGAGCTTTAGATGAAGCTAATCTCCATTTCAGAAAATCAGTGGGAGTTCCCCCTTTATCACATGGAAATCGTGCAGTAAGATTAGCCTGGACTAGAGAACAATGGTCAAGCGTCTTGTATATTGACGAATGGGAGTGTGGCTTGAGCCTGGGTCGTTGATTTGTCCGCTAACAGCTTAAGAGGTACATAGCTATTGAGGAGGCAGAGTGATGGTATGGGGAATAACTGATCTCGTTGGTTCGCAAGGATTTTTAAAACCAGTTGATTATTTAAATTTTATTTTTTAAGTATTATTACAGTTTGCTGTAAAATTGTCGTATTTAGTAAAGCATGTTATTTTTCAAAAACAGTGACCAAGAACCCACCAAGAAGCAACAGCTACTTCCCAGATTCAGTAATTCAATGTCTGTCGGGATATATAGCCCGGGAAGTAGTTGTTGCTTCTTAGTTGAACGGTCTCTAATTTATATTATTTCAGGTTAATACCCGATCTGATGTGTACAGGATGTTTTTAATTTTCATAGAATTAGAGACAATTGAACTATTGGAACTTCCTGCTCAATCCCAGACTTGAATCCCATAGATCATGTTTGGATTATGCTTCAAATAATGGTTTTACGTTAAAATCCTTTTTTTCATAACCCACAAGAGCTTGTTAATAGCAGTCATCATTGCTAGACGAGATTCAATTATTATAGACAAAAAGGATGACTCGGCCTGCATAATATTGCGCCATCGGTCGGTTTTAAATATCTTAATTGTAGAGGCGGAATTAACCGAGCACCGTTGCTGACGTAAAAACGGTATAGTAGGGGTTCGATTATAAACATAATTCTATCCTGATGGCGAAACAACTATAGTAATTTTTATTATTATTTGCTTAAATCGTATTTTTGTATTAATTTTGGAATTAATTATGGTTTGCATGAGTTAAATTAATTATCACAACGGAATATTAAACAAAAATATTCAAAAATAATCAATCAATAAATTTATTTTTAAATAATTCCTATAGACCGTGTTGATGTGTAAAGTACTAAAGAAAAATTAAATCACCGAATAAAATAATAACAATCGTTGTGTTTAATAAAAATAATAAACAATTCAATTTTGGTAGTATCAAAACCGACACTATCAATAAGAATAAGAGTGAAAGAAACGAACAATGGAGAGCATGCATGAATGGTTTGACCAGAAGCTAAAGCTCACACAGGCATACAGAAATTTGTTTTGTAATCATCTATTCGTTCAATAAAACACTCAAATGCTTCGATGAACTCGTAAAACTAGGGGGCGGTGGCGGCTTAAGAGTGGGTACAGAGAAAAATATTTCTTTATTACAGAACACAAATGTAAATAAAAAATATTTATATATGGACATGGACGAGGAACAGTTTTTTTAGAATCTGAAATATTTTTATGACAAAAAGTTACTGCAAACATGCATTGTGAGATGCATAATGATCAAACGTTGAAAATATGCTCCTTGGATTAAGTAAATTAAAAACCTTTTTTGTTGAATATATGTATATAAAGCGGCTGTGGGGTTGCGCCGCATAACTGCTTTCTAGATCCGCTTTCTGGGGTGGATCAATCCCCATCATTTCATTATTTTCTTCCATAGAATCCTAACCCTCGTTTTTTCGTTCCATCTGACGATTCCTATCCTTCTCAAGTCCTCCTCTTCTTCCTTCAGCCACTTAGATCTGGGTCTTCCTTGCCTTCTCCTACCACCTGGTCCCACTGTAACATTGAGCAAGCGATTGCGCGCTCTCCTTCTATCCATACATGACCGAGCCATTCTATTCTTTGCCTCTTTATTCTCTTTACTATATCTTCCCCGTTCATTTCTCTCAGTATTTCATGATGCATACGTTGCCTGTATTCATTGTCGTCAACTTTATTGGCCCTAGAATTGTTCTCATTATTTTTCGTTCTACTATCCTCAAATCCTCTTCATCTATTTTAGTCATTTTCATCGTTTCTGCTCCATACAATATCACTAGTCTTATTATTGTGTTGTAAATGTTAAATTTAGTGTATCTTGTTAATATTTGCTTTTTAGTAGCTTCTTATTTGCATAGTATACCCTATTAGCTACCATTATTTATTCGTCTATTTCTGATCTTCGTTCCCCATTACTGCTGATCGTGACTGAATTTTTCCACTTAATCAAATTCATATTCTCCTATTTTTATCATTCTGTTTTCACGCACTGTTTGCCAACTCTCATTATTTTCGTTTTGTTTACATTTATTTTTTTACCTTCTTTTGTTAATTCTAGTAGCATTTGTTTCATGATATTCCTTCTCTTTGTTACTATTACTATGTCATCTGCATATGCGACTATCTGGCCCCCGCTCGTTCTTAAATTTCCCTTGTTCACGTTTCTCTTAACAGGCTCCAGGGCCAAATTAAATAGTGTTGTTGATAGACCGTCACCCTGTTTCTCCTTTACTTGTAAGTATATTCACTTTTGACTCCTTCATAGTCATTGCAATTAATCTTCTTAACTTACTTTCTATCCCCTGTTCTTTCAGTCCTCTCATCAGTTTACTTCGTCTTACTGAATCAAATTAATAACTTCTATTACTTCATTTTTTGTTGGTTCCTGTGTTACATTTTCTTCTTTTTCCTCTTCGCTTTCTTCCTCTGTTGTATTATCTGAGGCTACCAAAGTTAGCAGTTCCTCGAAATATTCTTTCCTTATTTGCTTATACTGAGCTTCTTCTTGTATCACCTCGCCGTTTTTATTTCTTATACCTTTAATTTTACCTTTATATGTCTTATTTTGTTCATTTATTTTTTTATAATAGGCTTTGGTGTTTTTGTTAATTTTCTATTTTTCTTATTCTGTTATCCATCCATTCTCTTTTAGCTTTTCTTATCAATTTGTTGCAATTTTTCCTTATTCTCTCATATTCCTCTATATCTTCTGAGTTGTTTGTACTTATCCATTTTATTCTAGCATTTACTTTTGCTTTTACAATTTCTAGACACTTTTCATCATACCATTGCTTGTTTATTCCGTTTTTTCTTTTCCCTATTGCCTTTCCGCTGAGCTCAGTAAATATTTTCTGATATTATACCATTCTAATTCCACATTCTCCGTTTCTTCACATTCCATTAACATATTTTTCACATGCTTCTCGTATTCGCTTCTTATGTTTTCATTGCTAAGTTTTTCGAGGTTCCATTTAACTCGGTTTGTTTTTGTAATGTTTATATTTTTTGTTTTTTGTTTGATTGTGGCCGCTACCATGTAATGATCCGAGTCGGCATTTACCCCTCTGTATGTTCGTACATCTTCGACTGCTTTCTTCTATTAATAAGCACGTGGTCTATTTGGGTACTATATTTATTATCCGGCGATGTCCATGTTATCTTGTGTGTTCTTGGGTGAGAAAATTTAGTGCTACTTATTAACATATTCATCCTTGCTGCCAGATTACATATAGGCGTTGTCCAATAATGTTTGTTTTCTCATGAATTGTGTATGTTCCTGCCACTTTTCCCAAGTAATCATCTTTTCCTATTTGTGCGTTGAAGTCGCCAATTAAAAGTGTTGTGTCTTCTTTTGGTATTTTTTCCATTTCTTCCTCAATCTTTTCGTACATATTATCTTTCTCCTCCTTATCTGCACTTTCAGTTGGTGCGTATGCATTTATTATCGATATATTCATTGGTTTTGATTGTATTCTCAGTTATCAAGAGTCAGGCACGTGAAATAATTTTTAAAGTGTTCAATTATTTTCAAAGTGTCAAATATGAGTCGGATACGTTATCAAATGTGAAAAATAAAACATCTCTTGCTACAGGTAACATTAAATAAATTTCAAAAATAACTATTTCCACACAAATCTTTATTTTGTATTAGGTATTTCGATAAGAACCATTGAAAGACTGGGGAGCAATTAATTTCTGCAAATAACTTGCAAGTAAAATTTTCCACCCCAAGAAAAAAGCGGCCTAGAAGAGCACCAATAACTGATATTCCCGAGTATGAGTATTCCAATATTAGACGGATTATTTACGACTTTCATAAGACGGAAGGGTGTCGTATTACGGTAAAGAAGTTACAACAGAAAATTAATGACGTTTTGGGAATTGTGGCTTCCGGAACATCTCTTCGTAGAATTTTAAAGAAAATAGGTTTCAAATGGAGAAGGACTGAAAATAATAGAAACATTTTAATAGAGAAAATGGACATCAGAGCATTGAGGATCAAGTATTTACAAAAAATCAATTATTTTCGTAGCCAACAGGGACCAATTGTGTTTCTTGATGAAACATACCTTCATAGTAGACATACATCTTCTAAGAACTGGACGGATGAATCAACCAAAGGGTTATTTAAAAATATTTCGAAGGGACCGAGACTCATTATTGTCCATGCAGGAGGTGACATGGGCTTTATACTTAATTGTCGGCTTATATTTAAATCAGGCACAAAATCAGGGGATTGTCATTCAGAAATGAATTCTGAAAATTATGGTAAATGGTTAAAAGAAAAGTTGATCCCAAATTTATCTGTGAATGCGATAGTCGTGACCGATAATGCTCCATACCAAAATATTCAAATTAATCCAGCCCCCAACACAAATTCTAGGAAGGCTGACATGGTGAAGTGGCTGCACGAAAAAAACATTTTGCTCACCCCTGACAAGCTCAAACCCGAATTATACGAGTTGATCAAGAGAAATAAAAAGCATCATATCAGATACAAAGATGAGGTTATGCTTGAACACGGACATAACGTATTCTTGACCATTCGCAAGACCAGCGATCATGCGTGTTTTACAACGAGTGGTATTTGTTGTTCGTAAACGCCTTGTGTATGTGTTATACAAAATTTATGGGTTATATTTAGATCTAATCAAATTTTTTTACGGAATGGATGATTTGCCATTTATTGCAAATTCAGAAAATCTTGGAAGGCATAAACCAATTAATCAATATAATCGTTTCAATCCTATTGACCCTCTTGATATTTTGAGTGAATATCAATTCGTGCAAACTTTTAGAATTTCTAAAAAGTTTTGCAGGTTTTTAATGAGGGGATTCATCTGAGATGGATTCATCATACAAAAATAGTGGAAACTGGAAACTAAACCCAAGTTACGATCTAACTATAATGCGATGACACAGAACTACTGAATAATCTAGAAATTGCGATGTTGTCAAGAATACCATTTCCAGAAAGTGTTCGCAAATTGACCATTGGCAACCGTGCGCATTCGTACAATTGCGAAGGATGTCTAGAATAGCGACCCTGTGGCGCTATTATTGACATCCTTCGCAAACACAAGCATACGCACACTTGCGAAGACCCCATTTGCGAACACTCGTGGAAAAACGTATTCTTAACAGCCAGTCGTAAAGACGTCCGACAGTTGCGAGTGACCCTATTGGCAACGGCGCAATTATACAAAATTGACGTATGTCGAGTGTCGGTTGATATGATTTATATTGAATGTGTGTGGCGAATGACGAGGAGTGAATAATTTTGGAGACAATTCGGAAAACAAAAAGAACTGCTGATTCTTCTATGGAGCAGAAGAAAGGAGAAAGAGAAAGAGAAAGGAGAAAGGTAATTATTGCCAAAAAATCTTGGAAACTTTTGAAGTAATATTATTCATTTTGTAGACTTGGCAGGATATCAGGTCCAGAACAAAAAGTAGGAACAGTAGTTACCAAAAACATAAAAGGGATACTGGAGGTGGACCTTATTTTGAAAATCCAAATCGTTCTTTTGACCAAGAAGTACTAGACACCATCAATACAGTCTCTTTAGAAGGACATGAACAGGTGTAAGAATCAGCTACTGAGTTTGCACTGGAAGATGATGGAGAAAATTAATCTGCTGAATATAAGTTCGATCAAAGATTTGATTTTGAAAATGTATCATTAGGTCCTATAATGAATGATGTATCAAGAGGTCTCATTGTGAATGATATATTGACAGGTCCCTTAAATCCTAAAGATGATTCTCAAATTTCTTCATCATCAATAAAGAGTAAAATGGATGATGTTAAAAAGATGGTTCAGTCAAATTCTGCATGTACTCCATTGAAAGGAAAACCATTTCCTAGAAGAGCTCCCAGGAAAAAATTTCTGTATGCAGCCGATGCATCAAATAACTATAGACTTTCATTTGAGAAAAAAAACGACATAAAATCTAAATACTATGAAAAAAGATTATTTTGTTGGAGAGGATAGCAACAGCAAAAGAAAGATCAGCTGCTGCCATGGAGAAATGTGCATCTGCTAAAGAAGATATTGCCAACCAGTTAGGCTGTCTTGTAATAGCAATTGAATCTTTGCAAGATGCAATTGCCTAAGTTTTCGTCTCTTGAACTATTTACCAATGTTGTGATACCTATGTTAGTTTCTTGTTTACAACACTATATTTATTTAGATTGAGGCACTATCACATCACTCAATTTGTATCAAAATTGGATTGAAATGTTATAAAATTGGAAAAAGTAACTTCTATTGCAATTTAGCATTTTTAGAACATGTGTTGTTATCAAAAAGCCTTCTGAATTCAAAAATACATTTTGAAATGTTTATACATATTGAGTATTGAAAGAAATTGCACAATACCTTCCTAGATGAGGGGTGAAATAATATTTATTGAGTTGTTTTTATAAAAGTTTATTTGAGTTCGTTATAATATAAATACAGTTAATTATTTTGGAAATGATTATTTATTAATCTTGCCCTTGCTCTTCGCCCTGCAGCAAGTTCTGGATTTACACGTCTTAATGTATTGATGTCAATATTTGCATCATTCACATTTTCATTGAGAAAAACTCCAAAATCAATATTAGGCTGGACCTCATCATCTGGCATTGGAATATTATGTTCAATGCACATATTATGCAATAAAACACAAGAGTTGATAATTCGGCATGCTGTTACAGGGTTGTAGTGTAACACTCTATATTTCAGCAAACAACGGAATCGCATTTTTAATACTCCATTGCACCTTTCTATTGCATTTCTCACTCGTCTGTGTCTTTTATTATAATTGAACTCGGGGGTGTTTTCAAGAGGTTCCCCTTCAACAGGTGTAAACAGCCATGTCCTTAGAGGATATACACTATCACCTACATAAATCATTAAATTAGTCCAATATTCAAATATATAATGTTGGAGTTAGGGGTACAATACCTAGAAGATAATAAGTTGTATGACCCTGGGCATGAAGATTTCTAAAAACTTCATGTATATTTGAATTTTGCCAAATAAATGCATCATGTGTGCTGCCTGGATACCTTGCAACGACATTGATGATCATCAGTCTGCTATCGCATATCTGAAAGTAAGAACATTTTGAGTTGATTTTGAGCATGCACTTTGAGAGAAAAATGACATGTAAATCAGAATGAAAGTCTGCAGTAAGGGCAAGCTTTTAATAGTCTATTCTTCATTTGATCAATTATTTTTTTTGCTCTCACCAGCTGGACATTAATTGAATGATACCCTTTACGATTGACATATATATGTTCAGGCATTTCAGCATCAATAATTTTGGGTGTAAATATTGCAATATGGGCGCAGTCCACGCAACCCAGTACACTTGGGAAATTGAAATCTTCATCAAATCTACAAAGTATTCAAATTATAAAGAAGTCGAATATGGCACAGAAAGTATAACTATTTACCTCATCCTTACTAAATTCAGCTCTTCAATATTTCGAGGAAAATGAACCCATCTATTGAAAATTGCAGGTTGGTTGAATGCTATGCTGACTTCTTCAATACACCTTGAAACTGATGGTTGAGAAACGGATACAAATAAACCCCTCCCAATATCCATTTGATAACTTCCTGAAGCAAAGAACCGCAAAGCCACCAAGACCTGAAAAAAGTTATTTTTATCAAGAAAAAATTATTATTTATATATTTAAAGTGTCTATTACAAATCTGCACAATTCTTTTGTCAACCGAAAAGTCTGCAGAAACTGATCTTCATTTAAGATCTCAAAAGGATTCAAGTTTTCGAATCGATTATGCCTTTTAACTGGTTGTTATGCAATCTCTAGATCTTCTATTGCGGCAATATATTGCAAATCATACATTTTCAACCTTATTTAATATGAAATATAAATTGTTTTAACAATAATAAAACATAAACACACTGAAAAAGTGAGGTTACATTGTGTTGCGATTGTATTCGTAAGCCGGTTGCGAGTGAAAATACCCATTCGCTGTTTGATACGAACGCTCGAACATTCTACGAATGCTGAAGAATTCCACATTCTTGTTTCGTGCGCAGTTTGAAGACATGCGAGTGACCTTGCCAACTACGAATGCTCAAGAATAGGGCCCCTGGTCGTCCAATTATTTACGCATGATAATGGACGGAAAATAGGATATTTCAGACGAGTATGAAATACCCAGTTTCCAAACTAGATGTACACTATACTTTTCCGACGACCTTCCTGAAAAATAAAATATGGTGTATTTAAGAAATATTGAATTTACTGTTTGGGCCCTTACTTTGTGGAATCTACTCATATTACTATTTTAAATGAAACTAACTGTTTCTAATTAGTACCACTATTTAATGAAAAACTTAATGAAAACTTGTATATCATACGAAACCTCTCTTTCTATCGCCCCTAACTCATATCTTCCTATCAACTTTCGTTCGCCTTGCCCGATCACACTTTTCGTAACGCTCTCGTCACGCATTAACCAGCTTACTCCCCAAGTTTGCGTGCGTAAAGAAGTTTTACTTCAAAAAGTCTGGGATATACTTATAAACTTAAATGTCCAGAATATAATGCTGTCTATATGTATACTATATAAATTATAATGTATACTCCTGATGATGCAAATCTTGTAATTTGTAAAACTTTTGGGGGAATTTTAGAGAACATATTGGTAACTTCAAATGAAATGAGTGTAGAATGTAATGCTGTCTATGTTGGTCACACAATTGCGTCTCTAATTTTAATTTGAACGTTAGTTCAAAATAAAAATGAAGATTTAAACAAATTAAATTGTTTTATTTCATCATTAGTATGGATCTTCATCAAGTAAAAGCCTCATCTATTCAAATTCATACAAGTTTTCCGGCTGTCAAAAAAAATATGCCCCCTTCCCACCGCACCCCCGTTCAGAGTTCTAGGGACCCGGCGGTACGAGCTTTTTTATTATTTGAGCTATCGAAATGAAACAAAAACCATTCGATTCGTAAAAATTTTCCGAGTCTATAGAATCCAAGAAAAGGGGGGAAATCATACAAGTATAGTCAAAAATAAGTGAGACCCGAAAAATTTTTGTTAATATGCCCAGGAGAAGGGGTATCGGACTCACTTTGTCCCTAACTTTTCCTCTCCCTTACCCATTTTTTTTGGAATACACGACCCGCCAAGATATCAAATTAGATCGAAAATATTCGGGAAATCTTCCTTATTTGGGGTGCTTTTAATGAAAAAAAAAATTTTTTTTACAATTTTTTAGGAATCGTTTAGAACGGCATATAGCGAAATTAGGGAAAATAATTATCTAACCTCAAAATTTGGCGCCACTTGTGGCGCCCTCTATATCGACTTTTCATTTTTTTTCAAATAGATTCCCATAGAGTCGAACCTGGGAATTTTCATGCGCATAATGAAAATTTTCTAAAAAACAAAAAAAATTTTATAAGGATTTTCGACTTTTCTTCGGATTTTTAATTATACACTCTTATGTTTTATATAGTCTATGCGTAGGTCTTGACGACTACTTCAAGATTGAATTTAGGTATTTTTCCATATTTTCATAAATAAAAAAATTACATTAATATTTTCCCATATAATTCCAGTGGCAGCACCGATGGGTACGAGTCATTATTTTTCACTAAATCTGCTCGATCGATTCTACATGGATCCACCCTTGGGAACTCTAACAAATAATTGTTTAAATATATTACCCTAACTACGCCAAATTTTCTCTTTGACGCCAAACATAATCATTTTCGGCCCTCTCTCGCAAAATTTCGATACGACGTCTCCTTCACCTTCAGAAACCCAGCTCAAGTTGTCCGTTATGTATAAGTAGCTTAGGGGGTAAAATTTTACCCAATCGAAATTTTTCTACGAATTTCACGAAATTTGGTATGGGAGATTTTGTGAAGCCGATATTAAACTTAGGAGATCTTCAAAATCGCATCAAACAAGGCTGTAATGTTATTCGTAACAATCCTGGTATCTTCGAACGTATTCAACGTCGAGCGGATGCTTGCATTTTAGCTGGAGGTGCACATTTTGAACATATGCTCTGAAATGTACTATTTTTCCTTTATGTTTAACACATGTTGTTGCTTCTAATAAAATAATAAAACAATTCAACACCCTGTATCTCATTAACGACAAGAGTTATCACACATGTTTATAAGAACTTTTCGTCTTAAAATGGAGTGACGAAGTCAATCACAAGATAGGTCACTCACTATTTGGTCTAGCCAAAATATTAAACATCAAGTAGGCATTACATAAAATATAACTTATGTCATTCTGACGATGATATGCAAATATCGAAATAATTATAAATAATTTTTTAGAATTTTTATAAACTTTTTCATTAAATAGTGGAATTAATTAGAAACAGTTAGTTTCATTTAAAATAGTAATTTAAAAAGTATGTTTGATCAAATGAACTAATAATTAAGCTCCACCCACAGTTCATTTACCTAGTTTAAGAATGAAGTGTAGGTACTTCATATTACTCGCCTATAATAATTGACCAAAAAAGCATTCCTAGTATACCCTCAACTTGCTGGAACAAACCTATTATTACTCTTTCATTGGAATTTTTAAAAATGTATGACAAGGAACTAAAATTTTCAAATCTTAATAATGTATTTGTTTATATTTATACATATATTAATTACATCCAATATAGGGGGTGACAAATCAAAGTGACCTGTTTGTATCAGTGTGTACAGTTTGTATACATTATATACAAATACATACGTGGACATGTAATATATTAGCATCAAATTGCGTGTATCCCATAAACAGGCAAGGAACATTGTTTGACAAAGCACAATACATGACAATAATCTGTGACAAATTGCCAAACTCAATGGTTATTCATGGGGTCTTTCTACGTTCCCATATCAATATATTTTGTATAATTCCGAATAAGGTGATATAAAGTATAAAATACATTTAAAATAAAAATGAGAATATTTATAATGATTATTTTGTTGTTACTTAAAAAAAGAAGATAGTGAAATTGAACAGACAAAATATAGACAAAAATAATCATTGAGTGGTGTTTTATATAGTAGCTTTACTTTTCTAAATATTTCATGGTCTAGTAAAAATCAGGGTGGTTTATTTTTGGTCAATGAGACTACATAACTGGTTCATGAGTTGGATATTAGTCCAAGCAACGAAGACCAAAAAATACCAAATAGCGGAAATAATTCATATATAAGCCAATTTTGACACACTTGTAGGGGAAGGTGTCCTTAACAACATACTAAAACTACTGAAGGGTGAGGGTGAAGCTTATGGTGGTGGGGGTCTCTAAAGGTCCTTTTTTCAGTTTTTTGTTAATAACTCGAAAAATACTGCCTCTAGCGGAAAAATGTTTATATATAAATATTAATCTACATAAAATTCTCTATAAAAAAAGTTCCATACACTTTTTTGCTAGGATCAATCTTTGCAACTCTCGATCTAACCAAGAGCACCGTTGTCGTAGATGGCGGTTTCTTTCTGCACCGCATGAAGTGGAAACAGTCCTCCGACATTTCATCAATTTGCCATCAGTACATTGCCTATGTACAGAAACATTACGGTGAAAATTGTATGGTGGTTTTTGATGGTTATAGTGATGTCGACAGCACAAAACGAGCGGAGCAGAAGCGAAGAGGGATCACAAAAACTTCTGTTGACATCAACTTTCATGAAAGCACGGCCATCACAGTTCAACAAGAGCATTTTTTACTAACGGAAGGAATAAAACAAGGCTGATTCACTTGCTCAGCGAGAAAATGACAGCAGTCGGGATTGAAACAACTGTTGCTACAGGGGATGCTGACGACACTATTGTGAGGTGCGGGTTGGATAAAGCTGCTGTACATCCAACTGTAATAACAGTGGACTTGATAGTTCTCCTCATTGAATTGGCACCACAATCAATCAATATGTACTTCATGAAGCCAGGCCGTGGGAATGTGGATACCAAATTGTTTTCAGTGCGGCAGCTTCAACAACTTCCAATCGCCAAAACTATTCTCCGGATGCGACACCACTTCGGCGAGTAAAATGGGTATCGCTAAGCGCTAAGAGATTTCAGCAATATCTAAGGATCCCTCAGCATCACCTGAGGATATTGAACGAACATCGATACTCGGCATTTTTGAAAGCGTCATGAAGCCCAAATCAGACATGGCCACTCTTGTGATATTTGATTTTAACTAGAAGGATCTTCTCTCCACTGCTGAGTTATCAATTTGGGACAGGGTTTGTCTATAAAATGAAAATATTTTGTTTTTAAGAATTTGTCAGTTTTATGAGGTTCGGAGTGGAGGTATTATTGATGAAATTTTTTTTTTGAAAAATACCTAAATCAATCTGGGTTTTGAATAAATGTTACAATGTTGACTCTTCTAATAGGTTTTTGGTTGATGATATTTAGCGGCCTATATATTTGACGTTATTGATACAGGGACGTTAAGTTTCAATCAAAATTTTTACAACTTTCTTTCATCGCTGCAGGTAAACATTTTTTTTATATATATTTCATATTAGTCACAAAAGAAGAGAACGTTTAACCTATTGTTAAAATCGCATCTATTTACATCTCGTGTTCTTTGTTAAAAAGCGTGTAGGTGTTGTATTTTGGAATGTTATACTAATGTTGACTTTAGAATTTCTACGGTGGATTTCAAAAGGACTGCCTGTTTACCGGAAATGTAAAAAGCCTGTAAAAGATGACACCGATGCCCAACAAACCCTTTGTGATATTTTAAAAGATGTGTTTCCTGTATTTGCCATCGTTTAGGTTTTCTTTAAAATGATGACTTGTAAAAGATTTATCATTTTGACGTGGAGAAGGTAGGTATATTTAAATAAATTAAAATCGACAATTTTATTTACATTGTTTTTGCAGTTAGGTATAAGTCGAAGAACAAATCGTAACACTTGGGAGATTCGTGAAAAAAAAAACGACCGTACAGTCCGACTACGCTTGGGTTCATCACTGACGTAGAAACAGCGGGCTGCTTGGGTAAAATAGGTTTTAATTCCATAATTGGAGATTGTAGATAGGGCTTCACACGAGACGAGAGTGGGCGAGAGTATCAACAATCTCGTCTCGTTCTCGTCAATTCCGAAGAAATTGACATAATTTAAACTCTTACACGGAACTCTTACAAACTAAACTCTCACAAACTAAACTCTTACAAACTGAACTTTTATAAACTAAACTCTTACAAACTGAACTCTCACAAACTAAACTCTTACAAACTAATCGTTTACAAAATAAACTCTTACGATTCAAACTTTCACAATTTAAACTTTGACAAACCGAACTCTTACAAACTGAACTCTTACAAACCAAACTCTTACAAACTAAACTCTTACAAACTGAGTTCTCACAAACTAAACTCTTACAAACTAAACTCTCACAAACTAAACTCTCACAAACTAAACTCTTACAAACTAATCGTTTACAAAATAAACTCTTATGATTCAAACTTTCACAATTTAAACTTTTACAAACCGAACTCTTACAAACTGAGCTCTCACAAACTAAACTTACATAAACTAAACTCTTACGAACAAAACTCCTACAAACTGAACTTTTACAAACTACACTCTTACAAACTGAACTCTCACACACTAAACTCTCATAAACAAAACTATTACGAGGTTAACTCTTACAAACTAAACTCTCACAAACTAAACTTTTACAATCTAAACTCTTACAAACTGAACTTTTACAAACCAAACTCTTACAAACTGAACTTTTACAAACCAAACTCTTACAAACTAAACTCTTACAAACTGAGCTCTCACAAACTAAACTCTTACAAACTAACCGCTTACAAACTAATATTTTATAAAATGAACTCTTACAATTAAAACTTTCACAATTTAAACTTTTACAAACCGAACTCTTACAAACTGAGTTCTCACAAACTAAACTCCTATAAATTGAACTCTTACAAACTAAACTCTCACAAACTAAACTCTTACAAACTGAACTTTTATAAACTAAACTCTTATAAACTGAACTCCCACAAACTAAACTCTTACAAACTAATCGTTTACAAAATAAACTCTTACGATTCAAACTTTCACAATTTAAACTTTTACAAACCGAACTCTTACAAACTGAACTTTTACAAACCGAACTCTTACAAACTGAACTTTTACGAACCAAACTCTTACAAACTGAAATCTTACAAACTGAAATCTTACAAACTAAACTCTTACAAACTGAGTTCTCACAAACTAAACTCTTACAAACTAAACTCTCACAAACTAAACTCTCACAAACTAAACTCTTACATACTAATCGTTTACAAAATAAACTCGTATGATTCAAACTTTCACAATTTAAACTTTTACAAACCGAACTCTTACAAACTGAGCTCTCACAAACTAAACTTACATAAACTAAACTCTTACGAACAAAACTCCTACAAACTGAACTTTTACAAACTACACTCTTACAAACTGAACTCTCACACACTAAACTCTCATAAACAAAACTATTACGAGGTAAACTCTTACAAACTAAACTCTCACAAACTAAACTTTTACAATCTAAACTCTTACAAACTGAACTTTTACAAACCAAACTCTTACAAACTGAACTTTTACAAACCAAACTCTTACAAACTGAGCTCTCACAAACTAAACTCTTACAAACTAACCGCTTACAAACTAATATTTTATAAAATGAACTCTTACAATTAAAACTTTCACAATTTAAACTTTTACAAACCGAACTCTTACAAACTGACTTCTCACAAACTAAACTCCTATAAATTGAACTCTTACAAACTAAACTCTCACAAACTAAACTCTTACAAACTGAACTCTCACACACTAAACTCTCATAAACTAAACTCTTACGAGCTAAACTCTTCCAAACTGAACTCTCACAAACTAAACTCTCACAAACTAAACTCTTACAAACTGAACTTCTACAAACCAAACTCTTACAAACTGAACTCTCACAAACTAAACTCTTACAAACTAATATTTTACAAAATAAACTCTTACAATTTAAACTTTTACAAACCGAACTCTTACAAACTGAGCTCTCACAAACTAAACTCACATAAACTAAACTCTTACGAACAAAGCTCCTACAAACTAAACTCTCACAAACTAAACTCTTACAAACTGAACTCTCACACACTAAACTCTCATAAACTAAACTCTAACGAGCTAAACTCTTTCAAACTGAACTCTCACAAACTAAACTCTCACAAACTAAACTCTTACAAACTGAACTTCTACAAACCAAACTCTTACAAACTGAACTCTCACGAACTAAACTCTTACAAACTAATATCTTACAAAATAAACTCTTACAATTTAAACTTTTACAAACCGAACTCTTACTAACTGAGCTCTCACAAACTAAACTCTTACGAACAAAACTCCTACAAACTGAACTTTTACAAACCAAACTCTCACAAACTGAACTTTTACAAACCAAACTCTTACAAACTAAACTCTTACAAACTGAGCTCTCACAAACTAAACTCTTACAAACTAACCGCTTACAAACTAATATTTTATAAAATGAACTCTTACAATTAAAACTTTCACAATTTAAACTTTTACAAACCGAACTCTTACAAACTGAGTTCTCACAAACTAAACTCCTATAAATTGAACTCTTACAAACTAAACTCTCACAAACTAAACTCTTACAAACTGAACTCTCACACACTAAACTCTCATAAACTAAACTCTTACGAGCTAAACTCTTTCAAACTGAACTCTCACAAACTAAACTCTCACAAACTAAACTCTTACAAACTGAACTTCTACAAACCAAACTCTTACAAACTGAACTCTCACGAACTGAACTCTTACAAACTAATATTTTACAAAATAAACTCTTACAATTTAAACTTTTACAAACCGAACTCTTACAAACTGAGCTCTCACAAACTAAACTCACATAAACTAAACTCTTACGAACAAAACTCCTACAAACTGAACTTTTACAAACCAAACTCTTACAAACTGAACTTTTACAAACCAAACTCTTACAAACTAAACTCTTACAAACTGAGCTCTCACAAACTAAACTCTTACAAACTAACCGCTTACAAACTAATATTTTATAAAATGAACTCTTACAATTAAAACTTTCCCAATTTAAACTTTTACAAACCGAACTCTTACAAACTGAGTTCTCACAAACTAAACTCCTATAAATTGAACTCTTACAAACTAAACTCTCACAAACTAAACTCTTAGAAACTGAACTCTCACACACTAAACTCTCATAAACTAAACTCTTACGAGCTAAACTCTTCCAAACTGAACTCTTACAAACTGAACTTCTACAAACCAAACTCTTACAAACTGAACTCTCACGAACTAAACTCTTACAAACTAATATTTTACAAAATAAACTGATACAATTTAAACTTTTACAAACCGAACTCTCACAAACTGAGCTCTCACAAACTAAACTCTTACGAACAAAACTCCTACAAACTGAACTTTCACAAACTAAACTCTTACAAACTGAACTCCCACACACTAAACTCTCATATACCAAACTCTTACGAACTAAACTCTTACAAACTAAACTCTCACAAACTAAACTCTTACAAACTGAACTTTTCCAAACCAAACCCCTAAAAATTGAACTCTTACAAACTAAACTCTTACAAACTGAGCTCTCACAAACTAAACTCTCACAAACTAAACTCTTACAAACTATACTCTTACAAACTAAACTCTTGCAAACTAATCTTTTACAAAATAAACTCTTACAATTCAAACTTTCACAATTTAAACTTTTACAAACCGAATCTCTTACAAACTAAAATTCTACTAACTAAACTTCCAGAACACGAAATACGTTACACCTATCCTAACTAACTAAAAGAACTATGGTTTCTTAAAATATTAAAATACATAATGAACATTCTAATGTTGGTAATTTGTTTCGATTATTTCGTTATCTTCAATCTTGTATTCCATTGATACTAAACTTAGATTTTCTTTTCTTTAAGGCTTGAAGCTGTTTATGGAAAAGTGTCTGGTGACTTTTCCAAATTCAATCAGGCTTGGGATAATTTAGAAAGATACATTATTCCTGTGACTGCTAGTCAACCTCCAGACAATTTCGACAACCCCAGTCACCCAGCGACATTCGCTGCTGAGCTAGACCAACCAGATAACTATCCCTCACTGGTAGATAGCAGCGTTCCAGTAGGTCAAGACCCCATATTCCAAGAACTTGTAAGTGCTTACGGTACCAATAACATATATGTTATGCATTGGCTACTTGACGTAGATAATGTTTATGGTTTTGGTAACACTCCTGGCAGTTGTAATCTTGGACCCAGTGCCGGTGGTCCTTCTTATATTAATACTTTCCAAAGAGGACCCATGGAATCTGTTTGGAGAATCATTCCTCAACCAACTTGTGACGACTTCAAATATGGTGGAAGTAATGGATTTTTGGATTTATTCACCAAGAACAATATCTATGCCCAGCAATGGAAATTTAGTTCAAGTCTCGGTCTCGTCTCATTACCGGTTGTCTCGTCTCGTCCAAGTTTCGGTCTCGTCTCGTTACCGGTTGTCTCGTCTCGTCTTGCTTAATTCTAAATATTGAAAATAAAATACATAAATAATTTTTTTGAACTATATTTATAACGCTATTATACAAAAATATTTTTACATATAGTACATAAATTTTTTAATTTCACACACTCTTGATTTTATCTTTTAAATTACACGATGACCAATAATTTAATCATAGTAACGCTTGCATCACATCATCTTTTGATGATGTACGTGATTTTGTCTTAATCATACCTGCTGTAGAATATAATCGGAGTTTACGGAATTTTAAGAATATTGACAAAGGATTACAACATGGAAATAGAGTACAAAAAGTGCCCAAATGCGGAATTCCTCGAATATTAACAAAATTATTGACCAAGTTTAGCTGGAAATTCATTCACAACAATCACTCCTGACCTATCTTTTAGGTAAATAAGTTTAATAAGGGGGTATGGTTGATATCTATTTGGTCGTTGAGAAGATTACCAGAATTTTTTCGAGACCAAAACGAGACGAGAAAAATCTCGCTCTCGTGTGAAGCCCTAATTGTAGATACAGAAATTTTGTATACTTTTCTGGTAAAATAGTTTGTACGAAACTATAATGTTCTTAAAAACCGGCTTGTAAGGACTGTATATGAATTTTATGGTATACTAGAGAACACGACAGACGTCCTAGCCTTGTCTTTCTAATAACACATTGTTCAGATTTGGTCTATTCTAATTTTTATCGAGAAATATCAGATTTGTACGTATTTTGGGTCGAAAATCCGTTGTTTTTTATTCGGACAGAAAAAAAAATTTTGGAGAATATTTTTTGAAATAATAGTACCTACCAAAAGATATCTCTATGCAAAATTTTATCATAATAGGTACAGTCGTTTAGGAGGAGTTCAGTCGTAGCCTGAATGTAGCGCCGCGCAACTGTGAGGCATAAAAGAGTCGTTAACTTTCCTTTTTCCATGGTGCCAGACCCAGCTGCAATTTCCACGTATCGTTGGGGAAGTTTGCATCTGTATTCCAGGCAGAAATCTACGCTATTGACTCGTTTGCAAATGAACATCGAAAGGGGGTATAGAGGCCAAAAGATCCTCATACTCTCAGATAGTCAGGCAGCAATGAAATCCCCAGATCAGATCTAGGCTGGTCTGGGACTGCCTACAAAAACTCCTGGCAAACCACAATAGGGTAACTCTTAAGAGGGTCCCGGGGAAAAGGGTATTGAAGGCAATGAAAAGGCAGACACCCTAGTAAAGCTAGGGTCTGAAACTGCATTCACTGGTCCTGAACTAGTATTTGGAATATCAAAATCTGCTGCACGTGGTTGTACATCTTGGAGGATTCAAACTTAACATCAGACGTACTGAAGACACGTGCCAAAACAGGAACACAGCAAACTTTTGGTCAAAAAACCCTCGGAGTCGCTGACTAACGAAATATTAAGCCTCATTAGGAGCCAGATAAGGAAAGTGACGGTATTACTCACCGGTCACTGTACCCTAAGAAAGCACATGCATACAGTTGGCATATATAGGGAGGAACCTATCTGTTGGTTGTGCATGGAAGAGGAGGAAACAACTCACATTATCTTCGAATGTGAAGCACTGTCTCATTGGAGATATATACTAATAGGACTGGAGTATCTAAGGGAGAATTTCACCAAGAAGGACCTAGTGAAAAGACTGTTGAGACTGATAAGGACTACTGGTCTCTTCATATAAACGGTACAACCAATAGCACAAAAAGGCTAAAGGCTGAGGTGCCGAGGTCTCTAAGCCTCTGACTGGTGGTGCCGAACCAATCAACCAATTCCTTTTTCCAAACTTAGCTTTTTTGAGACATTAACATGCATTTAAAAATTTTAATCATTTCTGTCTTATTGTTGCTTATTATAAGTAGATCGTGGTATTTATTGGATTATTTTAGTGGGCAGTGTATGTAACTGTCATAATTAAATATCAGTTGTCATTAGTTCTGATAATTGGTACTATTAAAAAGTGACAGGACACAATCTGGTTTTTTCAACAAAAAATTGAGAAAGTGAAGCATACTTCTGATAATAATGGTGATACAATGTTTTTATGTAATCCAATAGACATACATTATCAGAATTTATAAGAAGTGTTCAAAATTTCGTCCTTGAACTTCCACTCATTTAGCTATCTTTCTTATCACACCTTCGTTTGTTGCACGCCTAATCATTGCTTTAGGGAGATAATTGGATGCATTGAAGTTCACAATATTCCTTCGAATATGGGAATATACTTCATCTTTTATGTAGTCCCATATGAAAAAATCTAAAGGTATTATGTCTGGGGATCGAGGAGGACACATTATTGGCGATCCACAATACTTTTCTAAATTCTCGCTGTGGTAGTAAATAATTTGTTTTTAATTTTTTCAATATATCAAAATAATTTTCACCTTAAAAAATAGTTGAATAAAAAATTATGAAATTGAAATTATGAAACTTTTGATTTTTTTTTTAATTCTCTAAATATATTTCATTAGTACCTATACCTAAATATCTCTCACCACAACGTAATGACTCTTCGGGATAAGCAGCATAGTAACCAAGAACAGTACATTTTTATCGAAAGTTAACAATAAAACTTAAACAAAAATGTTGATTTTTTTAAAAACCTAGCTTAAAGCATTTCTTTGAATAATTTTATGTTTGACGGTGGCCTATCTTTATACAATGCCCATATAAGCTCAATACGTCGGTACAATGCCAAAACCATGAATGTGCGATATTAATGCCCTTTAAACATTGAAGACATTGCTAAAAACAGGGATTTCATTTTGTGGTACTTAACCACTATTGAAAGGTTTACTTTTGTAAAACAATAAATAATGTCGGTTGAAAATTTTAAATTTTTGTAGTTTTTTTCAAAAAACACTTTCTTTTTTTTGGCTTTGCAAAACAAGTAAAAAAAATATTCGTGAAAATAAAAAAGTACACATTTTTGAAAAGAAAATGTTTCATGCATTTTTAATACCCTGAAAATGATCAAAATACAAAAAATGGAATATCATTCTATCAAACAAAAATCTTTGGAATTGTTACGGAATAAAAGTTAAACTAACCTTTTTTGGTCAATAATGATCTCATTCGTTCTTTACCTCAGTATTTTAATCAAAGCAAACTAAATTATATTTGGTAACATTAATGCTAATAATAAAATAAATAACATCTCTTCTATATACTTCTAAAATTCCCTGGATGACAGTGGGAATGATTTATATTATTTTCTTTCCTTATTGAGACTTTTCATCTCCGTCATAGTTTTTACCAAATGAATAAAGAGTTATTAACAAAACTTGACATTATTTCTTAAATAAAAACAATAACAATTAACCTAACTTTCATTTACATCGGTTAATATTCCACTTGTTCTATTTCATTCTATTATTACCAACCTTATCATTTGCCTTTTGACAGTAGACTTTCCGGCAATAACAGTTGATAAGAAAAAAAAAAGAATTCTCGAGCTTGAAAAGCACATGCTAGTGAATACGCATTTTGGCGGATTTTCAAAGATATTGTTCGTTTGAAGAGGAATTAGTTAATATTTGGGCACAAATATTGCACTTTTTGCGGATCCAGTTTTTTCCAAAACCGAAAGGTATCGGTATCCAATATTACTTCAACTGAAGTCACTTTTGGGCCCCCTTCCATCCAAGGTGAGTCTTCTGTCTACACTTTTACTTATAAAGCACATTTATTTTTACCTGGTTTATTTTCTAAGGCACTATTACTTTTTTTAGGCCCTTAAATTTTTTATACAATCTAGAACTAATCTCTCTTGTATACATACAAAATATCCGAAGCTCTTATCTACATTAGTTTCCTATCGAGGTTTAACTAAGGTGGTTCCAATAGTCTTTACTCGTACCAGGGATTCCAGTACTTCGCGAAGAGTCTCATACAGAATATTTGACTGTCGTCTGGTTTACCCAATACATCAGCTTCCTGAGACCAGAAATGAAAGCAGCTGGAACAAACAGATAAGCTCAATATAGTAATTTTAGTCTCATTAAACTTCATATTAGTATTAACAATAAGAACCGTAGTTTCTCAGTTAATTAAGCATGCATTTTATTTGAATTCCTAGACATTGTTTACTGAAAAAGCTTTATATATTGCTAGTAATCGAATGCTATAAAATTGTCTTACCTTTTCTTAATATATTTCAATCTGATAGTTAGGTGCATGCTCAGTATAGGCTTGCATCAGAACTTGTAAATATAAATACGTATTTGTATATCAGATCTTTATTCAACTTGTCGTAAATGAACGCTTGATGAACTACCAGAATAGCTTCACTTTTAGGGAAATAAAACCACAATAAAAGGAAAAACTTGCACTCATTTTACCTTTCCCAAATATATTCCCGGGCTTAGAGTTGTTTTATTATTAACAAACAAATAAGGCCCGTAGAAATTGGCGCCCAACGTGGGGCCCGACATGGTGACTTAAAAATAAATAAAAAACTTCTTAAATTAATTAAAATACAAAAAATTAAACATCATTCTAGTAAACAAAAATCTTTGAAATGAAACTTCTTTTAAAAAAGAAAGATGTTTTAATCTTGGTCGCTTCCAAACTCTGAGTTTTCATCCATATCCGGCTCAGGTAAGTTGTCCATGATGTCACGACTTGTTTTTAAAGATTTATAAAAATTATGATAAGTCCTAGCAATCGCTAAGTCTTCACAAATGTTTTGCAAATATTTTTTCTTTGCTAAGCTTTGTTTATTAAAGCTGTTGTGGGACGACCACGATTTTTAGTTTTGCGGCAGTCTATCTCAACAAAATCTCCAGAAAAATCAGTTTTGTGATAGAATTTTGATGGCTGCTCTTTTAAATAGCGAAGCCAGCAAAATCTTCTCCGGGGTATTTTAAAACTAAGAGAAATGCTTGAAAAAGCCTTGAAGTCAAAAAACTCAAACAACATGTTTTTTACATTAAAATACTCCGGTGATACACGAGCATCCCTTATTAATTGTGCCCAGCCATCAGGTGTAAACACTGGTACATACTTTGCCTTTCTTTCAACTTTGGAGTGAATGGAGTCACACTCCATTTCACTGTGACCAGTTTCAAAAAAACGGTGATCAATTATCTTCAATGACTGATGATTGCTAAGGAGTTGCATACACTTGGAAGCAAACAATTTCACCAATCTGATAAATTTTAAGTGCCGAAAACACGAATGTGGCACATTCACTATTTTGGAACTCGCTCAAACTGCAATGCCAAAAACACCAATGTGGTACATTCGCGCCTTAGGTATTGAAGCGACTGCTAAATTCCCACTTTCTCAAATTAGACTCGCGGTGCACATTGGTGGCTTTGGCATTGAAAACTTTCAAGGTTAACACGTCTGCTAAAGCACTTAGGCAAAAAATGCAAAATTTGCACATTCGTGGTTTCGGCATTGTACCGACATATGGTTTAAATTGGGTGGCATGGAGGAAAACGTTAAAGAGTGTTTCCATGTTGAGAAAATCAAAGATATACGTCACATAACGATGTTTATTCAACTTAATTAATTCATATAATTGTGGCTTTAGGCTTGTTGGATTAAAAGGATTATTTTTTTGTGCCAACCACTGTACCATATCATTTTTTTGGGAATTGGTGTTCGGTGCACGATTTATTGTATATTGTGATAAAAAGCATTATCACATACAACTATGGAATTTGCAGGTAAATTTGGTATACGTTTCTCTTCCACCCATTTTCTGTAATTTTGAGAATTTATCTAGTCGTTATAGTCATCAGACTTGCTTCTTGATTTAAATAATAATAGGCTGTTTTTAATAAACCCCATTTCACCTCCAGCATGAACTATTCCCAATAAACATTTTCGTTTGTATAATAGTAACCGTAAAGTTACCATCTCTATTTTATAAAACTGTAATTTATATAAGTTGAGCAAAGTAATATTTCTGTAACTCTTATGAACCCTTTACAACACTTAAATGGAGCAATTTATAAGAGTTGCGAACACCTTTATTTAGTAACGTTATAAAACCTATAAGTCTATAACTAAAAGTAACAGAAATATTTCCGGTACCTTTATAAAAATTTCTATAAAACTTCTTCTAGGAAGAGGATGGAATGATATTTAGTTTTATTACTGATTTGGTTACTCTTATAAACTTTTCCTATAGAGTTGTTGGTAACCTTACCATTACTAAATTATTTCTTTGTCAAGCTGTCATCTGTCATATTTCCAATATGTGTTTCATCTTTTTAGCATACATTGGTTATTATATTATGTTTCTTTTTGTTAATTCCACAATTTTAAACAATTTTTTTTTAATTTGTTCATAAAACGGAATCAATCATATGTTCTTATGATATAATGTAAAATAAGAGTCCAATCTGAAGTCAGTTTTCCAAAATTATGTTAAATATTTAATTTTTTATTCCTGTTTATATCTGCGTTTTAGAAAATTGTCATGGCGGATACAACCAACACTCTTATAAAAATAAGTTACCACAAAATTACTGTCGGTAACTGGTGATTCTATAAAACTACTAAGACTACTATAAATTCTTAAGTGTTAGTTGATTGTCACAGCACACCACAAGTGATGGTTAGAGAACTATTGGTGGTAATATTCAACGATAACGAAGCAAAAGAAGAAATTTTGACGAACTTAATCTCGAAAAACTTTACTACATACATTTTTACTTTTCTCTCTGTGTCGGTGTCTTGAGTCAGAGAAAATTCAATGTTTAAAATTGTTCAAAATAGAGAACTAGGGCGAAAAGCCCCATCATTAACCATTGTACCATCGGCATGGGAAAAAGACGGAACGTTATTTTGGCCCCCAACCAAGAAGAGGAGCCAAAACTCATCCTTTGAACTCTTATAAATAGGAAGACCATCTATGTTTATATTTATAGATATATTTGTTAAATGTTTAATGCTCTCATTACACTGTCTTATGGAAACTTCTAAACCCTGGTGCCAATAATGGCCTTCGCCCATTTGTTGTAATTTTAGTCGGTGTTCCTAACAATGTTCTGGGATCTAATGGTAAATTGTTATTTGGCACAATAGTTTCTTTAAATATCGCTGTAGTATATTATAGTTAATTGCCCATTTTCTCAAATCATTTATAAATATTTCATTTTTTTCTTTTAATTCTACATGTTCTGCATCAAGAATACGTTCTTGTTCTGCATCTTCAAATTCTGTTAGCCATTTCATTCTATAGTCATCATTGTCATTAGCATTCTCATTATTTTCAGAAAACACTGATGAGTTTGCAGTGGTCTCAATTTCATTATCAAAACTTTTCTTTTCTGTGTCATTTGTTGATAAAGTGGAACTGGAAGATACCTGTCGATTAACGAAAGTGGTACTTTTTAATTTAACAGAAGATGCTGGCACTATTTGTGTTATTCTGGAGAAACGCCTAGAAACTTTCCGGCAAAATGTACTGCAGTACTTGATTTTTTTCCAGCTATTAATCATAGTTATATTCACAATTATAGAAGTAGTTAATAAAGTATGATCCAGACCACTCCTCTTTTAGGTTAACTTTTTACTGAGAACACAAAGAGAAAACATCAGTTACCCAAAGTTTCATAACATATTTATAAAATAACTTGTCACTAAAAGTTTCATAAGGCATTTATAAAAAAACTTAAGTATCTCAAGTTTTAAAAAGGCAAACAACGATGCTAACTCAGAAACCATTAGTTTTATTGCAGAAGTAACGGCAAACCTTATATAAATTTGTTATATAAATTGAGGTAACGATTACTGCAAGTTTTATAACACAGTTATATAAATAGTTACAACACTTCATTATAATAATGTTATAAATGAAACTAACTGTTTCTAATTAATTCCACTATTTAATTGAAAGATTTATGAAAATTATTAAAGGATATTGATAATTATTTCGATATTGACATATCATCGTCAGAATGACAGAAGTGATACCTACTTGATGTTTAATATTTTGGCTAGACCAAATAGTGACCTATCTTGTGATTGACTTAATATATATGAATAGAAAAAAGAAGAAGATATGATTTTACAAATATTAAAGCTTAGGTATTATTAGCCCTATGGGGATATCCTGGATATCTTTTTCCCATTTAAGATCAGTTCTTGTTTCTTATCACAAATATGCAGTACTTCTAGTTCTGTGTTAGGTGTTAATGAATGTTTTGTGTCACAGAACTAGAAGTACTGCATATTTGTGATAAGAAACAAGAACTAGATTTCCTTGAAGAACTAGAAATAAGAAGACACTTAAGAGACCCACAATATGAAGTTGTCAATGAACAGATAAATCTAGGGAGCTCTCCACTAATAAATTGTCTTCTTAAGTAACTATTGTAAAGATCAGCAGATATAGTTTTCCTTGGTTTTCTATATCATTGCACATTTATACTGATCTTAAATGGGAAAAAGATATCCAGGATATCCCCATAGGGCTAATAATACCTAAGCTTTAATATTTGTAAAATCATATCTTCTTCTTTTTTCTATTCATATATATTAAGTCAATCACAAGATAGGTCACTTACTATTTGGTCTAGCCAAAATATTAAACATCAAGTAGGTATCACATAAAATGTAACTTCTGTCATTCTGACGATGATATGTCAATATTGAAATAATTATCAATATCCTTTAATAATTTTCATAAATCTTTCAATTAAATAGTGGAATTAATTAGAAACAGTTAGTTTCATTTATAACATTAATATGAGTAGATTCCACAAAGTAAGGGTCCAAACAGTAAATTCACTTCATTATAAATCTAGAACTTACAGTAATGGCATAAAACCCTAATAAACCTAATTTACTATGAGTGTTGCAATAAAACTTCAAAACATTTCCCTATATAATTGTGTAACCTTTATAAATACATTATAAAAATATCAGTTACTACAAGTAACGAAAATTGTTTATTGGGTTATCAACCGATTGCCTTCAGAAATTATAGTACAAAGGCCCAATGTGGACTTAAATCTCGTCGACAAATACAATTGGTCTGTTTTGACTTCGAAAATATGTTAGACATCTAGTTTGATATACTTCTTTCCCGAGTACTACAACAACAACAAAATTCAAAAACAAAAGAAATTTTTTTATTTTTCCTGGAGAGACGTCGATTTTTATTTCGTTTTTCAATCAACTGTCGCTTAGTAGGTACATATTAAAGAAAAGGGAGAGAAATATTTTTACCTAAAAATTTAATCGCTTGGTATCTTTTTCACGTCCTTAGTAAATTTACATAATACATAATTAATTTTGTTTCAAGCTACAAGACGTTCTTATAAGTTTCCATTTTAAAGTTGCTCTCATCCGTGCCAAAGGGTTGAGATGACGTTGAATAAACAAGAAGACGAATCTAAAGCGCTTCCTTAATTAATAAACTTCTACTAATGAAAGAAATAATTAATTTCAGCCTACCACTGTACTCTCGACATTTCATCGCTGCTTTGAACAAATGCTGGAAGTTTTACCAACATCAGCCTCGAGAATTTTGTCGAAAAATTTTCATATAGTTACCTAGATTAATAGATATTATGAATTTCAATGAATAAACATTGACAACATTAAAGGTAATCACCAAAACCTCTTTTCCAAATTTTCTAGGGCAAATGGCTCTATGAGAAAACTGTTTTCTTTCGAATAAAGAAACCTGATTATAAGAATGCATAGAAATACCCACCATTATTAATAACTTTGAGTCAACTTAGTTTATTGAACTAAAAACTCACATTCTGCAGCACCTTTAGGTATGTGAAATCTTCAGACACTTAATTGAGAGAGAGATTAAACATTATTTTTTGTACCTTCTGTATGTTCCTTGTGGTAAATTCATTACTTTCTTCGTTATTTTCTTGGGAAATAAAACCACAATCTTGTTTTCATATTTTCACTTTCACTTTTCACAAGAAGAAATAGAACAGGAAGTGATGGATGAAGGTTGGCTAGGAATTTTTGGTAGATCGAGGAAGGTAAAACGAACGCCTGATAAGACGGGGGAGACGAGCGGTTGGAGTGATAGGGAATAGAGGTGAAGGTGGGAAATCCTTTGATAGCAGATGAGAAGGTAAAGGAGGTATGGGTGACCAAGGAAGACAGTGGAATGGAGAAGGGGATACAGAGGATGTTTAGGGATAGGTACCCTATGCTAGGAGGAAAAGGAGAGGAAATTGAGTAAGGGGGTAAGTAAGGGGGTAAGGGTGAGACGGAGGAGTTGATCTGTCGGATGGAGGGAGATTGTAGGGATGAGAAGAAGGTGTTCGAGTTGATGAGGCGGCTGTTTGAGAAAGTGGGGAGCGGGGACAGCATTGGACTCCATAAGCTTGAGCAGGTGGAAGTGGAGGTGCTGAAGAAGATGGTGGCGTGGGTGAGAGGTGACGGAGAGGAGGCGGAGGTAACAATCTATACAGATGGGGAAAAGGAAAAGAAGAGTAGGAATGGGGTGGTAATCCTGAAGGATATCGGGGAAGTCGATCAGGAGAGGATCGAGAGGATTAAGAAGGGGCTTGGGGAGATGAAAGAGGAGTGCGTGGATAGACTCAGAGTCTCAAGAAATGGGGAGGTGGTTATAGAGGAAAAGAAGGGGGTTGAGGTGAGGGTAATTCTGGAGGAGGTGGAAAGGATGACTGGAGCTAGCGGGGAGTGGAACAAAAACCATAAAAGTGGTAGGGATAGTCCCTTGGATGAAAGATGAAGGGGTGAGGGTGAAAATTGAGAAATTGATTGGAAAAGAAACAAAGGTGATTAAAGTGGTAAGGGATAGGAACGGGATGAAAATGGAGGTGGTGAAGGCGGAATGGGAAAAAAAGGAACGGAGACTAGATTGGGGTGGAACAGGGTGACTATTGCAGAGGGTAGAGAGGAGGGCAGATGCTTTGGATGTGGGGAGAAGGGGCACAAAGTAGCAGGGTGTAAGGTGAAGGGAGTCAAGGAGAGGAGTAAGTGAGGATCACACAGCCAGATACTGTCGGCAGGCCTTTCTTTGAGATTGGGAGAAGGAGATTATAGAGAAACTGTTCACAGGGGGAGAAGGAGGAGTGGGGGGCAGAATTCGAGGAATCCAGGATACTAGGGGGGCAGTGAAAATGAGTGGGATAAGGCCGGTAGAGAAGTGGAAAGTAGAGGAGAGGGGGAAAAACATTAAAGTGAGGAAAGCCCCAAGGATAGTTGGCCTGAGGGGTGATATGATGAAGAGGCTGTTGGATGACAATGGGGAGTACTTCTGGGAACTATTCAACAGGGTGCTGAGGGAGGAAGAGCTCCCGGAAGGATGGAAGGTGGCCAGGGTGATACTGATGAAGAAGGCGGGTAGAGAGGGGAAGCGGGCGGGGGACTACAGGCCTATCAGCCTGCTGGGTGGTATGGGTAAATTGATGGAGGGGATAATAAAGGGTAGGATTGAGGAGGAAGTTGGTAGGAATGGGGGTTTTAGGGTTCACGAAGGGTAAATCTTGCATCTCGGCACTGGCAAGGTGATGGGCTTGGTGGAAAGAGCTAGGAAGGGCAGCTGGAGGAAGAAGAAATTGGCCATACTCGTGTTCTTCGACATCGGGTACGCGTTCAACAGTGTCAGCAAACGGGCAGTGTTGAGCGCGTTGCTGAGGCTTGGAGTGGGGCAGAGGTTGGTGGAGGACTACCTGACGGGGCGTGTGATTGTAGACTCCAGAGGGAGGAGGTATGAGACGGAGGCTGGAGTGCCTCAGGGCTCGGTTCTTGGACCGACGCTCTGGAAGTGTGTGTTTGATGTGGTTTGTAGTATGTGGAGAGGGATGTGAGATTACGGTGTACGCGTACGATGTGTGTCTGGTATGTACGGCAAAGAGAGAGGCGGAGATAGAAAGAAAGGCGGAGAGAATGTGTAGGAAGATTGTGGAGAAGATAGAGCGGTGCGGACTGGAAGTGGTTGAAGATAAGACGGCGGGGTTGCTAGTGAAGGGACGAAGCAGGACGAGGGAAGTGGGGGTTATGGTTAAGGGAAGGAGAATTCGTATGGAGGAGTCTGTGAAAAACCTAGGGGTGTGGTTGGATAGTCAATTATCCTTCAAAACTCATATGTTAAAGGCGGCAGAGAAGGGTAAAGTGAGGATGCTGCCCTCACTTTACCCACTTTAGGCCATTCCTGCGGGTGCAGAGAGGTGCTGAGGGTGGTGCAGGGGTAGGTGGACTGGCAGCAGCGGTGCTGGCAAGGTCCTACCCATTGGACGTGATGGCTAGAGCCAGGAATAAACGCTAAAGGGGTGCGACCAGAGAGGAAGTACAGAAATGGATGGAGAAGCAAATGGAGAGAAGGTGGGAGGAGTACGAGGGCGCACTAAAAGGAGAGATTGGGAATAGGAGAGATTGGATGGACCGGAAATTCGGGGAGGTGAACTACTTTTTGACACAGGTGTATTTTTTGACATGGGTCGAGAGTAGGGTACCTCCACAAGATTGGGAAAAAGAGACTGGAGTGTACGAGAGGTGTGCAGTGGACGATGATGTGGGGCATGTGTTTAGAAGCTGGAGGACCGAGGAAGTGCTGCAGAAGTTGGAGAGGAAACTAGGGGAGGCGGTGTACTGGGAGAACATGGTGGAGATAATATGTGAGGGGGAAGGAGGAATGGCTGGGGGTGAGTGGAGTAGTGGAGAGCATGGTTAGGGGGAGGGAAGGACTCGATATGGCATGAGAGGTAGGAGTGATAGTAGGGAGAAGACGACGGTGTGAGCGGAGAGTGCAATTTTGGTTAAGTTATGTTAAAAAACATCATTTTACAGGCATGAAAAAAATTAAGGTCGATATTAGTAGTATATTACACTACAAGGGCAGACATTTTGAGATTCCTGCATCCGGATTCGCCTCTGGCATCATGGCGCGCAGTTCAGGATTCTCAAACTTTTTGCCCGTGTAGTATATATCTACTATTTTTTATTATACTTATCTGGAAACACCTGGTGTTTTTACAAAGACAGCGCACGGAAAATTTTTCCCGATCTCCGATTTTTTTTCCGTGCGCTAAATAAAAAAATACAATTGAAATTAGTTATGAGAAAAAACATTTTCTAAAACTAACATGAATTAAACTGACATAAAATAAAACATTGTCGATAATAAATATATTGTTGCTATGGAAATGTTAACCATGTTTGGTACTATTAAGAGGTATTATGATTACTTTGAAAATAAAATGTTCTAAATTTACTTCTTATCCTTTTTTGCGTTGTTTTCAGATAAGTAAAATAAAAAGTATCGTTCATTACACGTCCGGAAATGGATCTTCCCGAATTTGTCATGTGCATTTTCAGACTCGTAATGAAATACACTATTTCTTTATCCACGGCCGAAAGTACGTAGTTTCTGCTTCGACCTTCAGGCAGAGCGTCTAACATTGCGCCCCCTACCAAAGCACAAATTTCAGACTTTCTCCCTGGCGGTCGAAGCAGAAACTACGTGGACCATAGATGATGAAAAATAATTTTTTTGCCTTACCATTCTATTTTTTGTTTGTTATTGTTGCTTATCATTATTTTATGGTTCTTTGAGGTTATGCTACTGCACCGGCAGTTTTATATCTGCGGCTCAACGGCTGTTCGGGTTATTTGGCCCACGGGCCATCTATCCCAGATTAAATATTATTAATTTTTTACTGTATATTTTTAATTTTAGAGACATGCCAACAGAATAAGATATCCAAAAAGGAAATGTAAAAAGAGGAAAGTGGACTAAAGAAGACCTAATTGGAGCTACAGAGCGACAGAGAAGCGTATCGCACAACATTCTTCCTCCAACATTTCGAAGAACTCTCGGGCCACCCTCTGTTTTTGGTATCCAGAATGAATTAAAAATAAAGTTTGATATAAAAAACTACAAATACACGGGTTTGCACCAGCTCGTGAATGTGTCAGAGCAATGGCGTTTAACTTGGCAGAACAGCTGACAATTAAGCACACAATTAATAAATATAAGAAGAACAGAAATCTCGTCGTACTTTAATTTATTGGAAACAACATTAATGGAAGCTGGTTTAATAAACAAGTCGGGTCACAATATTTATTATGGATGAGACGGGTCTACAATTGAACAATAAACCGGGCTATGTTATGGCAGAGAAAGGCTCAAAAAATGTTGCTGCAATTACGTCATCTGAAAAGGGAGAAACAATAACAGTAATTTCGTGTTGTAATGCAGAAGATTTTTACATACCGCCTGCTTGTATATTCAAGGCTAAAAACAAAAAAGCAATAGCCATGCCAGCCATTGTATTTCTGCAGAAATGCTTGAATACGCCCATGATCACGGTACTATACTTTTTTGCTTACCTGGTCATACCACGCAGTTCCTTCAACCCTTAGACATGTGTTTCTCTAAAAGTTTAAAAGCATATTTTAATAATGCTTGTAATACCTACATATGTAAAAGCAAATTCAACTAGAAAAATGTCTCGCTTACAATTTGGACAACTGTTGTCGGAGGGGTGGTCGAAAGCAGCGACAGTTGATAATGCCAAGTTGGCATTTAACTCAACAGGAATTTGCCCTTTTAATCCTGAAGCTATACCAGAATATACCTAGTTGGGGTCCGAAGAAGAAGAGTAAAAATTTATATACCTAGGCCTAGAACTTATTTTCTCTTTACCTTTCAGTTAATGCAACGGAAACTGACCATACAAACAAAACTTAGATAGAAATCCTGCTAAAACCCCTCAGAAAGAAAACCAGGAAATTGCTTCTATGTCAGCCTCAAGTTTAAACAGACACTGCTCGACAAATTTTCTCAAGCCCATCATCAGCAGGCATTCAAAAAGTAAGAAAAGGGCAACACAAGTACCTGCTGTTTTAACATCTTCAGACCACATCTAAAAAAGAAAATCTGCTATAGCACGTAAGAAAGAAGAAGAACAGAAAAAAGGAATAAAGCGAAAGACCTCAATGATTAAAAAAAAGAAAAAAGAAGAATCATCAACGGACGATGATGATCAGATGAGTTGGTTACTTATTCTGACGATAGTTAAGAGGAAGAGGCTTCAACGGAATACCTTCGTTGTGGTGAAAATTTTAATGTTATAAAAAATGATGATTGGTTCCAACACTTACACTGCTAGAAGTGGTTCCATGAAAGTTGTTCTAAGTATTTGAACCTCTGTGATTTTTGTAGCAAAATATTATAAAAAAAAGGTGTTAGATTATGGTATTTGCCTTGGGCCATTTCACCCTATTTGCTTGGGCCAACTAGCCCATAGTATGCAGGAGAGATGGCACAATCAGCTTTTTTTTCAAAATAATTTTATAAGCTATTTATTTAAGTTTTCTTTAGAATAATATTTATAACTCAAAGTTATATGAGTTTTAATGTTAAATACATATTTTTCGTGTTATTGTCTCTAAGGGTTTGAGTTTTATGCCGTTAAAAAAAAGGTAAGCCATCTACCCTGGAGTTACCCTAGGTCTTAGGTACCAGCGCTGATTGATATTATCAATCAACGATACCAGTCAACAAACCACTCTCTTCATCAATATAGAGCAATGATCAGACGAAAAAATAAAATCGTGGGCGTAACGTAACCTGAGTAAATATGTAAATAGCATTTATAATGATATGACTGTTGATAAAAATTCACGCGTCCCACAATTTTATTTTTTTGTCTGATCAATGCCCTAGATTGATTAGGAGAGTGGTTTGTTGACTGGTACCTAAGACCCATTGAAATATTTTCTAACGTTTAGAATGTATATCCACATCATTATTATCTTTATTTTCAATAAAACCGTGTAATTTAGAAATTTTTTTTTACTTATTTTATATACGCAAAAGGAATTTGGTTGGTTCATTATCTCAAGAAAGGTAAAACAATGCAGCCTTTTGCACATCCATTTGATATAAAAATTCGTACAAAAAAAAGAAAAATATTGTTTCACTGAGGCGATGCACCTAATCACAAAAGTGTTTTGTCCATGGCTGATTTCAAGGTGTTAAAGAACGAATTGCTTGAGCATTCGCCTTATTTACCAGATTTAGCTTCTTACTACTATTTCATCATAAACTTAAAACAATTCCTCCATGGAAAGCGGTTTATGCCGAATGAAAAGGTCATAGCAGCCATTGTCGTATATTTCGCAGAGCTCCCAGAATGTCATTAAAAGAATAGAATAAAATTATTAGAGCAGCGTTGAAATTATTAATTGATATTATAGAAATTTTTACAAATCAATTAATCCCTTATAAATATTTTATTATACGCCTATGATAGGAAGAAATTGTTATAAATAAATGCTGGCGAACCCATATAAGTTTTGTCCATAGCAAAAATCGCCCAACATGCACATGATACAGTCGAGGTGCTCCAAGTCACATTAATATATTGGTGACTCGAATACATGAGTTCTGCTCCTACTAAATTTTCACTTAAATAATTTTCGTATTAACTTTGTACAATAATAAAAATCACATACTGATAATGGAACAGCCTACTTGAGTTTTTTTGTCACTCCTATTTGCATGGGATTTTAAGATGGGACCATATATCTGAATTAATTTTCATCTAGTCTATGCCCTCCGTGTATGCTTATGATGATGCTTTCTATACTTAATATATTCAACAACAAAAAATGCATTTTGATTTTTTCAATCACCTTGGTATACCTTGTAATTACCTTTAAATTCTGATAAAGCCTGTCGCGTAACAATAGGGTAGCAGAGCGGGCAAAATACCACGGTCTCAACGCCTGAAAATGTTTGCAATTTGTTTTGTTTTGAAGAACTAAATTTAGATTTAAAAAAATAAGCAAATAATGTAGCAAAAAATGGTCTATCAACCTCTTTATTTCCTAAAACTCATCTGAGGTAAGCTATAACGTCATTTTAATGAAATTTGCAAGGATGAATGCCTCCAAAATCCCAAAAGCTTGTTTAAAGTGAACGTATTCTAACGTGTATTGAACCTACAATTCCAGTGTCTTGCAACCTGCCACTTTGCAAAATTTAACCGATGTCTTTGCTTATAGTCCGGGTAAGTAAGGTCGAAAATCCTACCTAAGAGAGAGAGAGAGAGAGAGAGATAATCACAATCTAACATCTCCAGTCTCTCTATACATCTGGACAGTTTCGAAAAAGGTTGATCTGTTAATAACGTGTTGAGAATTAAATATCAGTGCGTGTAACTTCTTCATACGTTCTTTCCTTGTCGCTAAAGCCTCGTGAAATTAGAATTTGTATGCGTTTTGTATCACTTAGATATGCCATTTCATAAAGTGATTGACATTAACTAATTTTGACAGTTCACTAATATTTATTTGCAAAGCATAGTTGGGAATAAATACTTATTATGTAATTGTCGATATCGGCGTAACCATAGAATATGGGCTTAGGGTACCTTATAACAAAGTTAATCTAGAAATCGTAAGGATTCATAAAATCATATATTTCAATGTGTTCAATTTAAAAAATCAATAGCTGAAGTCACTACGCTTTCCAGTTCTACCCTGTAAGTTTTGTTGTTACATGAAAATATGCTCCCATGGCAACCTTGCAGAACGTGTTAAAATCTTTTTTTATTTGTGACCCTGTATAAAAAATACTTATTTGCCTTCTTTACTAAGGAAATTCTCAGTCCACTTTTAGACACGTAATACCAAAGTCACCACGTAAAAAGTCAATGCTTCACAAAATTTGGTTAGACCGGCAGCATAAATTTACATCACTTCGTGATTATAAAGATGAAACTACAATGAGAAGCTTTTGTACATTATTACGGTATGTATGTAGATATATGTATGTATGTAGGTAGCTATATTGGGGACTGAGACCTAAAAGATCTGTTGTACACCCTTTCTTCTACTTACTTCCCGAGGAAAGCAGCTCCTTTAGACATTTCCTGGAGGAATTTTAGGATATCTGCAGGCTTTAGTTTAGGTATATATGTATGTATGTATATTGGGGTAACATTCACTGAGACTTAAAAGATCTATTGTGCCCCTTTCTTCAACTTAGTTCCTGAGAAAAGTCTCAGAGACTAGTAGCTCCTTTAGTACTATTTCCCGGAGGAATTTTAGGATATCTGCTGGCTTTAATGTCCCTCTTCTATCCAGTAATCTCCTAGGTGCTGTGCCCTAGGATTCTGAATTGCTGCGCAATTCGCAAGTATGTGGATGGAGGTTTCTTCTTCCATGCCACATAATCTAAATTCTTCTTCCTCCACTATTTTGAGCTTTTTCAGGTGCCCAATCTAAGTGCAGTTTTACTTTGACTTATGCGTTCATTTGATCTCAACAGGTTGTAGTCATCCAGAAGAATCTTTGATTGTCTAAGCCCTATTAGATCTTTCCAATGATCAGATCTTCTTCATTTTTCGCCTTTGCCTATTTCTTCCAATATTACATTGGAGCTGATACCGCGGTATATTTACCGTCAAAGCCATGTATGTGTTGACCCTACTTTTCGCCATGACTTTGTAGAGTCTTGCCGCAGCAGGTGTTGTGTTTATATCTTCACAGAATTTTCTAAGGCTATTTCTTTTAGCTTTTCTAATTTCCTTGTAGTGGATGTTTCTCACCTAGGTTTATCTCTGCCAGTCTCCGGTGAGTTTTGCTCTATTAAAAAGGTCCCGGGTTTGAGTTCTTGATTCTGATAGATGTTTATTCCACCAGGATGCTTAGTTTAGGCTTCTAACCAGTAGTCTCCTAGGTGTTGTACCCTAGGATACTGAATTTCTATGCAATCCGCAAGTATGTGGATGGAGGTTTCTTCTTCCATACACTTCTAACTTCTTACATTATGGTAGAGTCACATCCGATTAATTTGCCAGGGGAATGGGATGGTAGGTAAAGTTACGCCATTAGATAAAGTACTATGAAAATAATTGTTGTGCCTAATACACACGATTAATTCATAGGTTCTTTTCAAATAATTTATTTCTTTTTTTGGCAACTATACTTAAGTTATTTTTTTCCAACAACAATGTAGTATGAACTGTTTCTTATATAAAAATATAAACTGCACGTGTCTTCCTATTCCTAAACACATACCTGTAATAATGAATACATTGTTTACATTCCTCCATGTCAATGTTTGTTTTGTCTGACATATTGCGAATGGCGAAAAGGTAATTTCCTGTCGACTTTTGCTCTTCTATCCCGTTATTGCTTACTCGTCGCTACCCTCACCAGTCCATTATTATATTAGATTTTATAGATTGTGTCAAGAAAACTATATACCTGGAGTATGTACGACGACATATATAGAGAGAGAGAGAGCTATATGCGGCGGTCTTGAAACATCGAAATTGATAAATACAATTTTTTTTCTCCACTCAATCTCCCGGAAACAAAACTAATTTAAAATACAAATAAAATGATTTTCAGGACCAGTTGGATTCTCAATATACAGGGTGTGGAACAAACCGCCGATTAGATATATCTCGAGAACTGGAGGTGTCTAAAAAGTGAAAACTGGGTGTTTTCTCTTTTTTCTCCTTCCGGTTATTCCAGAAGTTGCTTATAACTCTATATACAGCGTGTCCCAAGTTATAGTTTACAGGCAATATCTCGCTCAATTTAAAAAGATGATCCAATACTGTAAAAACTGTTTTGAATTGCATCAAAATTCCTTCCTAATAGAAACTTTATTTCGCTTAACACTCCTATGGCAGCCACCTAGGGCTTCACACGAGGGCGAGATTTTTCTCGTCTCGAAAAAGCAATACGAGATATTTTTGAAAATATTATAGGCGATACCAAGACCACATTCAGCGCAAACCAAGAGTCTCGTTTTTGGTCTCGTAAAATTTTTTTTATGAAGTTCCTATCAGAAAAATTAGAAGAGGTCTACATAGACAACAATACATTTTACAATATTTAAAATCTGGTGACCACCTGTGAAATATTTTATTGTAAATTAAGAAAAAAAACTCAAAGTTAATACTCATAGAGGGTCATAAACGGGTGTACTATTGAAGAGGTTTTTTTGGCTCGAAATTTTCTATCAGGAAGATTCTCTTATTTACTACAGACATACAGTATAGTAGTTTGTGCAACTATTGTGGATATGATGGCCATATCGCACGAGGACGAAGTTTGAGCACGACGCCGTAGGCGGAGTGCTCAATCGTCCGAGAGCGATATGGATAATCCACACGAGTCGAACAGTATATTTTTTCTACGACCCAATTAAGAAAAAATCTAGAAAATAAACATTTTATTAAACTATAATATAACTTCAAATTAAAATTTTTTTATAATTTTACTATTATTATTATTTAGAAATAAAATTAAAATTAAAAAAAAATTTCCCAACGAAGAATCGAACACTGATCTACCGCGTGAGAGGCTGGGATACTTACCACTGGACTACCGATGAATATACTAATCATCTATCTATACTGTCAAATGTATTACATAAAAACTGACGTTTGTCAGGAGTACCCTTAAATATTCAATTTATTCTGTTTCTATACGTTATATGTCTCCTTTGCGGCTAAGCGAATATCTGGTGGAAAATTATTTATTGATTCATCACTGGAATCACTCATTTTTACTAATATTTTTCTTAAAAACTATAGAAATATTTTGACAAGTTATTTTGACGTTTCTATGAAATTGAAAAAAGATTAGTTGGCGGGTACTAAACGCAAATGCTGATTGGTGGATTTCATATACGTTCTAGGATGTATATGAAATATATGATATCCGTTCAGTTAACCGGAATGGCCTACATTTACATTCTGTAAATTGTGCAGAAAATGGATAATATACATGTGGGTGTAGAAAAAACTCTTTTTATATTTGACGCGCCCTTTTTCAATACCTATATAAAAGAATTAAATATAGAGAATTTCCACTATAATCGCCAATGTGTTTTGTCTAAATTATACATCGATTGTTTTACAAATACGCGATTTTTTGAAATAATATTAATTATTATGTTTGTTATAAACTTGCGATAATTAAGATTATCTTTCAAGAAAAAATAGAATTTACAAATATAAAAGCTATACTATCTATATTTCTTTTTCCGTATGAGCAAAGTGCCTCATTATTCGTTCAAAGGTACTATAAATATAGGGTGAGTCTTTCTTTTTTTCTATGTGGAATAAAATGATAAAACAGGTCGGTTTTATCAAAACTCGCCTCAAATACAATAGGGTGGTAAAATTCGGCGCAATGGTTAAGGATTCATTATGATTATAAGCCTTTAAATTAAATCTTTTAGAAGCCTTTGAGATAAATAAAAACAAATATTCAGGTAATGTTCTTAACGACCAAATAGATATCAACCATTCCCCCTTATTAAACTTATTTACCTAAAAGATAGGTCAGGAGTGATTGTTGTGAATGAATTTCCAGATAAACTTGGTCAATAATTTTGTTAATATTCGTAGAATTCGGTATTTAGGCACTTTTTGTACTTTATTTCCATATAAACATTTTGTAGGTAATACTTTGTCAATATTCTTGAAATTCCGTAAATTCCGATTATTTTCTACAGTAGGTATGCTATTATGACAAAATCACGTACATCATTGAAAGATGATGTGATGCAAGCGTTACTATGTTTAAATTCTTGGTCATCAAAAATTATTTATGGATTTTATTAACAATAAGGTACGTGAAGGGAATATGCCCACGTTAAGAAGATCCCTAAATAAAACACAGAAAAAATCGACTTTTTGTTTCTGCTTAATGCAAGAAATACTCTTATTGCTTTATAGAATAACTTTCTTGGGGAAAAAAATAATACATCTATTTTTATGTGTTTTTTTAAAAAAAAATTATCAACCTAAGCTGGTAATATGCCCATAGTGTGTTGTTAGTATGCTCATCGATAACTCTAACAGTATCAAGCAAACAAGTATTTTTTATATTTATTAACAAAATAAATGATTCTGCAGGCTTTGTAACAACTGAAACGCAAATAAAACAAAACTTACATAACTCTAAAAACAACAAAGTTTTCAATACAAAACTATCTAACTAACATTTTTTGGTTCCTTTAAGGAAAGGCTGCACACATTTTTAAACTGTAACCTAATCTAATTACGAACAGTCTGGACAAACAAACTTAATTTTATCATTTTTGGCAAGACCTGCGCATTCTTCGTGAACGTAGACGAAGCAAATTGTGCACAGCCTCATATATGTTTGTTCATCTTCATGACAAAGTTTGCAGTACTAGGAATCTTTGTTTTTCCGCGTTTGTTTGGTCTGTACAGAAATTTTTATCACGGCTCTTTTCAGCTTCTCTATTTTGTTGCTCTTTTATTTTTTCCTTGTTGAAAACGTCTCTTTTATCCACCAATGCTTTGCTATTGATGGCCTTTTATCTATCTGTTCTCTTTACTTGCTCCTTATATGGCGTTTCTAGCATCTCTGTAAAACTTATATCATGTCCTTCTTTTTCTTCCGTTTATTTGCTACTTTCTTCATGTAATTTCTCATTCTCATATTGTTGTTTTGTAAAATCTTCCTTACTTTATTTGTTTTCCGACTATGCCACTTTTTCTAGGATTCCTTGTTGAACTACATCTTCTTCTCGAGCTATATCTTCCTTTTTGTTCGTATTTTTCTCCTTATCTTCCATTCGTGTCACTATACAAAGATATGTCATCACTTGAACTGTCACTATCGCTAATTTCTTAGATTTTCGTTTTTGTTGTCTTGGTGGTTTTGCTTGCTTTGGAGGTGTATTTTCTATGAAACCTTGTTGGTAGTTTCTTCGCTGACATAATCCTGAAGGCCCTGGTTGTGGTGAAATATCTCTAAAGTTATCAATTATTCTCCTGCTATTAATTTCCAAAGACCCTGTTTGTTCTGAAGTTTTTTGTAGCTGTTCTTCTTCGGAACAATTTTCTTCAATTGGTAATTGTGTTAAAGTACTTGGAACAAAAGCGAGATCGGAAATCGCTTCGGGATTAAATGGATATATCCCCGTGGCAGAAAAACCAGATGCAACATTTTTTGGTGTTACACAGCTTTATCCCAAACGAGCGAAAATATCTCACCAAATCTCTGTTTGGTAATGCTTCTTTCTTTGTGCTTTCTTTGTTCATGGGCTGGAGTTCGTGGGTCGTGTTACTCGGGAGGCAAAATAGTGTGGTGTCATATGTATCAGAATTCTCTACAATAGATGTATCCAAGCACCATCAAAAATTAGGAGAACTTTTTCCTGGCAGTTTATACTTTCCTAGGTGTTTAAACCATTCATTGAAGGTTTCAATGGTCATGCTTCCTTTTTTCGTCATGAGAGTTAGGGTTCCCGGTGGTAGATGGTCGGACCACTCTGGCTTTAGCCTTTGCCCTTTATAAAAAAATGGCTGGGGGAATTCTTACTCCACTAACGTTGCCGCAGGAAATTACTGTCACATTTTCTCCGTGCTCTGGGACCGTTAGGTGCACTCGCTTTGCTCCTTTTTTAGCCAGAACAGTTTGTTGATGATGCAATGTTAACCTGCATCCCTTCTCGTCTACGTTGTATATCCTTTCTGGTTTATCCGTTGAATCAAGCTCCAATAAGACTTTTCTAAGTTTGTCGAAGTAATCTTTTACTATATACCTATTCAACTTCTGCGCTCTAGCCGGATTAAGATTTTGCGCCCGCCTAGAAGTGATTTCCGGATGACGATTTAATAACGCCTTCAGCCAATACCGGCCAGCTAATCGTTTTTCTTACGAAAAGGTATGAGGTATACGGTTTTTCTCACAATAGTTAAAAACACATTTTAGTAGAATCCGTTTGGTTAGAGGATAACCTACTTCAGCTAGTCGTACGATTCGGGACACCAATTCGGCTTAGGGCTTCACACGAGAGCGAGATTTTTCTCGTCTCGTCTCGTCTCGAAAAAGCGAGTCGAGACGAGACTAGGGCTTCACACGATAGCAAGATTTTTTTCGTCTTGTCTCGTTCTCGTCTCGAAAAAGCGAGACGAGACGAGATATTTTTGAAAATAATATGGGCGATACCGAGACCGAGACAGTGCAACACAGTTTTTTATGAAGCTTTTATTAGAAAAATGAGAAACGGTCTACATAGAGAACAATACATTTTACAATATATAAAATCTGCTAACCATCTGTAAAATATTTTATTGTAAATTTAAAGTAGTGAGTCTTTCTTTTTTTCTATGTGGAATAAAATGATAAAACAGGTCGGTTTTACCAAAATTAACCTGTATCGCCTCAAATACAATAGGGTCGTAAAATTCAGCAGACTGGTTAAGGTTTCATTAATAGGATAAGTCTTTAAATTAAACCTTTTAGAAGCTCTTGAGATAGATAAAAAAAGTTCTGGTAATCTTCTTAACCAACAAATGGATATCAACCATTCTCCCTTATTAAACTTATTTACCTAGTAGATATGCCAGGAGTAATTGTTGTGAATGAATTTCCAGGTCAAGTTGTTCAAAAATTTTGTTAATATTCGTTGAATTCCGTATTTAGGCATTTTTTGTACTTTATTTCCATGCAAACATTTTGTAATACTTTGTCAATATTCTTAAAATTCCGCATTTATGCACTGTATAACCTGTATATACCTTCACTCGTTTTCTTTGATTTTTGGACTTCAGTTACATTAAAATGTCAACGAGTGTGATTGTTATAAATATAGTTTAAAATAATTATTTATGGATTTTATTACCTATCAATATTTAGAATTAAGCGAGACGAGACGAGACAACCGGTAACAAGACGTGATCGAGACTTGAACGAGACGAGACAACCGGTAACGAGATGAGACCGAGACTTGAACGAGACAAGATTTTTTATACTCTCGCCCACTCTCGCCTCGAATGAAGCCCTAATTCGGCTTCATTTTCGGGACATTTTCGGCTTCATTTTCGGGACATTTTCGGCTTCATTTTCGGGACATTTTCTTCCAAGGTGCTGCTTTTTAGTTGTATTTTTACTTTCGTAATGACTTCGTCTAGGAATGTTAAATCTTTTCGAGACGGAGTTTTTTGACTCTCCATTTTGAATGGCCAGTAAAGCTTGTTGAAAATTTTTCTTGGTCCACTGTGATCGCAGACCCTTGCTGTTGTAAGGCGACATCTGCAAAAAGTAATAATTTAAAAATGTTAACATGAATCATTGTATGTAACAGTGCGCATATTACTTCTATTTAGGCATGGGCATATCAACAACCATGTAGTGTAGTAGTATTTCCTCTAATTTATAAACTAATATTTAAGTAGTCTCAGAAAAAAATTACACTAAAATGATCGCAAGGGAAAACTCTTTAAGACGCTGTACTTACCGTCTCAAAAATAGTTCACCACAAAGAGTGGCAACGTGACAAAATTTCGCTTTTTTTTATAACAGCCTAGCTCATCTCCCACGATCCAAGTCTCAAACTAAATTCAGATCAGGCGCCCACTGCTATAAATGGTGTCGGTTAATACCTGCTATGCCATCTGGTAGTATGTAGCGCAAGCAAGTAGAAATTATGGGGTGTGGGCATATTACCCACATGGGCATATTCCATTCACCTAGGTATACTTAATTTAGAATTAAGCGAGACGAGACCGAGACTCAATTTTTTCTGAATTGACGAGATCGAGACGAGATTTTTGATACTCTTGTCTCGTGTGAAGCCCTTCAGCCACCCCCCACTTTATATTTTCAAATGGCACCCCCTGTATATTTTCGTTGTTTCTAATGTTAATTTTTTTTGGAGCTAATAATAAAAATTTAAAACATTTTATTGGGGTCACTAGAAATCAAACTAGAAAATGCAGAAATCAAAAAAGATTTGCAAGAAACGAAAAACGTTTTAGAATAAATAGAAAGGGAGAGAAGGAAAAACAAGATCGTTATATCTGGTCTAAAAGTTGAGTTAAATGATTCAACAAAGTTGAAGAAAGTAATGAAAGGTTTTATACAAAACCATTTACAAATTAATAAAGCACCAAAAGCAGCAAACAAAATAGGAGAAAAGGTATGTGTAGTGGAGTTGGAAAACGAGATGGACAAAAGAGAGATTATGATGAATAAACACAAGATGAGAAATAAGATAAGTGAAAGAATGATATGACCAAAGAAGAAAGAGATAAATCGAAACAAATAAGAACTTTTGCAAGAATCGAGAAAGAGAGGGGCAATGAGGTCAAAATAGGTTACAATAAAGTCTTGGTGAACCGTGAAGAATGGAGATGGAGCAAAGAAATGAAAAAATTAGAGAAATTAATACCAAAAAACTAGTAAGTTTTTCTAGCACGGGAACTAACGGTAATGACACAGGCAATGAACAGGATACGAGCGCAATTACTGACATAAATCATAAAGAAATAAGAACGGAAAAGTCGAGGAAGAAAATAAAAATTGAGAACGAGAATTTAGAAAATAATAAAATAAATATTGATTGTGAAAAGAAAATAAAATTGGGAACGTGGAATATTAAAACTCTAACGGGAAAGGAGCATGAACTTATAGAAGAATTTGAACAAACAAAATTGGATGTACCTACTAGCAATTTGTGAGACGAAGAGAAAGGGAAATGGAATGAAGGAAATAAATAAAGGACATATACTTTTATATAGTGGAGTAAAACAAACAGATAGGGCCAAAGGCGGAGTGGGATGCATAATAAATAAAGATTTCATGAAATACATACAAACATGGGAATATATATCAGAAAGATTCCTAAAAGTTGAAATAAAAATGGAAGATGAAATGGCAACCTCACTGGTCATAACATATGGGCCAACTGAGGATGGAAAAACAAGTGTTAAAGACACTTACTGGGAAAAACTAAATGAGACAGTTGAAAATATAGAAAACAGACTAATAATCCTAGGAGACATTAATGGCAGAGTTGGTAAAAGAAAAGCAGGAGATAGTGATGTAATAGGACCTTTTGGCGAAAATGTCAGAAATGCCAATGTTCTCAGATTGATAAATTTTTGCGAAGAAAACAACCTAATGAAACGAAAAATCAGTAATTGACTACTTGTTAATAAGTAGAGAAAACAAAAAGGAAATACTAGATACCAGAGTCAGGAGAGGCCCCGAAATAAATAGCGATCATTATCTATTAGAAGCTAAAATGAAAATAAAAATAAAAAAGCAAAGACAGAATATGCAAGATAAATAAACCAAAAAAGATAACAAAGAGTTACAGACTCGCAGAAAAACAAGTAGCAATAAAATATACTAAACAGACAGAAAGTAGAGCTATTGATATAATAAAAGAAGGAGAAAACAAAAGTATAGAAGAACTATGGGATATGACAAAAAATATGATTCTAAACACAGCAGAAGAAGTATGTGGAACAACGGTTATAGTAAAGAATGGGAAGCAAACAAAATGGTGGACAAAAGAAATCAAGGAACAAGTAAAAATAAAAAAGAATCTATGGAAGAATTATTTAAGAACGAAAACCGAAATCAGCCAACAGAAATACAAAGAACAGAACACAAAAGTAAAAAATATGGTTAAAGAAGCAAAACGCAGAACTTGGGAGGATTTTGGTGTAAAAATGGAAAATGACCACAGAGGAAACCAAAAGTTGTTTTATAAAGTATTAAAAAATCTGAAGAAAAACAAATCTTTTGAACTTACACAAGTAAAAAATCAGAAGAAAGAAATAGTAACTGGTGATCAAGAAATAATTCAGTGCTGGAAACAATACTACCAAGAACTCTTAAGCCAAGACACACATGAGGAATACAGAAATGAGATAAACCAAGAAACTCAAGTTAACGATGAACAGATGGGAACTATATTAATCGAAGAACTAGATGAGGCAATTAAAAAGATAAAACGAGGAAAATCAGGAGGACACGACAAAATAACACCAGAGATGATAATTAACTTAGGAGAACAAGGAAGGCAACTACTTCTAATAGTACTTAATGAAGCCTGGAAATGTGTTCAAGTACCTGGTAGGTCACTCAGGCATATAAGTTTAATTTCAAAATAGCAATGAATAGACATCTACGCATATAATTTAAAGAAGATTTTACAACTTTCTCAAAATATTGTCTTATTAAATATTAACTTTGTTAACTTATTTGGTTGTTAATTATAGTAGGTAGTATATTTTGACTTGCATTTTTTTTGTTTATCAATGTAACATGGAATCTTAGGTTTTTCAAGTAATTAAAGTATAAATTTTGAGAAATAGCTCAAAATTGTACTTGAAGATTAAAAAAAAATTTCGAATTCGATCATTTTTCGTTTCTTTGCATTTTCTGAGATGATTTACCATAGTAGATAATGTAATTTTTTTTCAACCATCAGAAAGTAGAGATTTCAACGAACAAAAAGCCCACCGACTTATTTGAAAAAGCTGACATTTTGACGTGAGAATTTTCGATTGAAAATTAGGGTGCTTTTTCGATATTGAAACAAAATTAGGGGAAAAAATGAATTTTTTAAATCAAACAAATCACAGTGTGTTTGGGACATACATAAGGTAAGATTTCACAAAATTTCGTAAAAAAAACTTTTTTTTTCAAACGTCAGTAAATCTGTCATTTTTCGACTGTGTAGGCGACCGTAAAGTTTCATTTTTCCTCCGCCGGAGCTTTAGTTTTCATTTTCCCGCCGGCGGAGGGAAAAGTGTTATCATAGCAACATAGATAGAAACAAGAAAACAAGCGTCAACAACTCAAGATTTATTAAACTAAAAACAAAACTAAAACTTTTATTTATCATTCAAATGAATATTGAATGTACAATACGCAATAATTGTAAAAAATAAATTAATATTGTTGACAGTGTCCACTAACAGCTGTATGTTACATTACTATAGCAACAACCTGTGCCTACTCACCGACACCGGTCTAAACCGCCTTGCGAACCCAATTATTTTTAAAAATCATTACTATCAAAAAGAGACGTTTTTGCATTAATTTGTCGACATTTGAAGTAAAAACAGCATATTTTATTTGGAGGAAAAGTTACTTTTCATGACTTGCTCTCTATTACCACAGCCTCACTCCTTTCGGCTGTTAAACACGAGCGCGTCATGAAAAGTATCACTTTTCCTCCATATAAAATAATATACTATTTTGTAAAAGGTAAAAATAAGAAACCAAAAATTTGGTTATTTGAGTTGTTCACAAGAATTTTGAGGTTATGTGAAAAAAGTGTGGATACAAAAGTTGTAGATCGTCACATTACCTACAACCTTGCCATTTAACTTTTTTCCATCGGTTTTGTAGTTTAGCCGGAAATCGAGATAAACCGTTTTGTACCCTTAAAAACTCACCCCCTACCCCTTCCCGATCTCAAATCGCCCTTAAATTATTTTTCCTTCCATTTTTCTTGTATTTTCTTCCTTTTCCAATGGGTTCCATCCTACTATAAATTTTTCTTCACTTTTTACCATTTTCAAAGGCTTCAGCCCAGGTCCACAGTGTCGATGTAAAACCGCCATGCACTTTCCTTATTTCACGTCCGCCTATAGATTTAATATTCCGTTAATAAGCTAAAAAATAAAATACATTTTTTTTAAAATATACCGATTATAAATTTTTCTGATTTAAATACCTAGTTTAATTGATACCTAATTATAATGTCATAGTAACTTTTTTATATTCAATATTTTTCTGTAAAACTGATATTTCCAATTTAATTTGAAAAAAAAATATTGCATCCAAAATGGTGAATATAATTTGTCTACTTTTTAATATTGGTTGATTAGTTCAACCACGATGACCAGAAACGTCATTTATCATCGACCATCGACCACTTTACACATTTGAAATTAGACAAGCGTGATCGATTGGTTCTGTCCGATGAATTTATAGGAAACGTGTCCATATACGATAACAGATATACCATAACAGTTTTACATGTTAAGGTAATTTCTCCAATACCTACATAATAAGCTCTCAGAACAATAACAAATAATACATTTTGTTTTACAATTTAATTTTCTTGGAATAGTCGGCTCAGGTTTTGTTTGTATCAAAAATATTTGAGTAAATCGAACAATATTCAAGGATTATCCTATAAGTATGGAGCACCATCTGAATGTATTAAAAAGTGTCCATCGAAAGGGAGCAAATGAAGGTGGCGCCATAGAAGCAAGTGGAAAGATTTTAAAAACAGCGCCATTAATAATTATTAGAGTCAGATAAAAAATTAAAAAAGGAAAGAACTATACCTACTTTCGGTTTATTACAGCGCGCATTTTGAAATTATTATAGACAAACATACATAGGTATGAAATATAGTTATATATACCTAAATATATATAAATTTACATCATTTCCATTAGCTACACGAGCGACATTTTGGTGAATCTTTTTTAATTTGCTGTTTACAAGTGGATACTTTTTCAACTTGTTCCCCATACAAGATGGTTCTCCTTCCTTCTACCTTCCATACCTATATCTAAGGTAACTTTTTCGCAGGACTTATCAAAACCTGACTACCATTATATGCAGTTAAACCGGTGATTATTGCAATTGGACCTGACCAGGAATAGTATATTGTGCAACAAGTGGGGAAAGTTCAACTTTTCTCATACTTTTTCTACAACTGCACAAATTTAAAGAATACAAGTAAAGTAACTTAATATTTATTTGTATGGTTAGTAAAACAAAAAGAAAAGGTGAGCGGTCGTCGGTCCGCCGACAGAAGCTTGCTTCTTATGCACAATAGAATGACTATTTTGTCCATTTTTGTCCATTTTTCAAAAATTTTGATAATTTTTGACAATTATTGACCATTTTTTCAAAATTTTTGACAGTTTTTTAAAATTTTAACAATTATTGACCATTTTTGACAATTATAGATCAATTTTGACAGTTTTGATAATTATTGATCATTTTTGACAATTTTTCAAAAATTTTTACCATTTTTCCAAATTTTAACAATTATTGACTATTTTTGACAATTTTTGACCATTTTTGACAGGTTCTGACAATTATTGACCATTTTTGAAAATTTTTCAAAAACTTTGACCATTTTTCAAAAATTTTGACCATTTTTCAAAAATTTTGATAATTTTTTACAGTTATTGACCATTTTCAACAGTTTTTTATAATTATTGACCATTTTTTCAAAATTGTGACAATTTTTGACTATTTTTTCAAATTTTAAGAATTATTGACCAATTTTGACAGTTTTGACAATTATTGATCATTTTTGACAATTTTTAAAAAAATTTGACCATTTTTCCAAATTTTAACAATTATTGACTATTTTTGACTATTTTTGACTATTTTTGACTATTTTTGACTATTTTTGACTATTTTTGACTATTTTTGACTATTTTTGACTATTTTTGACTATTTTTGACTATTTTTGACTATTTTTGACTATTTTTGACGATTTTTGACTATTTTTGACTATTTTTGACTATTTTTGACTATTTTTGACTATTTTTGACTATTTTTGACAATTTTTGACAATTTTTGACAATTTTTGACCATTTTTGAGAATTTTTCAAAAACTTTGACCATTATTCAAAAATTTTGACAATTTTTTACAGTTATTGACCATTTTTGACAGTTTTGTATAATTATTTACCATTTTTCCAAAATTGTGACAATTTTTCAAAACTTTGACAATTTTTGACTATTTTTTCAAATTTTAACAATTATTGACCAATTTTGACAGTTTTGACAATTATTGATCATTTTTGACAATTTTTCAATAATTTTGACCATTTTTGACAATTTTTCGAAAACTTTGACAATTTTTGACAATTGACCATTTTTCCAAAATTTTTGACCATTTTTTCAATTTTTAACAATTATTGACCATTTTTTGACAATTATTGATCAATTTTGACAATTTTTCAAAAATTTTGACAATCTACAACAATTATTGACATTTTTTATAATTATTGACAATTTTTTCAAAATTTTAAAAATTTTCGACCATTTTTCAAAATTTTAACAATTATTGACCATTTTTGACAGTTTCTGACAATTATTGACCATTTTTGACAACTTTCAAAAATTTTGACAAAAATGATCAAAGATTTTTCAAAATTTTAACAATTATTGACTATTTTTTAAAATATTTGACAATTTTTGACAGATTCTGACAATTATTGACCATTTTTGACAATTTTTCCAAATCTTTGACAATTTTTAACAATTATTGACCATTTTTGACATCCTTTTTCAATTATTAACCATTTTTCCAAATTTTTGACAATTTTTGAAAATATTTGGCAATTATTCACCATTTTTCAAAACTTTGACAGTTTTTGACAATTATTGACCATTTTTCCAAATTTTTGACAATTTTTGAACATATTTCAAAATTTTTGACAATTTTTTAAAAATTTTAACATATTTTCTAATATAATATGACAGTTTTGTGACAACTAAGTAGGTATTTAAAGATGATAGTAGCCTACTAAGTTTTTGTCGATTTTATTTGATTCTCCATATAAATATATGTGGCGTGGGCAAAGTGCCGTGAGAAATATTATTTCTCACAGTATGAGCAATATTTGGTTTTGAAATCAAGTAAGATATGAGAAATACGTCACTTTTCATAGCAGTTGTAGAAAAACAAATTTTTTACACCCGCCGCTGATTAAACTACGTAGTTACCACCCTCCATTTTTCTCTTTGTTTAACTTTGTCATAGATATCAAGTTCCTTTTCAATTTTATTTTACCCTAAGTATAATATTCAACATGATCTTTCCTTCTTTTTTTAAAAATTACTGTATCTTCAGTTAAATATAACTTGTCAATCGAGTGGACAAAGCTAGGCACATTATTTTAAAACATACTAACAATGTAAAAGAAATACTAGGTAATATTAATAAAGTTTCACTTTTTGAGTCTCCTTGTATATAATCGACCTAATCTGCAGACCAGTATGGACTAAGCAAACACGCATGAACATGCATAGCTTTATGGTCCCATGATTTTATCAGGCCACTCTCTGATTGGTTGTTTACACAAGAGGGAGGGCCATCGGCAAACCCCAGTCCTCTTTAGGGGTCACAAAATATATGCGCGCGGTTGCCAGCTTTCAATTTTACTTGTATCTTTTAGTTTACTCCTTTTTTTTGTAGACCTTGGAACACACGACGCTTGAAACATTTAAAATACTCCAAATAAATGTTTTTTTTTACCGTTTACCATTACCAACATTGGAACTACTAGGGGGATAAATTATAGTGGAGCTACGAGGGGTAAATTATAATAGAACGGGGAGTAAATTATGGTGTAGAGCCACGAAGTATAAATTATGAGGAACAAATTACGGAGGAGCTATGATGGATATATTATACAGTATTCGCCAGCTAACTTGATGTCCTAAATGCTTTCTAGGGAGCTATTGACGCCGCCCCCCGTGCAAGTTCTGAGGATGCGCTTTCTGTTACAAATTAACACAACTTGTACAATTAATAAAGTAAAATCCGTCCGGAAATATATGATCCTAACTTAATAAATAATATTTAATTCTTTGTTATAATTATTGGTATATTGATTTTAATAGAAACGGATCTGCTTTATACCTGAATTCTGAGTACATAAATAATATTTTAACAATAAGGTACCAATTACAATAACATGTTATTCATCTAATTGAAGAATATGAAGTTAGGATCTTATATTTCCGGACGGACTATAATTAAAATTTGTTAGAAACTAAATAATTTCTTCCAGGTAGTAATGAGAATAAAAGAAACACAAGATAATGGGAAATTATTCAAGCTAGGTATATTTCTAAGAATAGGTATAAACAGTTTTTATCTTTACGAAGAATCTGACTCACTGCCGCTACTGGAATCACTTTCATCTAGAGTAATCACAAGAGGGTTGACGTCATAAAACATATCTGTTTGAAGTTCTCTATCAAAATATGAGTCTTCTATTGTTATGACATGGTCACACCTTTTCCTCCACTCATTCGCATCGATGTTGTTAAATTCTGCTTCTGCTATTTTTTTTACATCATCTAGTTTAAATGTGACGTTTTTCTGACTGATAAGGTTCGATGAAATTGGCGTTTGTCAAAATTTTACCACCAATAGCAGCCGAGTAGGCAGGGCACTATTACTCTTATTTTCACCATTCCATAGATTCATGGGCTGCCTATTTTACTGAAGCCCTTTTTGTTGTCGTTATTGCAGCACCTCAGAAGGACTCTGGCCCCACGAATGGCATTGTCGAGCCTATTTCATCTGCTTTTTCGTTGCTCTTATGGCCCTTGTGTCCTGGAACACAATCCCTTACTATAGAATCGAGTGCCGTTAGAACAGCCTGGCTATCTGTGAAGATGGCAATTGAACGGTATGTTATTTCCTACATACGAACTGCCCAATAGCCTTGATATCTTAGGTACAAAGGAACCGATTTGAGCTAAATAAACTCTTCTCTGAACCTGAAACTATCAGGATTATCTACTAAAGGTCCTATCGGTACCTCATAGGAACAGCGACTGATCATCACCAGCAGATTTGATTTCTTAGGTGTATTTAAATCTAAGTGCACATACCTAACAGCATCAGCACATCACCGACAAGGCACGTCAACGCCTCAACCACAACACATTTCTCAGAGAGAATATTTTGCGGACGGCGTACCAATACAATATCTCTGACAATATAATACGAAGCCTATAGTCGGGTATCGCGGCGGTGCTGTTCCCGTGTCGATGCGTTAAGTGAGCCCATACACAACCGTCGACAGGTCGCTGTTCCTATGAGGTACTGATAGGTGTGTTTCGACCTTAATTATTGATTAAGTTCATATACCTATCTATGTATAATCAATGTAATGTACATTAGTCTCAGTAACGGAAGCTATACTTATAGGTCTTTTGCCTCGGCTCTTAATTTTTTGTTTAGTAATAATAGTTGCTAACGATGTTTTTTGCACCTCCTACGGTTCGGGTCGAGTTTACAGCATAATAAAAAAATAAACAAAAAGGGGAATCATTCAAATAAAAAATTTTAAAAAAACATAAAAAACGCATAGAAAAAATACCTACTTTAAATAGTCCAGTAAATAAAGGGTCCCAGAAGCGATCATACCTGCCGGTCCATGAATTTTCCGTGAAGGGTAGGGTTTGAACATACAGAAATTTCACACACCTAATCGCCATTTTGGGGGGGTATTCCCGGCCCCCAGGTCTAAAAATTGGTTTCCCGCCAATATCTCCGAAAATATGACATTTAGAGGATTTTTAAAAATGAAGATCAAGCCATTATGTACAAAAATGATCCTCATGATTTTTGCCGAAAACTCGATAGTTTTCGAGATAATGGCCCTCAAGCGGGATCCTTATGTTAAGCTCCCGCTCCGGAGTCGAAAGAGCTGGTTCTTTTAGTCTACATAAAACAGTATCGATAAGGTACACGACAGTTGAGTTAATTAATGATTGTAAAAACATTAACCCATCGCGAAATGGCTATTCTGCCAGTTTCGATAGGCCGGATATGTAAATGGCGGCCGGTTTTCCACGTCGGAAAAACCTGCCGGAAAAACCGATAAGGTAAACGCGTGACATTTTTTCAGGCATTGATGAGACCTTGACTAAGAGCTGTGTAACAGTGGCAGAAAGTTAACAGGTCGGAAAACCCTCGGCAGAAATGATTCAAAGTCGTGGAAAATTCCCATGAAAAAACCGATAAGGTACACGTGAAAAACTTTTTTCCGTACATTCTTTGGGCGGTGTGATAGTGGCAGAAAAGAAGCAGGTCGAAAAACCCTCGGGAGAAGGAACTAAAAGTCATGGAAAACAGCCTGTAGCGTCAACGGGAAATTTAATAAGGTACAAGTGCAAAACTTTTTTCCAGGCATTGCTTAGCCCTCAACTTAGAACACTGTGATAATGGCAGAAGTTTTTCAGGCCGGAAAACCCTCCGCAGAAATTAGAAAAAATCGGAAAAATTGAAAACTCAAAATCAATCCTAAGCAATGCCCGGGAAAAATGTTTGCACTTGTACCTTATTAAATTTCCCGTTGACGCTACAGGCTGTTTTCCATGACTTTTAGTTCCTTCTGCCGAGGGTTTTCCGACCTGCTTCTTTTCTGCCACTATCACACCGCCCAAAGAATGTACGGAAAAAAGTTTTTCACGTGTACCTTATCGGTTTTTTCATGGGAATTTTCAACGACTTTGAATCATTTCTGCCGAGGGTTTTCCGACCTGCTAACTTTCTGCCACTATCGCACCGCTCTTCCTTGAGGCCCAAAGAATGTACTGAAAAAAGTTTTTCACGTCTACATAATCGGTTTTTTCATGGGAATTTTCCACGACTTTGAATCATTTCTGCCGAGGGTTTTCCGACCTGCTAACTTTCTGCCACTATCGCACCGCTCTTCCTTGAGGCCCAAAGAATGTACTGAAAAAAGTTTTTCACGTCTACATAATCGGTTTTTTCATGGGAATTTTCCACGACTTTGAATCATTTCTGCCGAGGGTTTTCCGACCTGTTAACTTTCTGCCACTGTTACACAGCTCTTAGTCAAGGTCTCAAAAACAATGCCTAAAAAAATTTCACGCGAGTACCTTATCGGTTTTTCAGGCAGGTTTTTCCGACGTGGAAAACTGGCCGCCATTTACATATCCGGCCTATCGAAACTGGCAGAATAGCCATTTCGCGATGGGTTAATGTTTTTACAATCATTAATTAACTTAACTGTCGTGTACCTTATCGATACTGTTTTATGTAGCCTATTTGCACTGGGCGATCAAATTATTCAATATCTCGGGTAAAAATGCATATTTTTTTACGATTCAAAATTCAGATGAAAGGGGAAATCCACAGCTATCATATCCGATGATTCAAGACCCATTTTTATATTTCCACCATATTTATAAAATGGGTCAAAAATTTTGTACCTAATAACTTTTTTTTCGAGTGTCTCATATTTTTGTTAATAATAGACATTTACTCCCGATTTTTTTGTTATTACGGGCCCTTTAAAGGTCTTTATTGATCTCAGAAATTTTTATTGGCCATCTTTCTTGCCCCTTGATTTTTCAGTTGGTGTTTTCATTTCCAAATTTTTGCTGTTTTTCGAGGTTGGGAATATTTTATAATCACTCTCTAAAAGTTTGTACATTATCGGATTGTCGTCATTTTAAAGCTGGGAATTTCTTCTTTTTGGTTATGCCCTCAATTTTTTTCTCGAGTTTAGTGGTTTTTCAGAAATCCATGAAAATGATGGATTTTTAAACATCGGTTTTTGCGAAAAATATTAATGTTGCAAAAAAAAATCATAGGGACAATTTTTGTATGTAACGACCTGATCTTCATTTTTCCCCTATATAAAAATTCTCTAAATGCCATATTTTAGGAGAAATTGGCGGAAAACTAATTTTTTGAACTTTGGGTCCGGGAATTCCTCCCCCAAAAAAGCGATGAGGTGTGTGAAATTTCTGGATGTTCAATTACTAGTCAAACCCTACCCTTCACGGAAAATTCATGGACCGGCAGGATTTTTGTACACTTTGCCTACTTTTCATCATTCATTTACTGGACTATAAAATAAAATATTGATTTTTTGTATAAAAATAAACTGTTGCTGATTATTCAATCTTTAAAGAGCGGTAGGTACCTACGTTGTTTGACGAATCGAGTTTAACTGGATTAAATAGATTTCCTTAAAGCCGGAACCTACATTTTCAGTTCCATCATAAATCAATATTGAAATACATGAAATGCACCGAATAAAATTGGCAACACTGAATTCGTACAATATCCGCTGATTTAAGGAAGGGGAATTATATACCTACCGCTCAGAGTATGTTGTAATAGGATTCCAGTTTGGAGGTATCCTATATACTATATTATATGTTGTATTTGAATCTATATGTTACCAATTTCGTTAATTGTTTTTATAAATATTTTTGATGAGGGGAACATTAACTGAGATCTATTGTGCCACCTTAATCTACTAAGTTCCTGAGGGAAAAGCCTCCGAGACTACAAGTTTTTCAGTCCAATTTCCTAGAATTTGGATATCCGCTGGCATCAGTTTTCCTCTTCAATCCAGTTATCTCCTAGAGATCCCTGGGATTCTGTATTCCGCAAGAGGATAGTTCTTCAATTATACAAAATCAAGATTCTACCTTCTCCACTAGTTTGAGCTTCTTAAGGTGTCCATCCAGGCGGCAGTTTTTTGCACTACTTTGATCTCACTTGGTCGTAATTTCCTAGGAGTATTTTTTATTCTCTTGGCCCTACTACCTAGATCTTTTCAATGGCCCGAATTTTCATTATTTTATATGGATACGTTCTGTCTATTACAAAATTTGATAATATGTAACACCTCATACCAACACAAAGATATTCATAAATACACGAGGGTACAAGATAGCAGAGGAGAAAAATCAATTATCGACTATGTTTTAACGCAAAAAGAAGAAAGAAAAAATATACTTAACGTTAAAGTTAAAAGAGGAGCGGAAATTAACAGTGACCACTATTTACTGGAAGCAAAAATTAAAGGTGACAGTACACAAACTGAACAAATAACAGTAAAGAAAGAAAGTCACATATCAATAAAAACATACAAACTAAGAAACAAAACGGTTGCAATAAAATATCAACTAAAAACAGAAGAAAAACTGAAAGAAAAATCCACTGACATAAAAAAAATTAACACAGAACAGGGCTGGAACATATTTAAAAACGTAGTAATTAACACTGCCACTGAACTTACAAAACAGATAATAGGAAAAAACAAACAGCATGGTGGAACAATGAAATTAAAGAAGAGGTTAAAAAGAAGAAGGAAGAATGGAAAACATATTTAAAAAACAACACACAAGAACAATATGAAAGATACAAAAACCAAAGAGAGTAAGTCAAAGTTCTAGTAATAAAAGCAAAACAAAATGCCTGGATAGATTTTGGGAACAAAATGGAAAAAGTTAGTACGGGGAATCAAAAACTATTTTATAAAGTTCTAAAATCGCTAAGAACAGAAAAGCAGGGAAAAGAACAGTACATAAAAGATAAAAATCAAGAGATACTAACAAATGAAGCAGACATTATAGAAAGATGGAGAGAGTATTTTCAAGAGATGTTAGACCAACACTCAAAGAAACCCAAATAACGAACAAGAAAAGGAAATCCAAAACGAAGAAGTCGAACGAACAAATCAAAACGAAGAAGCCGAAATACTGAGTATAAAATTGGAAGAGCTAAAAAGAGTTGTTATAAAATTGAAAAATGGGAAAGCGCCGGGTGACGATAGAATTACAGCGGAAATGATTAAGAATCTAGGAAATATAGGACTGGAAGTGTTATTAGAAATTATCAATAAAGCTTGGTGTGATGGAAAAATCCCAGAAGAATGGGGAGTAGCCTTAATCACACCTATACACAAGAAAGGAGACCAGAAACAATGTCAATACTATAGAGGAATAACCTTGCTAAATACCATTATAAAGATATATGAACAGCTTATAAACAACAGAATTAAACCAACTCTAGAAAATCAACTTTCAGAAGCACAAAGTGGATTCAGACCAGGAAGAAGTACGCAGGATCACATCTTCACAATAAAACAATTAGAAGAGAAGAGACATATAGAAGATAGAAACACATATCTAGCGTTCATAGATCTCGAAAAAGTATGGAAAAAGTATGGAAGGGACTGAAAGAAAAGGGAATACACAAAAAAATTATCGGAATTATTCAAGATATATATGAAACAAACATAAATTTTATCATAAAAAACAACATGAAATCAGCAGGATTTAGAACCAACATAGGATTAAGACAAGGAGGGGGACTGAGCCCAACACTATTTAATATACATATGGACAGTATTATTAAAAAAAGCGAACAGAAGGTGAAGAAAATGTTCGTTGGGTATGAAAATTTAGAAAGAGTAGAGATAGCCGAAGGAGTCTTTGCAGATGATGTGGTGCTAATGGCAGGAAGTGAAAACCGATTACAAGAAAACCTGAACATATGGAAAGATGTTATGAAAATCAACAAAAATAAAACCAAAATACTTGTAATAGGAAAACAGAAGATCAACACAGAAATTAAAATAGATAATGTACAAATAGAACAAGTAAAAGAATTCAAATACTTAGGAATAAGTTTTGACGAAACAGGAAAACAAGATGCAGAGATAAATGAAAGAATAGAGAAAACAATTAAGCTATAGTATGCCATGAACCAAAAATTTATAAACAAAAAAGAAATCACCAAAGAGACAAAAGTAACAGTGTATAATACAATATATCGACCAGTTTTAACTTATGGATGCGAATCTTGGACTCTTACAAGTAAACAAAAAAGGAAAATACAGGCAGCAGAAATGAAATATTTGAGAAGAACATTTGGAGCAACAAGAAAGGACAAAATCAGAAACACAAAAATTAGAGATGAATTAGGTGTCCAACCAGTACTAAAATTTATAGAACAAAAACAACTCAGCTGGCGGGAACATATTCAGAGAATGAATAACAACATACAAATTAAAAGGACATATGAGGCAAAAATACAAATAAAAAGAAAAAAAGGAAGACCAAGACAAACATGGAATACAATAGTGGGTAATATACTAAGAGAGAGAGAGGTAAATCATGGGAAGAGGCGAGAACATTGACAAGAAACAGGAAAGAATGGAAAAAATTTATATACGAGAATTAAATGCAAACCCGACACCTAAGGGTATAAGGGTATATGATTATATATATATATATATTTATATATGGATACGTGGATTTACCTATAGATATGAAACAATTGAGCGGATACCAGGTCTAACCCCATTCGATTTATTATTTATTTAAGATCGATAGTACACATTTAGAAAGTTGTACTGTCTAATATGTGTATATTAAAAACATTTATTTCATTTAAAGTCTTTTGGGTACCTTCCTTTTAAACATTGAATGGATGAGGCTTTTACTTGAAGAAGATCCATACTGGCAAGATGGAATTAAACCATTTAATTTGTTTAAATCTTCATTATCATTTTTGAACTTATTTATGTTGATTGTTGAACATAGAAATGCAGGAAATTATTTTTAGCTCTCTAATTTTACCACAAGACGCAAAATTAGGGTAAAAATAATAGAAATGTAATCCTGAAATAATTCCAGAGAAGTTTGATCTACCACTTCTCTCCGTCTATCATTCAAAATAATTTCTAGTGAAGGAATGAACATTTAATAAAATGATCATAATGTTCAACGAACACATTTGAAAGGGAATGAAGCAATATTATGTATTCCTTGTGATTTAGTATATTAAAAGGTAACCATATATATGGCGTAGTCTGAGCAGTCAACAAGTTTTTTACATTTTTTTTAAAAATTGAAATGAAAGGCACAAATATCATAGACACTGCAATACTGCTAAAATGGGTGAAAACCGGAAAAGCTGTACGTTAAATTATGAGATACAGCCGCTCATTTTTCTCAATCAAATACCAGGTACAAGTGAAACTCTCTTTAAATTTTCAGAATTTTATTAGATGTCAAAAAAATGCCGAGGTAAGACACTTGGTCTAATAATTACCTACCAATTTTATTTTTTTTTAAATTAGAAACAATCGAATAGTGGCTTGTATTTTTAATTATTTAAAACTTTAGGAAGCTAATAAGTGTCTCTCGAACGCTGCGCTGCCTCCAACTCACAAAGAGGGAGTCACTAAGCGAAGCCGGGGCGGGCCGCTAGGCTGTCAATAATTCAATAGAATACTTCGTCTAATATCAACGGTGATATACATACAGGGTGTCAATTTTAAAACTTACAATGGGCTGTACCTCGTGAACGAAAAGAGATTTCAAAAAAATTTCAAAACCGTTTCTAGGGTGGAGAGGGGAAACTAAAATGACATGAGAGAGAGCGCACCCCCATCAACCCCCTACATCCTCCACATATGTTTAGAGAAAACCACACACTCAGTATCCTGAGAAAGTAAATGTTTGGGCAGGGGTATTAGGAGATTCTGTGATTGGTCCCTTGTTTATACCGAGAAATTTAAACGGTGAAATGTACCTCGATATGCTGGAGAACACTATTGAGCCCTTAATTGTTCATGATTTAGAGAACCAACAGGACGGCGATGGCAATCCAGCTCTACATGAAAATTTGTAGCAAGACGGAGCACCTTCCCATTACGCAGTAGCAGCTAGGGAGTGGTTAGACAATAATTAACCAAATAGATGGATTCTAAGAAGAGGTCTTATTGAGTGGCCACCTAGGTCACCAGACTTTCCGCCACCTGATTTTTTTCTGTGAGATCACCTTAAGTCGGTTGTTTATAAAACTAAACCAACCTCAATCGAATCAAGCATGTCGTGATATTACTAAAGCAACATTTGCCAAAGTTCGTATGGAGTTTGAAAATAGGTTGTACTATTGTTTACAAAACAATGGAAACCATTTTGAACATTTACTAAATTAATTAATATTTTTGTAGTTCGACATTTAAAACACTTTTTCATTAAGTTGTCAAATAAATGTTTCTGCTTTATTGTTACACCCTGTATAATTATGACTTAGACCGTTGGAAAGCATTTTCTACGGGCTTTCTAACAACGTATCACAAGTAGGGGTTGCCTTTTAAATTTTTTTAGGTGAAGTAGGTGGAGCATAGGGGGTTGATGGGGGTGCGTTCTCTCTCATGTTATTTTAGTTTCCCCTCTCTACCCTAGAAACGATTTTGAAATGTTTTTGGAATCTCTTCAAAGGTGCAGCCCATTGTAAGTTTTAAAATTAGCACCCTGTACATGTTTAACTTTAACAGTCAATAAAATATTTTCACTTCTAGAGATATTTTCATAGCTTTAAGTATATCAATAAAATTTTAGTAAACTTAGTTATTTGGACATAAATAAAAAATATTACAAACCAAATAAAACTCACCCTCTTTTTATGAGTAATTATTAAAACTATAACCGATAAACTTATAAATAATTTGGAGATAACAATAAAGTTTCTATTTAGTGTTTAACTCAAACGTTGTCACCAGTCACTGGTGAGTGGTTGATGTAATGAAGAAAGGCCCCCATGAACGAACCAAATCACCCTTCCACTGGATCTTTAGAGTAAACAACAGGGACAGGCGGTGGCTACCCTTCGATGTTGGTAATACACGCTCATGAAAAGTAAAGAGACGAAGGTATCAATTCATCAAACTACGAAATTCAAGGGGTTTCTAATCATTTTGCCATGTCTTGGATATAAAATAACGTTTTATTCATAATGTCATTCCAGGAAGAAAATGAAATTTTTTAAAATCAAAGTAATATTATAATAAGGAATCTGCAGCTGCTGTCCTTGTTTTAGAATTAAATAACTAATTCAGATGTTCTAGTTCCAGTATTGATCGAAGTAATAAATTGTTGTTCCAATAATAGAATGGATTTTAATTGAAAAATGTGTATATTCCACAAAATAATGATCGAAGAAAAAACCATGAATACCTATATTAGTTTCCTTCTTATATATAGGCTAGCTAAAGAGTGCAGGTGAACCTACCGTTGATGTTATTTTTAACGTTGCCGTTGGTACTAGTCTCACTAGACAAACAAATATAAAATGGCTCTTGAGTTGAGGTTCGCTTAATGGGTGGTCCAACGCTGAGTGATTATTACTTAATGTTTTTTTTTATTTAACGAGGACAGAAAAATTTAATGAAAAAGAGTGGGCCGCTTTTTAATTTTTCCATACCAATTGCGGTACCTTCAACTATTCATGGTCCTTCATCAAACTGAGGATTATAGGCTAGTGCACCTTCAGTTTGAATCCTTTAAAATGACAAAATATAACAATGCAAAATAGAGAGGGTATATTTTTATTTGACCATTTGCGCTTGGATCCATTTGAGCCATGGTCGAGGTACAATCAGTGATTTTGTGATGTCTTGCTTGTACCTTGTTCCTTCCTGTTCCTTTTACCTTTCCTTTCCTTTTTTTCTTCTGCTTGACGAGCCGGTTTCCGAGTCCTTCTTTCCTTTCCTTTCCCTTTCCTTTTCCTTTTCCTTTCCTTTCTTTCCTTTCCTTTCCTCTTTCCTTTTCCTTTTTCCTTTCCTTTCCTTTCCTTTCCTTTCCTTTCTTTCCTTTCCCTTTCTTTCCTTTCCTTTTCCTTTTCCTTTTCCTTTCCTTTCCTTTCCTTTCCTTTCCTTTCTTTCCTTTCCTTTCCCTTTTCCTTTTCCTTTCCTTTCCTTTCTTTCCTTTTTCCCTTTCCTCTTTCCTTTCCTTTTCCTTTTCCTTTCCTTTCCTTTCCTTTCCTTTCCTTTCCTTCCTTTTTCCTTTCCTTTCCTTTCTTTCCTTTTCCTTTCCTTTCCTTTCTCTTTCCTTCTTCCTTTTCCTTTCCTTTCTTTCCTTTCCTTTCCTTTCCTTTCCTTTCCTTTCCTTTCCTTTCCTCCTTTCCTTTCCTTTCCTTTCCTTTCCTTTCCTTTCCTTTCCTTTCCTTTCCTTTCGAAACTCACTCGCAGCGACTGATCATCACCAGCAGATTTTATTTCTTATGTGTATTTAAATGTAAGCGCGCCTACCTAACAACATCAGCACAGCACCGACAAGGCACTGTCAACGCCTCAACTATAACACATTTCTCAGAGATAATATTGTGCTGATCCTTTGCCGACGTCGTACACTCACTTATCAGCACATTTCGGTTAGTATAGTACAATAAAAAGTGAAGCCTATAGTCGGGTATCGCGGCGGAGCTGATCCAGGTTCGAAGCGTTAAATAACCCATACACAACCGTCAAGTTGACCACTCGACGGTGCTGTGACGATGCTTGTCAGGTGCTGTGCTATTGAGTGAGTTTCGGCCTTCACTCTGCTTAGTCTCTGAGTTTAGTATTCTTAAAGAGTGACTTTTTATTACAAATGTTTTGAGTTAGTTGGAAGTCGGTTGTCATTTTTTGATAGCAGGCCTCATTTGCAAATTTGTAAGGTCCGATTCTTGATAATTTCACCGAAGAAACCCTTTTAATGTTTTCATATTTGGTGTTCAAGAATTTTTGAGCTAATTTGTAGACTTAGAGCTGGTGGCCACGGATGTAGGTACTTCCGGCAAAAATTTGGGGAGACCAACAGGAAGTTCCATCTGCAATGATTTTGTCCAAAGACCCTTGCATAAGAACACGTCAAATGACTCAAAAATAAAAATTTGTCAAACAAATGTTCATACCGGCTGACACTACTTGTTCATACTTGCGAATTACAAAATAGTGATGAGCAAAGCAAGACCAAGACCAATACTTGGACAATCTTTGTCTTGCTGATCCAGTCTTGGTCTTGCTTATTTAGTCTTGGTCTTGCGTATCCAGTCTTGGTCTGGGTCATTTCATCTGTCTTATATTTTTTAACGGTCATAATTATAAATTTACAATTTATTATTAACTAACAAAATAGAGTATTTCACTAATAATCTCAATTCTAAAAAAATGTAGTTACGAGGTTTTCGTAGAAAGGGGACGATACGTATGAAATGAGGATTTTTAGTTCAGTCTTGTCTTGGTCTTGCTTATTCGGTCTTGGTATTGGTCTTGTTCTTGTCCATATTCGGTCTTGGTCTTGCTGGTCTAATGATAATCTTGGTTTTGGTCTTGCTTTTTGCAAGACCAAGACCGAGACTGCAAGAACAAAACCAATTTTGCTCATCACTAAATTCAGAATCCTAGGGCACAGCACCTAGGTGATTACTGGATAGAAGAGAACCTCAGTTAAAGCCTGCAGATATCCTAAAATTCCTCAGGCAAATAGGACTAAAGGAGCTACTAGTGTCTGAGACTTTCCTCAGGAACTAAGTAGAAGTAAGGGGACACAATAGATATTTTAGGTCTCAGTGATCGTTAGATCGCTACCAAAGGGATGTCAAACGCCCTCAAATTTGTAACTTTTTTATTCTTTTAAATTCAAATGTATCCTTAAAATTGTCCTTTCGGTAATATGTAAAAACGTCAGACGGAGGTACCAAAAACATTCGGAGCTTTGTTAACGTTGTAGGGGGACTTTCAGCGATATTTTCGTTGGACGATTTTAATTTGTATTTAGAATGGTCTTGTTGAAACGTCGGTCGTAGGAGAGAAAAAAAATACAAAGTTAAGGCGTCTGATACCTCTTTGTCAGCGACCTGGGCGTCTGACTATTTATATACGACATCAATGATCTTCAAACAAATATTCGTAAAGTGTAAATTTTTATCCGGAGGTATGAATATGTTTTGAGCATAATTTTTTTCATTATTGAGTTGTCTGACGTATCTTATGCAGAGGTTTTGAGCAGAATTCTTCCAGATGACAGCTCTTAAAAGTCCAGCCGTAGGTACTATCCTAATTGTATAAGATACCTCTATGAAGACTAATCATATCATTGCGTTGTTGGCCATGTTACGATTGCGCACGGCTGGTGTAAACCCCGAGGAGGAGTGGGTCAATTGAGACAGACGGCTCAAAAACCAAAGAAGGCTCAGGATCACTAAGCCTAAGAATTAAGTGGGGAATGGGAAAAAATACTAGGACCCAGCAACACCTACAGCCTGACGACTTCGGTAATTGCGGAACTAGCTAAAAGTTACACCCATGCTCAATCCCTAAAGAGATGGGAAGAAATCAAGGGATGCAGTCTTGCCAGGATCACCCTGGGCGACCCTGGGAAGTTGGAGTCGAAGAAATATTTGGCGATTACCAGGAAAAACCTACGCTTAACACAAGGATTTCTGACTGGCTACTGTCAGCTAAGGAAACACTTCCATACAATGGGACTAGTGAACACACCTCTATGCAGGATGTGTGAACAGGAAGATGAAACTGTCAGGCATGTCTTATGAGAGTGCTCCTAGTGACTTGTCCACCTTCCTGGAAAGGACAGAATGGACGATGACCTAGGAGGACAACTCCTTGGGCGGACGTACAATGGGTCACATGTGGCCTAAGTGCTGTGTGCCTAAAGTCACCCCCCCTTCTCTGTTTTTTCAATTGAATTATATAGAGACCTACTTTTTATGCAATTTCTTCCAGTTTAGTACAGTATTCGCCAGCTAACTTGTTGTCCTACAAATTACCAACTAAGAGAGACAGAGTAATAATGCCCTGCCTACTCGGCTGCTATTGGTGGTAAACTTTTGACAAACGCCAATTGCATCGAACCTTATCAGGTGTTAAGATTTTCGGTAGCGTAGCGTCACACAGTTATTGTTTCTGCTTTGTACAATAAAGTGTTTGTAAACAGATATGTTTTATGACGTCAACCCTCTTGTGATTACTCTAGATGAAAGTGATTCCAGTAGCGGCAGTGAGTCAGATTCTTCGTAAAGATAAAAACTGTTTATACCTATTCTTATAAATATACCTAGCTTGAATAATTTCCCATTATCTTGTGTTTCTTTTATTCTCATTACTACCTGGAAGAAATTATTTAGTTTCTAACAAATTGTAATTATAGTCCGTCCGGAAATATAAGATCCTAACTTTATAATAGATAAATAACATGTTATTGTAATGGGTACCTTATTGTTAAAATATTATTTATGTACTCAGAATTCAGGTATAAAGCAGATCCGTTTCTATTAAAATCAATATACCAATAATTATAACAAATAATTAAATATTATTTATTAAGTTAGGATCATATATTTCCGGACGGACTTTACTTTATTAATTGTACAAGTTGTGTTAATTTGTAAAAGAAAGCGTATCCTCAGAACTTGCACGGCACTGTTTACAGTTATCGGATGGGCGGCGTCAATAGCTCCCTAGAAAGCATTTAGGACATCAAGTTAGCTGGCGAATACTGTACCTCAATTGTAAGGTCATCGGCAAAAGCTAGACAATCAACCTAATATTCGCTCGCTCTACCTCTGATTGGTTGATCAACATTATGTTCAATTTTTGATTTTCTCCATTTCTGGATAACTTTTCCCAAGACGCAGTTAAACAATAATGGAGAAAGTCTAACTCCTGTTTTTATTACAATAGGTTCGGTTCATTTCATCGGTAATATATTAGATCTTGGACAATTATTATAAAAACTCCCCGTATATATCACAATTAAAAATTCGCAGTCACTTTCCATACCATATAGGTACATTATGTAGATATTACTCGTTCACCTTGAACATTACTTTTTAAGAAATCGATATATGTTGTGACATGATTTTTAAATTTCTATTACACAATGTCAGTGAATCGAGCCCAACAAAGCACCATCCCACTAATGCAGTCTGTCCCCCTTAAATTTATCTATCTACATTTAGTTGCCATCTCTCTCTCGTATACATAACGATTCCCATGAAGTAAACGACGATGGAAGTACGTTCACGTAGGGTAAAACGACGAAAATTCTTCGCGAGTAAAATGTGTTTACTTTTCTGTCCTATGTACACATCCTTTGTCCGGACTCACCGATATCGTATTTACTAGACATCTGCTCTCTCTGTATGAGCCAAGTGGATCAGAAATTGAAGCTGCTATCTAACTTCAATGTTCTGATGTGCCTGGATTTGAGTATACCTACATGTATTTAAACCTCTAGTGTAGATAGTGTACAGGGTGCTTCGGAATTCACCAGTAAGACGATCGATGCAAAAAAATTCCCGAGTTATCAAACACAAAAATTGCCACACTAAGTGAACAAGCAGAGTAATATTTATATAAAAAAAAAGTTACACCAAAATCTTAGTCATTTTGATAAACAAGGTTGGTTCAAAAATTGGTAACATTTTTCTCGAAAAATATTTATTTTTTCATCAATATTTATTTTGCCACCTTTCGAAGAAATTTCTCTCAGATATTCTACATTCGCTTTTTCCAATCCTCGAATCACTTTTAATATGCGCTTTTTGGTGTTTCCTTGAGCCATTCCAGCGATGCGTTCTTTTTCTCCTCAATGATGGCAAACCTCCATCCTTTCATGGGTGTTTTCAGTTTTGGGAACAAGAAAAAGGTCAGGTGAATATGGTGGCTTCGGAACAAACTACGCTGTCACGTTTTTTGTCCAAAACATCCGAATAAATTGAATAAGATAAACCAACCGATATGCCGTTGAAGAAATTTTATTTTCTACACGAAATTTAATACAGATTCTTTTATTTTGTTTTATCGAAAGCGAAAAATCGCCAAGCACACCAAAACTCTTCTATTCTTTATATCTGTCCAAAATAGACTAAAAATGCCAACTGCTTTGCCTTTGATGCGTTTAAAGGGTACTTATTGATGGATCTTAAGACACTAAAAGGTTCACCAAGAAGCACGCTCTGATCCTTTCTATTGAGTTAACCACCCAATTGACGAATATTCACAGACAAATGATTGTAGGTTTGTCGTGCAACTATTATGTGATATAGAAGAGTAGCATCCCCATTAATGTAGAGCCTGACGGTTGACGAACTCCTGTGTTGTTTGACTGACCTCGGAATATCCTGCCAAGGATAAGCCGATGATACTGTCATAACAGCCAGGGGAAAATTCGAAAACACCCTTTGTGACATCCTACAAAAGGGTCTGAACTATACAAATAGCTGATGTAGGCAAGTGGGACTCAACATCAACCCCACCAAAACCATCTTAATACCCTTCACTAAAAAAGAAAGCTCAACCTCAAAACCTTTAAACTTGATGAGAGCGAGGTTGAATGGATACAAGAAGAGAAGTATCTAGGTTTGACTCTGGACAGTAAATTCCTGTAGAACAAAATGGCTCTAATAGTGTGCAGGAATCTGGCAGGTAGAAATTGGGGTTGTACCCCAAAAATCCTGAGCCATTGCGTAGAGTAGTAGAACTAGCCTGTTGACGACGAGAGAAAGACTAGCATGTATGTGCATTACAGGAGCAATGAGAACATGCCCAACGGCAGCCATGGAAGTGATTTCCAACCTCACACCACTACATATGGTGGTGGAAAATGTTGCAGAAAGAACAAGATACAGACTGAGTAGAGAGGGAAAAAATACCACCTCCTTACTTCTTAGAAATCAGAAAACCTGGGAACTTATGATGAAAAAGTATAACTTTTCAAAAAAATTCGTTATGGAACTAAGCAACAAGTAGGAATGGGATCCAAATACCATTACCAGACTTGGAAAGAATACCATTCAATGGTACACAGACGGCTCAAAAGCAATAGAAAGAACTGGGATAGGAGCGTACAGGCTCTAAAAGCTTGGGAAAAACCCCGAGTATATTTCAAGCGGAAATTCACGCCATAAGAAAGTGTGCCCAGTTCAATATTGATAAAGGATATAGAAGGCAAAGGATTATCATAATGTCGGATAACTTTCGAAGTCTTCGCAATTTTCATCGAACCTTTCAAAAGGTATTCCTGGATTACCTGAATTTCCATGGGGTCTTACTGGTTCAAGAGAACTGCCTGAAGATTCGTCGAGGGCCATGAATGTTGCTTGATGTCATGCTTGCATTTCTGCTTGTTTGGTTACGACGTGAACGAGGTTGCTTACAGTTACTTGAAGCGAAGCGTTTTGCGCAACTAGGGTATTGAGGTGTTCTTCCGTCGACTGCGCCATTTTGGTATTCAAATGATCGAAATACCAAATGAACGAAATTAATTAATTTATTGAATTAAAGTTACACAGAACATGTGTCAAAACATCATAATAATAGGTCATTGACAAAAACGACGTTGCCTAGCAATTGGTCATAACGGTAGATACATAACAGCTCTTGTGTTATCAGTTCCAAAATGGTTTGGGAATGCCTAGGCAAACTCAATGAACTAGGCGAGAGCAATATAGTCACCTTACTGTGCAAGGAGGTGGCGGAAGAGGAACCAAGCCGGGCCACGCACGAGAGTGCTGGTCCCAGCGGGGTCAAGTCTGCTGCCACCAAAGGGGGAACGAAAAGGCTGACACGCCGCCATAGGCCAGACCGGCCCCAAGAAGGCGTGTACTGCGCCTGGTGGGCATAAGTCCTACTAGGACGCTGCTAGCAGCGACCTCAAGGTGTCCATCATTTGCGATGGCTACCCGGACAATATGCTCACCGAGGAGCAGTGCGCGCGAATCCACGCGCATCTCCTCGAGGAGATGTACAAGGCTGGCACCACGGTACCAAGCTTTGAGAGACACTCGTTTGCCCGGGGAGCCTTTATGGACTTTATGACCTGTACAGACGGGGACTCTCTGGCTTGGTTTAATAAGGCCGTGGGTAGGGTTAGGCTGGAGGGCTTGACGCTCAAGATTATTGAGAAGTCGGCCCTCGAACGCTTGAAAAGGGCGACGGTTTGGGTACCGGCGCCGATCGAGTCGCCTCCCCAAGAGGTTCTCAGAAGAATCCGGGCGGGCAACCCGGCTCTGAAGACCGAAGGGTGGGTGATTCGGGCCTCCCGATGGGACGCTGCCTCTCAGAGACAGAACGTTGTATTTGGGCTCGATCCTTGGTCGGTGGAGGTGTTCAAACGCACGAAGGGGGAAGTCCGGTATGGGCTCGGGAAGATAAAGTTTATCTTCTCGGGAACAACTGAGACCCCCTCGGAGAAAAAATAGAGTAAAGGAGGTACCTCGTCAGATCTTTGATGTCTGTTTGCACACTTGGGCGTAGTTTATTCTATGCTGTGGGTGAACCTAATCCTAGAGTGTGCATTTCTACACTTAGCAGTGTAAATGCAATTCTGATTAGAGAACTCTGTTTCAGGGATCTAGTTGCGGTAAGGGTGGACTTCTCGGGCGGGAACAGTACGAGGCGTAGTTTAGTCGTATGCTCTTCTTACCTATCCTACGACTCACCAGGATTACCGCCTTTTGAGGAGCTTCGAAAGGCGGTGGACTACTGCACGGCTAGGAAGTTGCCTCTCCTTATCGGCTGTGATGCTAATGCGCACCACACTATGTGGGGCATCACGGGCGTCAATAGCAGAGGGGACTACCTGGGCACCACTGATCTTCAGCTACTCAACCGAGGGACGACGCCGACATTCCGGAATAGGATTCGTAGTCTTGGATGTGACGCTTGCGTCAAGTACCGTGGTTAGTATGGTAAAGGACTGGCATGTTAATGATGATCCGTCATTGTCGGATCACAGCTATATATGTTTCAGATACAATGCTGATGTTGAAGAACAATCAGTAAAGTAGAGGGACCCTAGGACTACCAACTGGGAACGGTATAAACTGGATCTCACGGGGAGGCTCGATGGATACCCTAAGAGTCTCAGTAATAAAGATGAGATTGATTGGGCCGTAGCGGAGCTGGGGTCGAGTATAGTCTCGACTTATGAAAGGAACTGCGCGGAAAAAACGAGGAAAGGGGATGAGGGCCACAAGTGGTGGAACAACTCTCTGGACTCGCTGCGGAAACAAACCCGGCGCCTATTTAATAGGGCTAGGAAGACAGAGACGGATCTGGACTGGGAACTATACCGCCAGATACGAAATGAATATAAGAGCGCTGTTAGGCTGGCTCGGAGAGATGCTTGGCGGGCCTTCTGCGATGATATAGTTTCGGTACCTCAAATGTCAAGGCTACGTCGAATCTTAACGAAGTCTCCCGACAGTGCTCTTGGCTGCCTGGAAATCGCACCGGATATTTTCTCCGGGGTATACCTTGCAGCACCTAATAGAGACTCACTTCCCCGGTTGTAAGGCAGTCGGGCAGGAGGGTCCTGACATGGGGCACGTGGAAACAAAACGACCATGTAAGAGCGGAGTACTTGGGCTATACGTACGTTTAGCCCCTATAAATCTCCGGGAAAGGACCAAATCTTTCCGGCTCTGCTTCAGCAGGGCTGGGAGGCTATTGGTTCAATCTTAGTGCATATCTTTCGGGCCTATTTGGCAAGGAGATATGTTTCTGAGCAGTGGAGGCAGGTAAGAGTTGTCTTTCAACCCAAGCCCGGTCGTACTACGTACCCCTGTGGCTAAGTCCTTTAGGCCTATCAGTCTAACAACCTTTGTGCTAAAAACACTGGAGAGGTTGGTTGATAGGTATATGAGGGAAAAGGTTGGGCTTAGGTATCCTTTGCACAACAACCAGCATTTTTTCCGGTGTGGCAAGTCAACGGAAAGTGTCTTACACCAACTGGTAACACAGGTGGAAAAGGCGCTGGAAAGTGGCATGATCGCCCTGGGCGCATTCTTGGACATACAGGGGGCTTTTGACAGCACCCCTGTAGAATCAATGTGTAGAGCTGCAGTAGATCATGGAATAGAGCCAATGGTAATTCATTGGCTTGGGGCCATGCTACGCAACCGCACAGTAGAGGCTGCATGGAAGGAACATGTGGCTAAAATGGTCGTCGACAGGGGATGTCCACAAGGGGGCGTCCTTTCGCCCACATTGTGGAACCTAGTAGTCAACGAATTAATATCCTTATTAAACGGTGAGGGCTTTCTGGCAATTCGTTATGCCGATGATATCGTTGTCCTTGTTGTTGGAAGGCATATCACCGTCCTCAGGGACCTAATACAAAGGGCCCTGAATAGGGTACAGGGGTGGTGCAACGACCACGGACTTGCAGTTAATCCTGCCAAGGCTGAGGTAATTGCTTTCACCAAGAAGAGAGGTATAAGACCTGATGGTCTGCACCTTGGTGGTTGAACAAGTAAAATATCTGGGAGTGATCCTGGATAAGTCGCATGGAAGGCTCACCTTGATAGTCGCTTGGGCAAGGAGACTAACACGTACTGGGCCTGTAGGAGAGCCATTGGTCCGAAATGGGGACTAGCCCCCAAGACGATCTTGTGGTTCTATAAAGTGATCATGCTGCCGATGCTCACATACGCGGCTCTGGTCTGGTGGCCAAGGATAGCCCTGGCCACGGCTAGGTCGCAACTGGCACGCCTCCAAAGGGTGGTCGGTTTGGGGGCAAATGGCTGCATAAAAACTACACCAACTGCTGCGTTGGAGGTGATTCTTGGACTTCGGCCTCTTCACCATGTGATCGAGGCTGAGGCTGGGAGGGCACGCTTGAAAAGTTTGGGATATGTGCGAAATGAGGAAGGGTGCAGGCACGTCTATAAGCTCAGGCTTCTGGAAAATGTCCCAGTTCTGGCTCGAGCGGCTGATGTCTGCCTGCGCAGGTACTCCTTCGTAACCCACTATAGGGTGAAGATCCGGAATAGAAAATTCTGGGAAAGAGAGGGAAATTCACAGCCTCATGGGATCGTCTGGTACACAGATGGCTCATGTTACAGCGATGGGGCGGGGGCTGGAATCTACTCCAGGAACCCAAGGACACAAGTCTGTGTTCCATTGGGTAAGGGTGTGTCTGCATATCTGGCTGAGGTATACGCTATCTTGGAATGTGAGCAGATAAACCTACACAGAGGTTATGCGGACCGACGCATGACCATATACACCGACAGTCAGGCGGCAACCAAGGCCCTGAGCGGATATACCATCAACTCAGGGTTTGCTGCTGAATGTCGGGAATGCCTTGCTGACCTAGCAAGGCGGAACGCAGTGTGGCTAGAATGGATACCGGCCCACTCTGGTTTTGAAGGCAATGAAAGGGCGGACGCGCTGGAAGTGGAAGGAGCGGCTACCCCTTTTAACGGCCCGGGCCCGACCTTGGGCCTCACAAAACAAACAATCCGTAAGGAGACGAGGAACTGGTTAGGAAACCAGCACCTCGCTCACTGGAGGGCTCTATAGGGTCTCAGGCAGTCCAAGCACCTATTGAGGGACTGATGGACATGCTAGAGCTGCTCTAGAACTACCAGGGAGTAGGTTAAAAAAGATAGCAGGACTCCTAACAGGCCACTGCTGTCTGAGAAAACACCTCTGTAGCCTAGGTTTAGAGGAAAGTCCCCTATGTAGGGGTTGCGGCATGGCTGACGAAACGTCGGACCATGTTCTCCTCGTATGTCCACATTGGGCTGTGCTACGGAGGCGAATCTTCGGAGTCCCTGTTATATGCCCGTGGGGACATAAGCAGGCATCCACTGAAGAGGACTGAGTCCTTCATCGAGGCACTCGGCTTCATGGATGCATAAGTAGCAGGAATGGCACAATGGGCCCGCCAGTGGCCTCAGTGCCGGAACCTTGGCTTGAGCTTTGCTTGGCCAAGGTTCGCCTGACTAAATTAGTAGTAGTAGTAGTAGTAGTACTGTGGATTCCAGGACACACTGGGATAGAACGAAATGAAATAGCAGATGAACTAGCAAAAAGGGGGACTGAAACACCCTTTTGAGGGCCGGAACCCTTTTGCGGTATCAGCTCCAATGTAATATTTGATGAAATAGGCGAAGCCGGAAAAAAGAGAAGATCTGACCATAGGAAAGATCTAGTAGGACTTAGACAATCAAATATTCTTCTGGGTGACTACAACTTGTTGAGATCAAATGAATGCATAAGTCAAAGCAAAACTGCACTAAAAGTTTTAACCGGGATCCTAACGGGACATTGTTGCCTGAATGGCCACCTGAAAAAGCTCAAACTAGTGGAGGAAGAAGAATGTAGATTCTGTTGCATGGAAGAAGAAACCTCCATACACATACTTGCGAATTGCACAGCAATTCGGAATCCTAGGGCACAACGCCTTGGAGATTACTAGATAGAAGAGAGACATTTACCTAAGATAAAGCCTGCAGACATCCTAAAATTCCTCCGAGAAATAGGTCTAAAGGAGCTACTAGTTTCTGAGACTTTCCTCAGGAACTAAGTAGATGTAAGGGGGCACACTAGATCTTTTAGGTCTCAGTGAATGTCACCCCAGTTTACATACATACATTATGTAATATACGTCCTGTGAATATCAACCCACTTTCAAAGGTTATAGATATATTTGAAAAAATAATTTAGAAACTATTCAATTATAAAGCATCTTTGGTATCGGGCTTTTGAATGAGTAAGAATCTGTTTTAATAAATTAGAAATTAAATATCCATCTTCTCAATAGTTTTTTCGCGATTATCGTCCTGTATATAAAAAGATATTATATTTTATAGTGGATAATAAAAAATCACTTTTTGAAGAGCCGACAAAATATTTTTTCTATCAATGTTCGGTAATTAGATTTAATAATTTCCTGGAAGTCGACAACATCTGGGAAAATTAAACTGTTCAAATTTACTTTATATATTTCGGTTAATATCGGCTCAAAACTAAAAGTCAACAATGTATTAAGCAATGTGTACCGAGTTTTTAAAAAATCTCGGCCTGCAGTGATGAAAGAGCAGTAAAATTCATAATATAAACTTTGCTCGATCAACAAACCAGAGGGCTTTAGGCGAATTTTTAATAACGGTTGCATTTAAAAACGGATTTGTGATGTGATTATTTCAATATTTACGGATGCGAAATCTGAATGAAATATTTTTACAAATAAGATCCTTTTTGCATTGTTGTTTATCTTTTCGTAACCGATTAAGTAGGCCAAGAATTTCTTAACCTGCAAAAGGTTAAATGATATTGTTTTGACGTCAAAAAACAAAGGGAAAGCTTTAACACCTTTTTTCGGCATCAAGAAATACCCACTATGAGCAATCTTAGTAGACGACCTCCTCACTGAACTGTCCACAACAGACTTTTACTGCGACATTGCTATTGTAGTCAGGGGCAAATTTTCTGAACATCGGAAATAATGCAAACAGCATTAGTTGATAATTGGTGCATACAAAAGAGATTGACAGCCAATGCTCAGAAAACAAAAATGATAAACGTTACGAAAAAAGCCTAAGACCTATAGTGTTGGGAGGAACGGTGATCCCAATTCCAAAGAAACAAAGTACCGTTGAGAGCATTTTGATCGAAGGCTCGCTAGAAAACCACACAGAAAACTAGTGGGAGCTATAAGGCTGTTGAGTAGCTCACCAAGACTTGCTTACCTGTGTATTACGGGGGCCATAAAAACCACTCACACAATTGCGATGGAAGGTCTATTAAATATACCACCATTATACTATACAACGAGGAAAACTGCTGCACGTGGTTGTAGGTACATCTCGGTGGATTCAAACTAAACATCAGACGTACTGGACCCACTTGCCAAAGAAGGAGCACAGCAGATTCCTGGTCAAAAAACCCTCGGAGTGGCTGACCAACGAAATATTAAACCTAAGCTGGGACCAGATAAAGAAAGTGACGGGATTACTCACCGGCCACTGTACCCCAAGGAAAGCACATGTATACAATTTGCATATATAGGGAGGAACCTATCTGTCGGTTGTGCATAGAAGAGGAGAAACAGCCTCACACATTATCTTCGAATGTGAAGTACATTGGAGGCATAGACTCCTAGGACTAGAGTACCCATTTCTCCAAGAAGGACCTAGTGAAAAGACTGTTGAGCTTGATAAGGGCTACTGGTCTCTTCACATAAACGGTACAACCCTGAGCACAAAAAGACTAAAGGCTGAGGTGCCGAGGTGTCGAACCAATCAATCAATCACTACAATCAGGAGCTGAAGGCGATGACTCAATCGGGCAGCCCATTAACGTACCAACAACAAGATACCTAGTTTTCATAATAAGCTACAAATAACTATACCAGGTAGGAGAGACTGGAAGAAAGGTATACTTATACAGGTTGAGGCAACCTGGTATACGGACGGCTCCTTGGAAGGAGTAAGGGTAGGAGCCGTTATTGCAGTGCTAAAACCATAGTTAGCTATTCCAATAAGTATATATAAGGACGTCACAGTTTTCGAAGTGGAAGTGAAGGCGATTCACCACTGCGTTGAAGAAATATTGAAAATCAGGAAAGAACATACTGTTCAGCCAAGCTGCTCTAAGGGCGCTCGTTTCCTTAGAAGTCCATTCAAAGCTAATATGAGATTGCGTATATGCCTTAAACGCATTGAAAGGTCGCGGTACCATGGTATGAGGGTCATAAGGGCAACAAAAACGCGGATGAAATGGCCAGACAATGCTTATCAATGCCATTCATCGGACCGGAACTTTTCTACGGCATCGCAAATTCGACAATAAACATAACCCCTAGAAAGTGAGTGGCACAGACATCTCTAGAATGGTGAAAAATCTACCCAAACAGAGACAGGCGAAACAGTTCATTATTCGCCAAATTGTCGGAAGACTTAATAAGCAATGAAGGAAAACTGTCAAAGCCGTAGGAGGTATGATAATAGGACACTGTAAACTTTATAGACACGTAAAGCTAATGGGGTTAACAGACGAAGCCATATGCAGATTCTGTCTAGATTTTATATTTTAACTGCTATTTTTCAATTGTGCGTGGGGTGATAAAGTGTTTAATATGTACATGATCCCACATCCCGCAAAAATTCTAGCCTACATTAATATTTGACGTTAGGTTTGTTATACACTGTATTCATTTGAAAAGGACCCACCCTTAATATTTCAAAAATGGGACATATTAGAAGGAAATGCCGAAACTCGTCAACTTTTAACTTGAGAGGGACACTTTTTGGCGCTAATGTCATAAACGTCAGATTCATCCCGTACCTACTGGAAATACTTTTCGTATGCCCCCGTGTTGTGTTAACAAATAGTAAAAAGACAACTGTTAACAAGAAAAATCTGCTATTTAATCATGTGTACAAAGTGACCACCGTTAACATTCAGGCAATAAAAGTTGAAAAAGAGCCAATTTTAAACAACGATTAAATAACAATGGAAGGCTGGTATCAAAGGCAAAACAAAATGATTGAATAGATATTTACCAGACCTTTTAAATGAGGTGTGACTTGATACCCAATGCCATTTGAAAAAATGTAAGGGGTGTCCCCAGTAGGGAGGGGGTGAATCTGACGTTTATAACATTAGTGCCACAAAGTGTCCCCTTCAAGTTAAAAGTTGATGTGTTTCGGCATTTCTTTCTAATATGTCCCATTTTTGAAATATTAAGGGTGGGTCCTTTTCAAATGAACACAGTGTATATAAAACACATGTTTTAGACAAATTTAAAATCAAAAAGACATCCACATTTTTATGTGGACTAGTTTATTTATAATTGAAGCTAAAAGCTGATGAGAGATAAAAATCGTGTGAATAATGTTTAATGAATATCCCGTACTTTCCCTAAAAATTTAATAATTCAGATGTTCAGAAGGATTAATTTGTTGTTATTGGTTGTGGCTTAATTTTATGCTGAAAATGGACTGGCCTGAGAAGAGTACCTAAGTAAAAAATTTCATGGGCTGGAAAAAGCTTCAAATTTATTTAATTGGCTAAAATTTACCGACTCACCAATTTTGGCGTTTTCTGACCAGTTGAATAAATTTTAACCTCTTTTATAGTCCAGTAAATAAAGGGTCCCAGTAGCGATTATACCTACCGGTCCATGAATTTTCCGTGCAGGGTAGGGTTTGACTAGTAATTGAAGTTCCAGAAATTTCACACACCTAATCGCCATTTTGGGGGGGTATTCCCGGCCCCAAAATTCCAAAAATTGGTTTCCCACCAATATCTACCAAAATATGGCATTTAGAGAATTTTTATGTAGGGGAAAAATGAAGATGAGGTCTTTATCTACAAAAATGGTTCCTATAATTTTTGCCGAAAACTCGATAGTTTTCGAGATAATGGCCCTCAAGCGGGATCCTTATGCTCCCGCTCCGGATCGAAAGAGCGAGTTCTTTGCACTTACTCATGACCGCCGGGCGAACAAACTATTCAATATCTCGGGTAAAAATGCATATTTTTTTACGATTCAGAATTCAGATGAAAGGGGAAATCCACAGCTATCATATCCGATGATTCAAAGCCCATTTTTATATTTCCACCATATTTATAAAATGGGTCAAAGATTTTGTAATAATTTTTTTATCGAGTGTCGGGAAATTACTCATATTTTTCTTAATAATAGACATTTACTCTAGATTTTTTGTTATTACGGGTCCTTTAAAGGCCTTTATTGATCTCAGAAATTTTTATTGGCCATCTTTCTTGCCCCTTGATTTTTCAGTTGGTGTTTTCATTTCCAAATTTTTGCTGTTTTTCGAGGTTGCGATTATTTTGCGAACAATCACTGTCTAAAAGTTTATACATTATCGGATTGTCTTCCAAGATACTTCATTTTAAAGCTGGGAATTTCTTCTTTTTGGTTGTGCAAGAAACAGCCATTTTTTCTGGACCTCAAAATTATAGATTTTTCAACATCGGTTTTTGCGAAAAATAATAATGTTGCGAAAAAAATCATGGAGACTATTTTTGTAGATAATGACCTGATCTTCATTTTTCCCCTATATAAAAATTCTCTAAATGCCATATTTTAGAAGATATTGGCGGAAAACCAATTTTTAGAACTTTAGGGCCGGGAATACCCCCCCAAAATGGCGATGAGGTGTGTGAAATTTCTGGATGTTCAATGACTAGTCAAACCCTACCCTTCACGGAACATTCATGGACCAGCAGGATTTTTGTACACTTTGCCTACTTTTCATCCTTCATTTACTAGACTATTTGTTTATACTTGTTATTACTTTCTTTAACCCAGAAAGTTTATTCCATTACTTATTATGGAATGACTACTCGATTAGTACCTTTATAAAAATGTAACTGATGGATCGAGGTGCAGAATTCCCTCGAATTTGATGCAAAAAAATACACACGAAAGACGAAAAAAAAAATTGAGGTTATGTGCCTCACCTCTTCAGTTTTTACCACACACTTTATCACATTTTCGTTAATTTTTATAAGGGGGTACCTACCTAATCCTTTAAGAGGATTTCGACTTTGGGTAAATTACGTTGCACTATCGAGTGTGACCAAAATTCCGTACGACTTCATTTATCCGGAACCCCTCGTGCAAGTCTCAACCGCATCACCTTCGTTAATTGCTCAATACATTTATATAAGAATGAGACATAGCACGGAGGCTGTATAGAGTATAATAAATTAAACTTTAATTCTAATGATCCTGGTCAGGATATTGGAATAAACGTATTACATTATTGTATTGCCATCGGTTCTTGCAAACGTTTTGAATTTAATGAAAATTATGTTTGAAGATTCCGTGAAACATACAGGTGAAGCTAAAAATCCTGAGCTGGATGTACACTGCCATAGTGAGACCAATCACTTGTGGAGCCATTGCATGGAGTAGTAGGTCAAGGATTCTTCTGGGTGACTACAACCAGTTGAGAACAAATGAATGCCTAAGTCAGAGTAAAACTGCACTAAGAGTTTCCTGACCTGGGTACCTGACTGGGTACCTGAAAAGGCTCAAAATAGTGGAGGAAGAAGAATGTAGATTCTGTGGTATGAAAGAAGAAACGTCCACATACTTGCGGATTGCATATCAGAGGGACACTTACCTAAACTAAAGCTTGCACATATCCTAAAATTCCTCCGAGAAATAGGTCTAAAGGAGCTGCGAATCTCTGAGACTTTCGTCAGGAGCTGAGTAGTGAAAAGGGGGCACAACAGATTTTTTATGTGATGTGATGCCTTTTGGCCCAATATAATAATAAATATTTAAAATAAGAATTGAATTCCCTTGATTTTATTTCAACAAAACGTTCGAACATTTCATTTTTATATAAATATAAATTAAGAAGGTTATTTAATAGAAAGTCAAGTTCAAGCGTGAAGTAAGTCAAAACAATAATATGTTTCTTTAACTCCAAGAGTTCATCCATATCTCAAATGTGGTAGGAGGACTCAAAACTTGCAACTAGTTTCGGTAACAATTACCATCATCAGGCCTTATATGCAATGATATTGACTTAGGGAACACATCAAAACGTTTGCAACTTTGCAGAAACCAAATCTTCAATAAGATCTTCTTCCTAAGTACCATAGCTTTGTTATAATTTTGGATGATCGAAGCTAGACTAGCTGTCTTTAACTCCAAGAGTTCATCCATATCTGATGATGGTAATTGATACCGAAACTAGTTGCAAGTTTTGAGTCCTACTGGACATTAAATATATTGTGGTTTGACTTTGAGTTTCATTGAACCCTTTATTTGGATTCTAACCACATTTGAGATATGTTATAATAAAAAAATCGTTCCCGAGAGAGTTCCCAAATATTTGCTAAGAGAAAAATTAATTATTGCCTGACTTTATGGATACCCCGTATTGTATTAATCGAATGGAATACTCAACGTATCTGTAAGCTTGGTTAAAATACAAGAAAGCTTTATACAGATTTCAATTTATTCATGATAGTCAGCCACCTTTATTAATATTTCAATAAAGAATATGATGACAGGAACAATTTAGATTACGACGGGCGTTAATTCGATTCATTTTGTGAACGACAAAAGATTTTCGTTAATCTGCTTCATTTATAGTATACGTATCCCTTTGTAAATGTTGTCTGTGCTAATGTTTGATCGGCAGATTAAAACTAGTTTGGTATATTTGAATTTGCGTTGGCAAACATGCGGCTACAGGTAATAAGCAATATTTATTTATTGTAGTCAATAAACAAACTTTGTATTATAGAGATGCTTCGGTATAATGAAATTGTGAATCCAACTAGTTACCGATTTTTTTTTTGTTTTGGTTAAATATTTGCGGACAAATATTTGTTTTTTTAGTTATAGCTACCTACTTGCTAATATACAACTAATGGGATTATCGATATACTACATATAAGATTATTAATAAAATTGTAATTGAAAAACCCAAATAATATATATATATATATATATATATATATATATACATTCCGAATTTTGGTTTGTGGTTGGAGGTGAAGATGTCGCTATCATCACAACTTTTACATTTCCGTTACTGGAAGACATGTATTGATTGTGATTTTAGGGTCAGATTCAGTCTAGACCTTGTACTGATGAGGCGCAAATACGCCGAAACCGGTCTACAAGTAATATTGTCCATTCTAATTGCAAACCAGAATGGTTGGTTGAATCTTGTAGATCATACCGATCCCGTTTGACTTGGAAGTGTAATTCAATGTATGTCGGAGCATATAGCCCGGGAAGTAGTTGTTGCTTCTTAACTTGAACGGTCACTGTTTTTGAAAAATATTTTCCAAAACTTTGTTGTAAAGCGTTTGAATAATATATCTATTGGTAACACGCCTTACTAAATACGACAATTTTACAGGAAACTGTAATAATACTTAATATATATATATATATTGATATGAATTTTTAATTTATATTGTTAATATGTGTTTTAATTTATTTATTGTAATATATTTATTTGGGCGCCAATTAATATGGATTTTAATTTAAATATTAGTGATATCATACATCACTCACCTTTTATGATGACTCTTCACCTCAGGTTGGGTTCATGGGTCTAATGCTCACTTAGTTTCTTTTTTTTTTATTTTATTATTTAATATATCCTCAGGCCGGTCCTGTGTCCTTGCCCTTGAATAATAGGAACTATCTAACCGTGAAGCAGTTTTGCCAACTTAATAGGAAGAAAACTCTTTATATTAGAAATTTATGAAATATTATTTAATTTATTTTTTAATGAACGGCGCATTTATATAGAATTGATAAGTAAATACATAAGAAATAATTCAAAACACTTATCTAAATGATCTTTCGCTCAACGTTCACACTAAATGAAGTTCTTATATCTAATAAATATATGAAAATTATGCAACTCTTTTCACATGTAACATTAATAACCAAAGACAAAATAGAACATCTGTTTTTAACAGATTTTATATACAAATTGGACGATATTGTAATCGTAACGAAGATGAATAAATATTAAGTTCTGGATTTAATCACACGCACGTAAGATATAGTTTATGAAATACCTTTTTATCTTGTATTATTTTTTTGAAGATTTTCTATGTTTTAGACCTTTCTGGGCCTTGGAGTCTCTCGTAGAAGTGGCTTCGATATGGCTTCGGTATCGGCTTGGGAAGATTTTCAGTTTTGTTTACCTCTCGGAATTTTCACTCATGGTTTATTTGAGGAATTTAATATTTACAGAGGTTATTTAACCTCTGTTTTTAACAGGCACTTGTAAGGAAGGTTAGTAACACAAATTCACTTTATAGTTTCACCTTTTAAAATAACGTAGCCTAATTTTAACTCAATTTTGTTACTTGTAAAAGCTTATACTTCTCAATTCTGTATATTTTTCGTAACTACCCGGTTCTAATCAATAGCAACGTATTAATTTTTTATATTCAACCATATGTCTCTTTATTTTTAAGTTTTTCTATATTTGCTGACCAATCAAATTCATTTAATAATTTTTGATTTCTGTTATTTGACATGATTGTTTTATAATTTGATCTTTTTCTGATATGAAAGTTTATTTTTAATGTCTCCAAATAATTTATTATTGTTTTTATCTTTTAGTTAAAAATTTTTTGAAAATTATTTGACATCTGTTTTAATTTCAGTTGTCATGTCCTTTCTTCCGTTCGAGTTGACAAATCTAGATTCACACTTTGTTAGATATGTTCATAAGTGTACTTTTTCTATTTTTACCAGTGTCAGATTTTATAACCTAACTAATAATTTTTAATTTTCAGGTTCTTTCTTTTTAGATTTATGATGAGCCAAGAAACTTTTGCAAAGCTTTTGAAAATTCTGAAACTATGTGATAGGATTTCAATAAATCAGAGAAAAGTTATAAAGATTCCCGTTTAAAGTTTGGGTTGTAAATATTTGTCAGGTGATTTGTTTATATTTTATTTAGATTTTATACTGAAATAACCCTTGTTTGGTGTATGTGTTGTATGATTTCACTTTCCATATAAATATACATATAAACACACTTTTATTTATACATATGGATTTTTGGATATTGAAATTGTATTTGTATTCGGTATTTTTGGCATATTATTGTCTTAGGTACCTATAATGCAAAGTTAGGCGTTTTATACATTTCGCAGTAAGTATTGTTGCGAGGTCACCATCTCAAAGCCGGCCCTGTCTCTCGACTGTAAATTTTGGTGGCTGCGCTCCTTTCGAGAACATTCTCGAAAAGACGCTTTGTTTATGCATAGGACGAGCGCGGAAAATACTAGAATTTTCGGGAGTTGAGGAAGACTATATATATACGCGGGTTTTCGAGTGAGTTGACAATTAGTGAAACGAAGACAAAGAGTTAGTTCACAGACAGTTGACAGAAGTTCTGAGTAATCGGACAGTGAATGAAATAGTGAAGATAAATAGTGTAATATTCAAGTGGTAAAAATATATTAGAACTGTTATACCGAGTGTGTATATAAATTGAGTTTCATAAATAAATCAACAGACGGTATTTAGCCATAGTGTTTATAATTTTATACCACAAGTAAAAACTATTTAAATAAATTAGAAAAACACTACAGTATTGTACAAAAAAACAGCAAAACGAGAGCATAGAATGCATATTTCGTCCGACTACATCAATTCAGGTGAATTGATAAAATCCCGGCAAATCAGAATCATCAGAATGTATCACGTTGTGACTGATTTTGATTATTTTAAAATGTTTTCTTACAATTATTGTAACCATATTCATTAATTTAATAACGAACATTGAATTTTGAACTATCTGATAAAATAATAGATAATATTTTAATATTTAACATTTGGATTCTATTATATTCCAAATGGCAATCGTGCTCCAGCCTACCGAGCGGAAATAATTTCGTTTCTAGATGAAAGAGGTGATAACACTGAAATTTTAAGAAACAAAAAATGAATAACTATGTAATTTGGCAGATATAACAACTATGGGGCTACAAGAGAATAAATCATAGTTAAAAAAAAAATAAAAAACACTTTGTACTACACTTTATACAATAACTCTGCATTTCGGAATAGAACTAAGTATAACTCGCCTAGTGTAAGCTGGCTCTTGGACTTTGGACTTCTGAGATGCGCGGAAGAACATCCGATCGCTCGAGGCTCACTGAAATGGAGGACCCCAGTCTCTATTTTGACCGCAAACGGTTAATATCGCTGTAATTCCAGTGGCGTAGTAGTATTATAGTAGTTTTTAGTTACGGTAATTATTATCAGTAGTTAGTTTATAGAAGGTGTGGTATTAGCTTATAGTTTAGTTATAATTATTAGAATGGAGTTTAAAAGTAAATTAAAAAATAAACCTTTAAGTGGTCAATGCCGTGAAATAGTGTGAAAAGGAATACATGGAAAAGGAACCTCTACTAGATCAAGTCATAGATTAATTTATCATCGACATAGAAGATGATTCTAGTGAGGATGGTGACTCTGATTTTTCTGAAGACAGTCATGCGGAAGATGGTAGTTTAACCAGAATTTTGAATTTTGAGGACATCGAAGGAACTTAACTAATTAGCTTAGTGAATAATCTTTTGTTTTTATCTTTTAGGGATTTTTAATTTTCTTTTTATTTAGTAATTTGCTGTAAGCGTTAATATCTTATTTAAAAATATTTAAGTAAAGTCCGTCAGGAAATATAAGATCCTAACATACATACACCTACTTACACCTACATACAAATTATCCCTTCTGATGAAGTTTCATGATTCATCAAACCCTTCATGAAAAAAGCGTCACCAGCTCTTGGAGTAAATTATCTTGTTATGGATTTAAATAAAAAATTTATTATTTTATAAAAATTTTGGAAAATTTTATGTGAAAATGAATACTGATGAAATTGTTTAACAATTAAAAACATTTAAATGAAAATAATTTCTATACAGGGAGAATATTTATATTAGTATTTGCTGAATTTTATTAATTGTACGAGGTCCGGCAGCAATATTCTGCAGGAATTAATTTTTTTGATGAAACCTCAAAATCTAATGCAAGTGAATAATTGATTAAAACGTAATGCATTACTTCCGGGTTGACTTTGAACAAACGGCAGCGATTCCTCAACACAATTTGGGCATGCCCTAATTAGATTTTCAATTTGTGTCGAAAGTCCGATCCACCATATATGGTGATACGGATTGTTTATATCTCTCGCGACCCTGATGACCGGAGTGAATAAAATTTAAAACGAAACTGTAAGGCAGGAGGAATTACATTACGTGAACATTTTAACAACAAATAATCGACAATAGGAAAATCGAATCTAAATTGAAAGTAAGGAACTGTTTCACCATGAACCTTACTGAGAGATGAGAACAGACCCTAATCCGAAAGAAGATGCGTCTGCACTAGTTATAATTTGCTTTGAAGCATCAAAGTAAACTAAAGAAGGAGCTTAAGCAAGTAAATCTTTAATTTGAGCAAACGAACTTCTTGTGCTTGGTCCCAAATACTGTATCATTTTTTAATCACCAATTGGTTCCAATATCTTTGACTTATTTTCTATGAATCGAGCTGCAAAATTTACCCTAACCAGAAATTGTTGAATATCTTTTTTACAAAGAGGGTCTGGAAAGTTAATTAAAGATTAATTAATTTCAATACCTTTATCTGTAATTGTGTGCCCAAAAAAGTTTATTTTATTCACTCCAATCAAACACTTAGACTTATTTAGGGTAATCCTCATTTTGTAGTACCAATAAGACTTTGCCTAATATTTTATCATGTTCTTCTATGGAAGCGTGAATTAATATGTCATCCATGTGGATAATAACGCCTTTAGCGCGATAATATATTTTTGTGAACTTTTGGGAAAAATATTCAGGAGCACATGATATTATACAAAAAATTATTTTTTTAAATAAAAATTTCCCGAAAGGAGTAATAAAAGTAGTAAAAACTTGATATTCAATTGACAATCTAATCTTATAGAATCCTGAATTCGCGTCAAGTTTAGAAAATAATGTTTAGCCTGCCAGCTTAGTTTAAGATAGTTCCACCTTTGGAATGGGAAAGTAGAACCTGAGTACATTTTTGTTAAGATGAGTATAATCGCCACAAATTCATTTTAACCGAATCACCTTTAGGCACAACTGCAATGGGTGCAACTCTTTCCGTAAAATAATCAACTGGTTCAATTATTTTCAACTATTGTAATTTATCGAGTTCATTTTATAATTTAGGTATTAAAACGAGAGGAAGTACGAGAAGATGAATGGATGAATATTGGATTTTAAAGAAATTTCTATTTTATCGCGAAACTCTCCTAAAAAGTTGGGGGAAAAGCTCTTCCTATATCAATTTTAGAATCCCTAAGAGATAAAGAATTAAATTAGAAGAAAGAAGAAAGAAAGAAGAAAGAAGAAAGAAGAAAGAAGAAAGAAGAAAGAAGAAAGAAGAAGAAGAAAGAAGAAAGAAGAAAGAAGAAAGAAGAAAGAAGAAAGAAGAAAGAAGAAAGAAGAAAGAAGAAAGAAGAAAGAAGAAAGAAGAAAGAAGAAAGAAGAAAGAAGAAAGAAGAAAGAAGAAAGAAAGAAGAACGTTACTTACCTATGTGCAACAAGACGACTTTTTGTTGTATTTTTAAGTGTTGTAGAACAAACTTTACAAAAAGCACCTATTCTTCGCTTACCATTATTGTCATTACTAGCCAAACTAACAACTTCAAATTGCCCTTGTTTCCAAAAACTATCTAAAACTCGAGGCATTTCAAGATAAAATCACACTTTTTGAGTGTTCAGCTTTTCAATTTAATTTTTTGATTTTTATCTATCATCAAATTATGAGGTTAAGTTTTCTACTTCTTCTTCTTATTTTCTATAAAATGGGCTCATAATGGGCTCCCCACTCGATTTTTGACGTAAAATTTGACAGTTAAACTTAAAACTACATAGACTACATGAAAACTACATCACAATGTAGTATTTGTAGTCTATTTTGTTTTTCATAATTTTTCCGATCCCTGATCATCAGGCTCAGAAGTTTATATCTCCAGCGAGTCATTCGCATTCGAAGAGTGAGGTTATTTCTTCCTCTTCTATGCGCAATCGACAAAGAGTCCCATCTCTGTATACGCAAATTGACCTTTTCCAAGTACGTCATCGTGACGAATTTCACACTAAATTCTAATATAACCTCAAACCGAATTATACAACACCATAAAAGTTATAACAATTGATTTTTTACACTTTTAAATTATTATAGTATCCGCAACTAATACACACTAGTAGGTACACAAATTTACCAAAACCAATCAACTTTTGTTCTCGATTTAGATTTGAATCTGTAAAAAATGCTATTTCCATCTATCTTTCTGAAGGTTGTTCGTGATCAGCTGACAACATGGCGCGGGATGACGTCACTTGGAAACGCTCTATTGTATGCAGATTATAGTGACAGTACTCACCTGTCCTGTAACTTTCCTTAGTTGACCTCTGTTTAGGTTTAAGATTTCGTTGGTCCGCGACTCCGAGGTTTTTTTTACCAGAAGTTTGCTTTGTTTCTGCTTAGGCACGTGGCTTCAGTACGATTAGTGTTTTGTTTGAATCCACCGTAGAGCAGTTTTTGATACTTATATCAAATGCTGGTTCAGGAGCAGTAAATACCATTTTAGACCCTTTCCTTACCAGGGTACCCGTTGTTTCATTTCCTACAATACCTTTGTACTCTTACCACACCACTTAGGTATCTTGTGTCTCTTCTTATATCCTAATTTTTATTGTTTTTGTAATCTACTTCCTGTATTTTACTCTTCTGTGTTTGATTTAGCACCTATATTTCACATATATAGGTAAGTTAATATTATATTGCTTTAAATGTTTTTGGTTTGGTATTTTTCGATATTTCTCTATTGTTTATTAATTTTTGGTTCATGGTATGGTGTGGTTTCATTGTTTTTCTGTTCTTTTATCAATTTCTGCTCTCTTGCTCAATTATTACTATTCCCAAACATTGGAGTGTCCCTTCTTATTAGGTATATTTCTTGTTCTTCAATTTCTATACATATTTCTTCAAGTCCTTCTCCTATAAACATACTTTTTTTGTTCATAACGTTCCCATTTTCCTTCAAAGTCTCATTCCATGTTTCTAGATTAGGAATTTTATTTATATTTTTTATTATTTAAAAGTTTAAAACGCTCTATAAAAAATGCATAAATTATTATTGCAATTCATATTTCTCTAACAAAAGGATACATTTTTTTTTAATAATCTTCTCGTTTATTTCACCAATATTTTGATGCACTCTGTAGATAGGAGTATAGTGACAATACCACAATACAATTTTCACGGTCAATAGAATATCATCTTTTTAAACCACATTCATTGATGTCACACGCATATTTTGCTCATTTTCCCCACAATTATTATTTTTGTTATTCGACAAAGTGTATCAAACCGACCGTGGCACTGACAGAGTGCACTAGATTAAGACTAGTGCTATTGTTAGAAGTGTCAGGGTGGGCACTCCATCAAAGTAACCATACCATTCGGAAGACACGTACTGTTACTACAAAACGTCATTCATGCTTAAGACCTTCATTGAAGAGGCAACTAAATTATGTTAATCGCTTCATAAAATATCCATACACACTTTTTTTACACAAAAATTTACTGCAAAAAGTATTTGGAAATCACTTTTTGCGGAAATAATAAACTGATCTCTATTTTTAATTACAATCAGATATGTGGCATTTGATGAATAATTTTTCAATATCAGTTGGCTCTGGTCTGAATTGATTGTTTCGATCTAGTTGGGTGGTTTTGTTAACAAAATTATTTTTACTGACGAGGCCACATTCACTTGCAGAGGAGTTTTTAACTGGAGAAACATTCACAATTGGGATATTGCAAATCCCCCATATATTCCGAGAATCACATTTTCAGCACGAATTTAAGATAAATGTATGGTGCGGTATCTTTGGAGATAGTTTGTTGGGTCCATATGAATTACCAGCAAATTTGAATAGTAACTCATATTTACAATTTTTACAAACAACTCTTTTCGATCATTGCCACTTAATCGAAGAAGATACATGTGCCTCATGCAGGATGGAGCTCCACCTCATTATCAGAGAATAGTGAGGAATTATCTGGCAGAGGTAGGTAAAGATGTTCAATTTGTCCACCATTATTGTCAATGCATAATTGATAACGCCTTCTTATATTTTTATAATAACATTGCAGATGACTTCATTATTTTCATTTAGTTAGTTAATTTCAAGTTGAATCCTTTCTTTAATCACTTGCATATTATTTTTATTATTATTAACAATATCTTTTAGAAATCCCCATTATTCCCTATCCACACTGGGAGTACATTATTAAATGCAGTGGCGGATTTACACATTTGCCGCCAGTAGGCTATTCAAATTTTGCTGCCCCTACCGACCTCTACAATGCTTACTTAAAGTTTAAAAGCAATATATTTGATTATCTAGTAAGAATCCGTCTGAAAATGTCGATCAGATGCCATCACAGCAGGTATAAAAGTTTCTCAATACCATTTTGTACAACAAAGCCAAGACGTTTTGGATTTCTTTGCTTAAGGTAGATCTTAGACAATTTCTCACTTGTTTCCAGCAAAGAAAGCTTTTCTCAACTGCTGTTGCTGGCGAACAGCTCAATACAAGTTAGCATTAAACATTTTGCAAATTCCGTTTCCGCAGGAATGAAGATCTTTTCAATGATTCAGATTCCGGTTTATCAAAATTGGTGAATGTCGTAATTGATACGAGTACAGTTCTTGCAATTATAATGATGGAATTAAAGCATGGGAGTAGCAAAGACATATTTATAAAGTCATCCGTGCTTAGTGATGGGCAAAGCAAGAACCAAGACAGTCTTGGTAACGGTCTCGGTCTTGCTTGTCTCGTGTTGGTCTTGGTCTTGCATATTTAGTCTTGGTCTCGGTCTTGGACTTGCTCAAATACTTGTAATCTTGGTCGTACGTACTCAGTCTTGGTCTTGGTCTTGCTTACCACTTACATCATTTTGGAACATTTTCTAGTCTTTTGATAGGTATAAATTATAAATGATCAACAAATCATATCTAGAAATCTTAAACACACAAAATGTTTTGTTTCGACGCAAACATATATTAAAGTTAAGAAAAATATTCTCATATATCCTATTTAAAACGAAAGTTGTAATTTTTAGTTTAGTCTTGCACTTTGGTTTTGGTCTAGCATTCTCTGTCTTGGTTTTGGTCTTGTTCTTGTTCTTGTTCATTCGGTCTTGGTGTTGGTCTTGCTAGTGTATGTATGATCTTGGTCTTTGTATTGCAAAATCGCAAGACCAAAAGACGGATTTTGCCCATCACTAGTCCGTGCCCACGCTCCCCTACATATTGAACTACATTGAAGTATATAAATATGATTTTTCATTTACAAGCCTGGTGGTAAATCCGCCACTATTTAAATGATTCCGAACGGGTAAGACACTGTGGAGGTGCGCTATTCTGCATCCAAATCATATAGTCAAGTTCGGCTTCCGGAAAATTCCAACTTTTGAATCATCTGGCGACAAAAGTCAAGCCTTTTCCTTTCATGAGCCTCTGTTAAAACTTGTACCGATAAAATTTTATAGGGTGTGAGGAGGGAAAAACTTGACTTGAGGAGAATGAGTGATTTGTAAAGATTGATATATTTAATTAGAATTTAACTTTTAATTACTTACTGTGTACTTACATTCAATTGTTTATAATATAGATAATAAAACAAATCTAAATGTTGAAAATAACTATTTACAAGTCACTGGACGTGATGCCTGGATTTAATTGAACAGTCAGTATGGACCTGGTCCAAGTAGGTTGAACAACCGAGATGACGTACCTGGAATTAGATAGAAAAACACTCTGAGTATTCAATTTGTCATAAATAATGATTAATCACTGACTAACGATTAGTATAGTTGAAATCCCCAAAATTAATGAAAGTATTAATAATATACAAGGTGCATCTTATGTGTTTGAACTGTGATTATGGATATCAGTACTAAAGTAAAGTTAAAAACTTCACTTGATCAAAAATAAATGCCTAATAGTAAATATTTAGGGTTATTAGGAAAGGTGCAAAGGGCGCAAACTCTCCCCAGTGCATGAAAGGAATATGTGGCACAAACTCTCCACAAACAATATTATAACTACTGTAAGTGGCGCAAACTCTCCACAGTACAGCAAAATAATATTACATTGCAAGTGGCACAAACTCTCCACAGTACAGCAAAATAATAATACACTGCAAGTGGCACAAACTCTCCACAGTACAGCTAAATAAGGTTACACTGCAAGTGGCTCAAGCTCTCCACAATACAAGGGGGTGGAAGGAGATATAGGTAAAGTGAGAAGTCACCCTGTATCAGGAATGGACAAACCGCAAGTGGCGCAAACTCTCCACAGTACAGTATAGGTATGTGAGTTAAACTGCAAGTGGCACAAACTCTCCACAGTACAGCTAAATAAGGTTACACTGCAAGTGGCTCAAACTCTCCACAATACAGGGGGGTGGAAGGAGATATGGGTGACGTGAGAAGTCACCCTGTATCAGGAATGGACAAACCGCAAGTGGCGCAAACTCTCCACAATACAGTATAGGTATGTGAGTTAAACTGCAAGTGGCACAAACTCTCCACAGTACAGCTAAATAAGGTTACAGTAGGATTGGATGAATAGGAAATGCAACAACAAATTAATGTTCTTAATAACGTTGAATATTAAAGAACTTTAAACAAAGTTATTATTAAAAATAATTAGCAAATATATATACTCTATGTGATAAAATATCTTTTAAATTCAAATATCAAATAACAGGCAAAACTGAATTACTCTGTGAGATAGACTCACCTATTTATCTCCTGATATGCACCACAATACACACTATATTTTAATAGATTTATTTGGCTCAAGTGAACACTTTAGTTATTTTCTAGAAACTAAAACTCAAATCGTTCTTAAAACTTTCTTTCCCATTTTGTGGCCTCGAAGACGTTATCGCCGACGTGACATTATAAGACTTTACTCATCTGTTTCAGACAATTGGTTGTTTTGTAGAGAAATGCATTTCTGAAATATTAGGGTATACCCATGATTTAATTTATTTTACTTGAAACGAAAACTATTTTAAGAATAACAGGGTGAGAAAAAAAAATTGTCTTACAAGGGTTTATAGTTGTTATTTTTTAAAGTACGTTCGATTTTGCATTACATTTTCTAATATACTACATTGAGAATTTTCTGAAAAAGAATAAAGTGTTTCAAAAAAGTCTACTCGGGGCAAATACTTATAATGGATGAGTTTACCTTCGAAATGAAGCAATATATCTAGCTGTTCTTCCTGATTTGCTTAAACTACATGTTTTTTTCTGCTAAAACTTAAGGTATTATTTACCATTTGGTAAACATTTTTTAAAGTATTTTCTGATGGTATTGGACGATTTGGATACAACACCCTATATGCTCTTTGTGCAGCACGCTTATTTTTGTTATTTTCTACAAAACAGGTAAAAATTTGGATTTTTTCTTCCTTACTCTAAACCATTTTTATTACTTTATCAGAAAAATGTCAATTATCAAACATATTCATTGTCATTTTAATAGCTTACTTTAATAATTTTATCTTTTTCATATTTACAGTAACTACTAAAACTAAGATTTTCAACATTTAATAACTCAAAAACGGTAAGAGGTAGGGGTAGCTTATTATATATTTTTTAAATCAGGAAAAAAGACCATTCTAAAAATGTAAAAATATCCCAATTAAAAAAAATATTATTTTTTGTATCCCCTTAAATTTGCACGCTACTGAACTTTTGATAGCATATTAACAAAATTCAGCTGCAACCAAACAACTTTTATAAAAGACTTTTTTTATAAAAGCAATAATACGATGATTGGGGGTGGGTAATTTATAATGAATAACCCTGTACTTACGTCTCCCTGTGAAAAATGTTTCACTTAGAGAAGCTCTGTCTTTTAGGTAAATCAAACTGAAACTCAAACTATGTTTATATTAAGGGGTTTTTCAATTACCGAGTTCAACACTAACTAACTTGCGGAATGCATAGCAATACAGAATCCTAGGGCACAACACCTAGGAGACTTTTGGATAGAAAAGGGACATTTACCTAATCTGTAACCTGCGAAAATCATAAAATTCCCCCAAGGAATTATAAAGGAACTACTAGCCTTTGAGATTTCCCTCAGGAGCTAAGTAGAAGTTAATGTCACCCTATTACACATACATTTTTTTTCTTCGGGCCGAGATGGGAAACTCATGTTCGAATGGATCCAGGACCCAAACAGTGTTGGACTCATCCCCAAGGGGATGCCTACCAACCAAACCCACCAAAAACTCGCCGTTACCGCCGCCTCGGAATCACTACCATAGCATACTTCGAGACGGGCGGCGGTCCCTCGCACACTCTCCGCTCACACCGTCGTCTTCTCCCTAACTTCCACTCCCAAATCTCATGCCATATCGAGTCCTTCTCTCCACCTAACCATGTTCTCTACTACTCCACTCACCTCCACCTTCACTCCCTTCATCCATCCATTCCTCCTCCCCCCTCATATTATACATACATACAGCTTGAAAGTCCACTCAATTGAACCAGCCGTAAACTGTTATTGTCGTTTTACATCTAGAAGTAGGGAGGTTAAGCTGAACGCAGCGTGGAGACTAGATTTACAAGGTTGGCAACACATTGACAGAGATGCACCTGTCAGTATTGTTCATAAATAAATGTTTAGCGTCTATTGGCATGACTTTGATAATGCTTATGGTGTTCGGTGAGATAGATTGGAAAATTTCTTGTTTTTGGACTAGCTGATAATAGTTCCCAGTGTATTTTGGCAATGGATGAAAAGAAAATAGGGGCGTAGGTAGATATCAGCCGGAAAGAAGAAGGCATGACTTTAATTGAAAAATACAAACATTTTATTTAATTTAAGTTATCAAACAATGAAAAATGAATTCATCGAATTCTACAAATTGATTCGTGAGACACAGAAAGACAAATCTTTCTTTCGCACGTGTTTTTGATAAATTCGATTCACCGTAAATATTATTTTCAGGCCTTCGACATACAAAATTCTATTTGTGATGGAAATATTTTTATCCAATGTAAAAAATCAGAAAACATAGGAACTTGAGATCAACTGACAAAATGGAGCACTCTAAACAAATTAAATGAAAAAGAGCATTAGTATAAAGCACAGCTGTGCCAACTTATCGAAAATAATTTTTAGAACGGTTGTATATCGATGAAATAAGGAAGATAAATTGACCATCCATCGCCTTGTTTCATCATGAAAATAGGAGCTTGTAGACATCGACAGCTGAAGAATCGAATAGATCCTGCACTTATTTGGTCCGATAGACTTTTATATCAAAAATAAACCCTCTACTGAATGAGTTTTGACGCTTGAAGAAGCCGTTTTTATAATCGAAATATTTTTTCTTCTTCAACTATATTACTTTCGTCAACACAGACCGTAGAAATAACCTATGATTTTACTAGTAAAATGAAAAGTTTTTATTATTATACTAGTAAAATATTAATGAGAAACGATAGCAACGACTTATCATGGGAGTTGTAATCGAGTAGGTAGGAACTGTCATTTTAATTCTTTTTGTTATTTATTTTGGGAAATCGAACCACAATCTGTTTTTTTATGTGCTTAAATCGTACCTGACAAAGAATGTTTTTATTATTGATAATAAACCATTATCTAATGCTTTGAAACTTTTATTATTTAAAATTAGAAAAAAATAACACAAACAACTTAAAACTGGAAATATAAAAAAAATTGTAAAAATTACCTACGAAATAGGATCAATATTTGGAAAAATGGTCAAAACCTGTCAAAATTTTGAGAAAATGGTTAATAATTGCCAAATATTTTCAAAAATTGTCAAAAATTTGGAAAAATGGTCAATAATTGTCAAAAATTACCAAAATATGTCAAAATTTTGAAAAAATGGTCAGTAATTATAAAATACTGTCAAAAATCGTCAATAATTGTTAAAAATTGTCAAAATTTTTGAAAATTGGTAAAAATTTTTGAAAAATTGTCCAAAATGGTCAATAATTGTCAGAATCTGTCAAAAATGGTCAAAAATTGTTAAATATTTTAAAAAATGGTCAAAAATAGTCAATAATTGTTAAAATTTTTAAAATGATCAAAAATTGTTAAATATTTTGAAAAATTTACAATAATTGTCAAAATTTTTGAAAGTTGTCAAATCTGGTAAATAATTGTCAAAAATGGTCAATAATTGTTAAAATTTTGAAAAAATGGTCAGTAATTATAAAATACTGTCAAAAATCGTCAATAATTGTTAAAAATTGTCAAAATTTTTGAAAATTGGTCAAAATTTTTGAAAAATTGTCCAAAATGGTCAATAATTGTCAGATTCTGTCAAAAATGGTCAAAATTTTTTAAATATTTTAAAATATGGTCAAAGATAGTCAATAATTGTAAAAATTTTGAAAATGATCAAAAATTGTTAAATATTTTGAAAAATTTACAATACTTGTCAAAATTTTTGAAAGTTGTCAAAACTGGTCAATAATTGTTGAAAATTCTCAAAATTTTTGAAAAATTGTCAAAAATGGTCAATAATTGTCAGAATCTGTCAAAAATGGTCAAAAATTTTTAAATATTTTAAAAATTGGTCAAAAATAGTCAATAATTGTTAAAATTTTTAAGATGATGAAAAATTGTTAAATATTTTGAAAACTTTACAATAATTGTCAAAATTTTTGAAAGTTGTCAAATTTGGTCAATAATTGTCAAAAATGGTCAATAATTGTTAAAATTTTGAAAAAATGGTCAGTAATTATGAAATACTGTCAAAAATCGTGAATAATTGTTAAAAATTGTCAAAATTTTTTAAAATTTTTGAAAAATTGTCCAAAATCGTCAATAATTGTCAGAATCTGTCAAAAATGGTCAAATTTTTTTAAATATTTAAGAAAATGGTCAAAAATAGTCAATAATTGTTAAAATTTTTAAAATGATCAAAAATTGTTAAATATTTTGAAAAATTTACAATAATTGTCAAAATTTTTGAAAGTTGTCAAAACTGGTCAATAGTCGTTGCAAATTGTCAAAAATGGTCAATAATTGTCAGAAACTGTCAAAAATGGTCAATAATTGTTAAAAATTGTCAAAATTTTGGAAAAAAAATTTATGTTATAAATGAAACTAACTGTTTCTAATTAATTCCACTATTTAATTAAAAAATTATGAAAATTATTAAAGGATATTCTGAAGATGCTATGTCAGTTAGTTTCATTTATAACAATAATATGAGTAGATTCCACAAAGTAAGGGTCCAAACAGTAAATTCAATTTTTAAAAACTGTCAAAAATGGTCAATAATTGTCAGAACCTGTCAAAAATGCTCAAAAAATGTCAAAAATGGTTAATAATTGTTAAAATTTGAAAAAATTGTCAAAAATTTTGAAAAAATGGTCAATAATTGTTAAAATTTTTGAAAAATGGTCAAAAATTTACGAAAAATGATCAAAAATGGTCATTCTATTGTACACAAGAAGCAAGATTCTGTCGGCGGTCCGACGACCGCTCACCTTTTTTGTAAATTTAAATTAATTTTCACTTTTTTTTTTTTCATTTTCCTTTATTTTTTTCCAATTCATTTTTATAAGGGCTTGAAGTTAAAACTTGAGAAGCTGAGGTAGCTTTTTATAGTTTATTCTGTACCATTGGAATTTTTGGAATCAGAGATAACTCCTGAAGATGATTTCTAAATAACTAAATTTTGAGAACTCGTGCGAAGTTGCTGCCGAGATAATTGAAGCGTTCCATACTGAAAACTCACTCTATATATGCGATAAGACATAGATTGATTTCAACGAATTGAGGGTTTTTGGTGTTTTTTTTTATGTATTATGAAGATGGTTTTTTGCGCAATAAGTTTTCCATAATAGGATGAAGTGGCGAGAATAATATTAGACTAGTATAGTAAAATAACAAACAGGCAAATCACTGAATTTATCAAAAGCCTGAAAGCTCACATTGCACCGAGTAAACGGAGATATAGACTGTGCCAATGTAAACTTTTTATTTAAAAAACCTTTAAACTTTTGCGTCAAGTTGTTTTATAAACTTCATCCGTTTTAATCGTTTTCCAATATTCTATTTTCTGTGGAGCTTAATATATCTGAAATTTTTGGCAAAGTTTGTAACTAATCTTTCGCAATATCAGTAAATCGTAACTAAGTTAAATTGAATTCTAAAAGTTATAACCGGCTTTTAAATCTCTAGTACACAACGCAGTTCAGGCGGAACGTGTCTGGTATCTCTTTATCACGAATATTCAATTAGAGAACAGTTTTTGCATTTTTAAGCAAAAGGTTTATTTTGTTTTAAGCTGATTTCTTGTATTGGATCGCTTAGAAGGGCGGTAAATAAGTTTCGAAGACCCCACACCATCTTTACAAAAATTGTATTTCTGAAAATGTTGCCTAATTTTGAAAAAAAAGCTCCCAACAAAATACCGAATATTTAAAATGGACTATTTTTTTTATTAGGGGGAGTTAAATTCATGATTTAATTGTTGCATATTAATGTAATATAAGTAATAAAGTATTTTATTAAAAAAAATGTGGCGCTTTCATCCAAATACCTTTAACATGATTAAAAACCTAATATAAACTAATTTTCACGAATCCTTGAAGGTCCATCTGCGGTTTGTGAATTATTAAAAGGACGCTAGCACCAGCACCCTTACACCACTTCCCCTGCTCCCTACCTAACGAAACTCATATATTAAATTAAAGCCAACTTTGATTGACATGGCTATGTGGGCGAGCGGCGCGCTTGAGGGGACGCGTGTGCTGCTGCTTTTGAGCCCCTCACACTTCGCTCTGTTCGTCACTCTGCTCTTTAGCTCTTTATTAGTGTTTATTGTCTGGTTAAAAGACAATATACCGATTGATTGGTTTTACATTCATCGCGTTTTGTATTTATAGTCTATAACTATAACAATGTTGTTCTAGATTTAAGTTAAAAACCGTATTCAGATATTTTGATTTCACTGAATTTCTCCTTTATTGTAAACTAAACAATACCCACTATACCATGTATATGTCATCGGAAGTAGCAATAGAAAATTTTTCAATGATTCTAGAATGTAATGTGTGTATGTATGATCACTTGTTTACCATTGAAATTGATGGTGTGGAGTCCCTATAGCATTAATCAGACATTTCCTTTGTTTCGGTGAGGGGTTTTTAACACAAAACATAATTTTTTCTCGTTATTTTGTTGGGAAATGGAAAAACCACAAGGAATATGTATTGTATCTATGTATGAATGTATATTGGGGAGATATTCACTGAAACCTAAAAGATCTATTGTGCACCCTTTTTCCACTTAGTTCTCAGAAACTAGTAGCTCCTTTAGACCTATTTTCTGGGTGAATTTTATGATATCCGCAGGTAAGTTTCCTTTTTCTATCCAACAGTCTCCTAGATATTGTGCCTTCTGTATTGCTATGCCTTCCGCAAGTATGTGGATGGAGGTTTCTTCTTCCATACCACATCATCTATATTCTTCTTCCTCCACTATTTTGAGCTTTTTCATGCGACATTGTCCCGTTAGGAGACTTGCAGTTTTCTGACTTAGGCATTCATTTTGTTCTCAACTGGTTGTAGTCACCCAGAAGTATCTTTGATTGTCTTAACCCTACTACCTACTAGATCTTTGGAATACCACAAGGAACATACACAAGGTACAAAAGAATAAATCAGCACACGGAATTCTCATTTTTCTCAATATTCACGAGGTCAAACACAAAGTAAATCATGCAGCTTGCTCAAAATTGTTAGTAGTCTATTAATACACGGCAGTTGGCTGGAGCAGTGTTGCATTTAAAACTAGTGCGCGGAAAATTCAAAGTCACTGAGATATCGAATTTCATTCGTGTTATCAAACCAAAACTAGAAAATATCTCCCATGTTCAACTTTTAATTTATAGTCAAATTTAATGTTTTCATTAAAAATTGAGTGATCGTGTGTAGAAAGAATAAATAAGCCGTTTTTATTATAGATTTACATACTTTCTTAAATCTTGATTGGAGTTTTCAAAAATCATATACTGGTTGAAAATTTTTATATGAACAAAACGAACTAATTTAAGACCGGTCCTCATCCTGATTTTTTCGTAGTTTCAATTAATCAGTTAATAAGGTGATAGTAGTGTAACATTTCACTAAATCGAAGTTACCGTTCAAACAGTTATGACCAAAAAAAATGTCAGTCAAAATTCACATTTCGCCCTAGGTATAGGTATATTAGTCAACATGCAATGAAAGAAGATACTTTTTAATAATCATCCCCGTAGGAGCATCAATACGACTTAGAAGTAGGTATGTACACTCACCCTGTATTGTTGATATTTATTACGCAAATGATTGATATCGGACAAGTTTCCTATATTATATTTCTAAAATAAGCAAATAAAATTGCAGAAAACCCCCTTTTTTTTCGGGCCGAGATGGGAAACTCATGTTCGAATGGGTCCAGGACCCAAACAGTGTTGGACTCATCCCCAAGGAGATGCCTACCAACCAAACCCACCTCAAACTCGCCGTTACCCCCGCCTCGGAATCACTACCCTAGCATACTTCGAGATGGGCGGCGGTCCCTCGCACACTCTCCGCTCACATCGTCGTCTTCTCCCTAACTTCCACTCCCACCTCTCATGCCATATCGAGTCGTTCTCTCCCCCTGACCATGCTCTCTACTACGCCACTTACCTCCATCGATTCCTGCTCCCCCCTCAACATTATCTCCACCATATTCTCCCAATACACCGCCTCCCCTAGTTTCCTCTCCAACTTCTTCAGCACTTCCTGGTTCCTCCAGCATCTAAACACATGCCCCACATCATCCTCCACTCCACACCTCTCGCACACTCCAGTCTCTCTTTTTCCAAGCTTGTGGAGGTACCCTACTCTCGACCCATGTCCAGTGAACGCCTGTGTCAAGAAGTAGTTCACCTCCCCGAATTTCCGATCCATCCAAGCTCTCCTATTCCCAATCGCTCCTCTTAGCGCGCCCTCATACTCCTCCCGCCTTCTCTCCATATCCTCCTCCTTCCATCCCTGTACCTCCTCTCTGGTCGCACCCCTCCAGCGTTTATTTCTGGCTCTAGCCATCACGTCCAATGGGTAGGTCCTTGCCAGCACCGCTGCTGCCAGTCCACCCACTGTCCTGTACCCCTGCACTACCCTCAGCAATATACCTCTCTGCACCCGCAGGAGTGGCCTAACCCTCGCATTCACTCCCGCTTTTTCACCCCACACCTCCGCACCGTACAGCATTCCCTGCTCTACCGTCCTACCAATGATCCTCCTCTTCGTCTCTCCCGGCCCCTTCACATTACACATCAATCTCCCCAGCCATGCTGCCCTCACTTTCCCCTTCTCTGCCGCCTTCAGCATGTGTGTTCGGAAGGATAACTGACTATCCAACCACACCCCTAGGTATTTCACACACTCCTCCATGCGAATTCTCCTTCCCTTCACCATCACCCCCACTTCCCTCGTCTTGCTCCGACCCTTCACTAGCAACCCCACCGTCTTATCTTCCGCCACTTCTAATCCGCACCGCTCTATCTTCTCCACAATCTTCCTACACATTATCTCCGCCTTTCTTTCTATCTCCGCCTCTCCTTTTGCCGTACATACTAGACACACATCGTCCGCATACACCGTAATCTCACATCCCTCTTCACATACTGTCCCACAAACCTCATCAAACACACACTTCCAGAGCGTCGGTCCAAGAACCGAGCCCTGAGGCACTCCAGCCTCCATCTCGTATCTCCTCCCTCTGGAGTCTACAATCACACGCCCCGTCAGGTAGTCCTCCACCAGGTTAACCAAACCCTCCCCCACTCTTAGCCTCAACAACGCGCTCAACACTGCCCGTTTGCTGACACTGTTGAACGCGTTCCCGACGTCGAAGAACACGAGTAGGACCAATTTCTTGTTCCTCCAGCTGCCCTCCCTAGCCCTTTCCACCAAGCCCATCACCCTGCCCAGCGCCGAGATGCATGATTTTCCCTTCGCAAACCCGTGCTGGTTGTCCCTAAAACTCCCATACCTACCAACTTCCTCCTCAATCCTATCCTTTATTATCCCCTCCATCAATTTACCCATACCACACAGCAGACTGATGGGCCTTGAGTAGTATCACCCTAGCTACCTTCCATCCTTCTGGAAACTCTTCCTTCCTTAGCACCCTGTTGAAAAGCTCGCAGAAGTACTCCCCCTTGTCATCCAACAGCCTCTTCATCATATCACCCCTCAGGCCATCTATCCCTGGGGCTTTCCTTACTTTAATGTTCCTTCTCCCCTCCTGTACTTCCCACTTCTCTACCGGCCTTATCCCCCTCATTTTCCCTACCCCCCTAGTAACCTGGACTTCTCGAATCCTGCCACCAACTCCTCCTTCTCCCCCTGTGAACAATTTGCCTATAACCTCTTTCTCCCAATCTTCCTCTAGCACTTCGTTCCTATTTCCACCCATCCTCTTCACCGCTCTCTCATATGCCTTTTCCCATGGATTGTTTTTCAGGTCCTTCAGTAACTCTTCCCACTTCCCTCTTTTTTCCCTCTCCACCCTACGCTCCAGTTCCTTCTTCTTCTCTTTGTATCCCCCTTTTCCCTCTATCCTTCCTCTTGCCCTCAGCATCCGTCTTCTTTCTTTCTTCTGGCTCTCACTGGCTTTACACAAGTGTGATAAGGCCAACGATCACCTATGGAACAATAGTCTGGCGGAGGAGAACAGAAGTGTCCTCTGCAGTTAATATATTAACTGCAATCCAAAGACAAGCCCTTCTTGGTATTAGCGGGGGGATAATGAACAGCACGGGAACGGCATCAATGAGAGCCCTTATTGGACTTTCTCCTCTAGAACTTTTTATAAGAGAGGAGGCAATGATGGCAATTCTTAGGCTGAAATCGAGAGACTTATGGTCCCCGAAACAATGTTCGAGAAGGACACACTGATACAACTAGGACAATACTAGATGAACCCATATTTCACATGAGTTTTGATAGCATGACACCCGAGAATATATTCGCTGAGCGAGTGAACATCATCATCCCATCTAGGGAACAGGTGATGCTCCCAGGTAGTTCTGGAGAAATAATCTGTTTCACCGATGGCTCCAAAACAAGCCATGGCACTGGGGTTGGTATAAAAGGACCTAGGAAGAGAATGTTCTTTAGCCTTCGTCGATATACGACTGTGTTTCAAGCAGAAACGATTGCCGCTATAGCCTGTATAGATGAAAACATCAGAAGAGGATATACCAGACAAAAAATTAAAAAATTCATTGATAGCCAGGCTCTGCTTGAAGCTATCCGTAATCCAACAACTAGGTCTGGACTGGTGAGAAACTGCAACTGCAACAGGCTGAGAAGAGACAACAAAGTGTCTTTAATATGGGTGCCGGCACATGAGGGGATTGCAGGTAATGAAATGGCGGACCAGTTAGCTGAAGAAAAATCTAAAGGAGACTTCATAGGCCCGAAACCGTTTTATGGAATCACAAAAGATTGCATAAGAGGGGAAATCCGGAACTGGCTAGATAGGGAATACCAACTCAAATGGAGGTTGACATAAAGGCACCTCCATACAAAGAGTTTATTGAACAAGGAAGACAAGGAACTCTCAACCAAGCTATTGAAACTGGGCAAGAGACATTTGAAGACAGTTACCGACCTGGTGACTGGACACTGCACCCTGAGGAAACATCTGCACAAAATAGGCAAAGTTAGTGAACCTATGTGCAGAATATGTGGAAGTTGATGATGAAACACCTACTCACATACTCTGCTTCTGCAAGAACTTACAAGAACTTAGACGGAAGCACTTTGAAGAGGAATTAATACAACCATCACAACTACTGAAAATCCCTCCAGCCAAACTAGTGGCATATATAGAAAGCTTCTGGAATGGAAGTAGATAACATGGGAAATGGTACAAAGATTCAGTTCAAGAGTCTGGACTGTTGAGCACAACCAAAACGAATGAATGAATGAGAATCTAGACAAAGCATTCTATAATTTATTTACTAAAGAGAAAAACAAATAGTTAAATTATAATTTTTGATTAGTGCAAAATAAAAAATGTTTTAAGAAAGATCACCGCCATATTTAACACTAATTAGTAATTAATTAATTCTGTTGACACTAAAATATACATTTTTTCAATACCAGATAACAAAAAAAAATACGATTACTCTTAACGAGTATAAACACAGTAATAAACGTATTCGTGTTATTTGTCTAGATCATTAACAACTTGTACACCACAAACTGTCGGCGAAATAAAACTTTGTACTCATTTTCCCCTTACATGGCCATCATGATGGCCATAATGAGTTCCCGGAAATTTTCTCAAGGTAGGCAATAAGAGAGACCGCGAGACAAAGAGAGACACACATCCCATCATTCGTGACCATAAACCAGTCTTATTGTTTACCAAAGATGGCGGTTTTCTGTTATCTATATGTGCAACGATAAGACCAGGTATGCGGTGTACCCAATAAATTACAGCATCTCTTCTCTAGACCAAGTGTTTACTTGATACAAACATTAGCCAATGGCGTATAGAACAAAAAACTCCATAGAGGGGATATTCCATTGTACCTACTTTCCGCTAAAAGGTAATTAAAAAATTCTATTTAATATAAATCATTCTTAATTAAGAGAAATAATATTTATATTTTATGAGAAAAGAACAAAAATAGACGTTCATTGTCAAAAAAGCTTTTTTTATAAAATGGTATATTATATTGTTAGTAGTAGAAGCCGCTTACTTAAATATGTGTTGAGCTCAGAAATTTACTGCAGAGGCGAAACACAAATAATGAATCCTTCTTCCCCGAGAAAAATATATAGGTACTATTTTTCCTTCAAGCGACCAATTCAGGATGCGTACATTGTGACCACTGGGACACTTCCGCATTTTTTTTTCCAAAACTGACAAATCTTGACATATCTTCTGTATGTTCCTTTTGGTAGTGATATTCATTATGTACATTCCCGTCATTGGAAAGTAGGTATAGTTGGTGATTGTAGAGACAAATTCAGTTCGGGATTAACTCTCGGACGATAACATATACCTTGCACTGATGAGGCGCAATACGCCTAAACCGGTCTACAAGTTATGTTGTCCCTTCTAGTTGCAAACCAGAATGGTTGGTTTAAATCTTGTAGATTTGACTTAGAAGTGTAATTCAATGTCTGTCGGGGCATGTAGCCCGGGAAGTAGTTGTTTCTTCCTCGTTGAACGGTCACTGTTTTTGAAAAATATTTTTCAAAACATCCTAGGTATACACTTTAATGCACAATATCACAAAACTGATTTAGACATATTTTAAAACAAAAATAATCCTACCTCACAAAAAAGTAACACAGTTGTTCAGTTACGGTTCAAAGCTTGGTTCTACTGAACTAAGTTCTGGGATGAACCCGGTTCAAAAATATATTTCCGTTGTACAGGTCATATTTGAGCCCAGCTCTACAAAACTTAGTTCAAGGAAAGATATGTTATATTGGTAGCGTTTGCACATGCGCAGTTGGTTCTTTCTGTCAAAAATCATATTTTAAGAATTTGAGATTTCATTTCTTTAAGCTTTAAGGTTGAGTGGTTAAGGATAAAGCGTTTGTTGTGAGTTGAAAAGCTGTAATAAGTGTGAAGACGGCCGAATAAAAAACATTAGTCCAAGATTTTTTTCAACATAATATACCTACAAGAAGACGTAAGAATATACTGTAAGTTTAACAAATAGCCAATAAATTAAAGTTTAACAACTTTTTAGGAGGATATGGTTGAGGCTAAAAGATCAGCTAATTTTACTTCCACACTTGGTAAAAAAGTAAAAAGATATACTGGAAAATAACAAGACCGATAGTAAAATCAACAAAAATAAGCTTCAATGATGGAAACAAATTGAAACTGAATTCAACAATGACAGTGGACATATCTTTCGAGATACTTTGACTTGAGGAAGAAATATGAAAACCTGAAGAAGAGAACAAATAAGAAATTTGCTTTGCATTACGAACTGGAGGAGGACCTCCAAAGAATCCCTAAGAAATAACTGATATTGATATGGAAATTAAAGAAATATTGGCAGAGCGAATGGATGGTTTTCCAAGCGAATTTGGAGGGGTGATGCAGGTTAGCAATAAATTTTTATTATTAACTTTTATTAGTTCTTACCTATTTTTAGAATGTTACTTTATACATTATTTTCAGAGATAATTACGATCATAAACATGCCTGATGATAATATGGACAAAACATTTGTGGATGAAAGGCAGAAAGAAATAATTGATTGATCTTTAATAACGAAAAAGGCAGTATGTATTTTTCACTAGATGGGTGAAAGGTTTTAGATAGAATATTTAAATTATAATATTAATAATAAACCACCCACAGTGAATTTAATAAATTATAGAACTCCTTTAAAAGTCTTTCAAAACTACCTAGGGTGCTTGGAAATAAAGTATTTCAGAAATGTACAGGTATGGACAAAAAAATTGTACAGGTAGGTAATTCAGTCTTGAATCCACAGACCGTAGAAAATACATGTAACATACTTTTGACTGCCCCTGCTCTGTACGATTTTTTGTCCATGTATGTACATCAATGTTTTCATTTCAATTTACTACCTAATAATTTTTGAATTGTTCTTATTTGCATGGAATAACATGATGTTTACAAGCCTAAAAAGAGGTTTCTCTGACACCTCTTTATAAATATTTATTTGTAATTGAAGCATACCCAGTAAATTTAATTAAAAGAGAACTGAACCAAAATGTTTCTTTTTTTAGAGTTCACGGAAAACAAACCAAACTGAACTATGAATACTGTGGAAAATTTAAAAACACCAAAGTCTAAGATTCTCAATACAAGTAAGAAAATGTAAATTTAGTTAATTGTGGATAAAGTGTTACTACGTATTGTCAAGGCAATAACCAGTAAAAAGTTTGGGAAGGTGAGATGTTGGCAATAAGGGTAGAGAAAAAATATACATAAAAATAATTGAGTATTTGTAGCTTTGGGAAATTTTTACTTGAAACATGTTCATGAAATTTTTGCCGAGATCAAGTCTCATTATTTTGTTATTTGGATGAATTGTAGATTTCAATGGGTATAACATCCTAATGTTATATTATTTCCCAATTATTATTATTTTACTTTAAAAGCTTTTTTTATTTTAAGGTAAAGGATCCGATAGCAAAAGAAAAATACACTTATATGATGCTATGTGTAGTAAGGTTAGCCTCAAAAGCTAATTTGGAATCGGAGAAATTTCGATTTGCCGAAGAACAAAAAACAAAAATTGCAATGCTGGAGAGGAAGTGTAATAAAGAATGCGTACTTATGAGAAAAGAGTCGGAGGCAAAAGTTCAAAAACTAGAACGAGCGGTAGAAGTAACTATCGAGGGTATAATGAAACGCAATAAATTAAAAAAAGAAATTTTATTATTAGAAAAACATGTTATGTTGCAAAAACTAAAAAGCATAACAAAACTTAATAATTGATAATGAATATTTATATTTTTATATAATGTTACAGTCAATTTGTGAAACGACGCCGTATATATACCGCGCAGACCGTTTATATACAGACTGCCCATTTCAGACCGTTTATTTCATAAATCGACTAGTTATTATATAAACAGCACCGTCCGTATTATATTGCGTACCTATTTTTGGGCAGTTTGTGAAACAATTCAATATTTACATCTACAAACAGGACCGTAATAGAATTTTGAACTATACCCAAATATTATTAATCTATGGCAAATAAAATAATTAATTCGATGTTCATTAAAGATTCTTTTTATTAAAAAACATTAAAAACATTAAAAAACCCATTAAAACATTAAAAATTATTTGTTATGGCAACTTAGGCTACTGTGGCATTTTGAAGTGCATAAAACTTTATTTTTTTTACATAAGCATTTATTTGATGCACATTTGTTGCTTTTACAATGGCATCTTCGAAAACCTTGCCCATGCCCAATTGACTCCAATTTTGCCGCCGTTCGAAGAGTCATTATGTTGTCGGAGCAAATATTTACTTCCATAAGATTAATTGGGCAAGTACTAAATTCTGCCCTGGAATATAATTTTGAAAGAATGCCGTTTTTCGTGGCTAATCTGAAAAAGCCCTCTTTGGTCACTTCTTTGACTATTCCTAAAATAGATCTAGGATCCCCTCGCCCTCTATCCACCTCTGGAACCGGGATTCTTACTGCATCACCAATATCCACATGTGGAGGATAATAATCACTTATATGCTTCATGCGTTTCGATTATTGTTCCAGCGACTCTTTGACGCTTTTTCTAACTTTATCGATATCCTCACCCTTCATACATAGATTGCAGTGTAGGTTATCGGTTGCTTGGTTTACAGTACATGTTAAGTGTATGTAATTTTCGCAAGATTTGCACAGTTTGACATCGCCGCCATCCTTTTCACATGTACCTACTGCAAATTAATTGTTTAGGTTGATTAGATTCGTAAGTGATAACTGTATTATCTTCCTTATTTTTCATGATATGATCTACTTGAATATCGGTTATTATTGTATCTAAAAATACACAGAAAAAATTATAAATTTTTTAACCCTAAGTTATTTTCCAATTACTTACCGCTATTTATTATGGAATCTATGAAAGTTAATGCACTAATTTCTTCGCTCTCCTGATTGTTTTCTGGTATATTTTCGGATCCAGAATTTACTATATTCAAAGCAGGAGAGCAATCATTTGTTAGATTTTCCATTTGAGATTCAGACTTAGAAGCAAACTGAATAATAGTTTCTAGTTCTTCTTCCGTTTGTATATTTTCATATGGTTCCGGTGGAAGATTTGAGTCTTTTAAACCAATTTTTGCTTTGGTACCAAACATAGCTTCATATGGTGTGGTTCTTATTCCTGAATGAGTTTTTCATAAACTGAACAAATTTGACTCCCTCGGCCCAGTTTTCGGTACTATTGTCTTGCATCCAGGTCGTAATCATGTTTTGATTAGCTCTTTCTACACTTCCTTGGCTCTGACTGTGGCGAGGTTTTCCATTAACCAACTTCATTTTTGGCCACATTTGTGTCAATTCATAAATTACTTTATTGCAAAATTCTCTGCCATCAAACTGTAACACTACAGGAGCCCCGATTAAAGTAAGGATGTCCATCAGGTGAAGAGCAACCTCGTTAGCAGTTTTCGTTTTTAATGGCATTAATACCCAAATTTTGTAAAGTGATCCTGATAGACCATTAAAAACTTATAGTCTTTATCAGAATGAGATTGATAATCAATTAAATCCACTTGACAACGATAATTTAAATCGTTAAAGACCATTGGTTTTGTAACAACACCTTTTTTCTCAGATTTATGTTTCATTTGGCATTTATTACACAGGTTATCGCTTGTAATATTTTTATATTTTTCTTTAATTTTATGGTACATTCTGTCCCGGCCACCGGCCACCATGACCCGTTTCCGAATGTACATCTTTCAGTATATTGAAAATTTCATTTTCATGAACATAATAAATTATGTCAGTAAAATTACCGTTTATAGGGAATATTAATTTTTCTACTCCCTGTACTGATACGATATCATAATGTCGTAATAGCCAATGCATGTGAGGATCCCTTTTAGTAAGCTTTTTTGAAAGTTTTATTTCTTCTATTAGGTAATTTATTGTATTTTTCAAGACTAAACTTCGACAATTTTTACTAAGATTAATTTTCCTTTTATAAAATTCTTCATAAAATGGTTTTACATGTTCAGTAGCTGATTATTAATATTGAAGATGAAAAATTCGTGTTTAGAGTTCATTAAAGTAATTTATTAACTGATGTCTCACAGCATAATTGATATTGGGTATATTGTGAAAATCACATATGGTTGAATATTTACATTGTCAGCAAAGTTAACTGCTGCTGCTTCTTCTTCATAGGTTGGAGGATCTGGATCACTCAAGAGTTTAGCAATATTCTCCAAAACTGCTGTGGCAAACACAACAGCCTCAGCTTTTTCCCGTTTCAGTTTCATTCCAAAAGCTAGTAAGGGCAAGTGGGGGAATGGGGCGCGAGGGGTAATCGTGCGCACTGACGTAACTCATATTGCGCACGATTACCCCACATATAATAATTATATGTAAAATAATTAATTCTTTATTTTTATTTATAGATGCCGCGAAATTATAAACGGAAAACAGAAATTGTGCCATACAGCCCCCAATACCTAGAAAATGCATTAAGGGCTATAAAAGATGAGGGAAAAATTAGAGAGGCAGGACCAGAATATAATATTCCTGAATCTACCTTAAGAAAGCGAATAAAAAATGAATCCGAAATTCCAACCCGTTTGGGTCGTAAGCCATTATTTTCATAGGAAATAGAAGGCGATTTACGGGACTACGTTCTTTTATTGGCCAAACTATTCTACTGCTTAACACCCAAATGTCTTAGAAGGTTAGCATTTCGATACGCTGAACAGCATAATATATTGCATAATTTTAATAAGGAGACGAAATTGGCCGGAAAAGACTGGCTTTACGGCTTTGTAAAACGATTTCCTGAATTAGCATTAAGAAAACCTGAAGGAACAAGTTTAAATAGAATTGCTTCGTTTAATAAAGTCGAAATTGATTTATTTTATTCTAACCTTAAGAAGCTAGTTGAAAAGTATCACTTTGAACCGAATAGAACGTATAATATGGATGAGACCCGCGTCATGACGGTGCAAAAGAAATGCCCAAAAGTGTATGGATCTAAAGGGGCTAAAAAAGTAGGGGCTGCTATATCTGGTGAGAGAGGAAGAACCGTTACGGCCATTTTCTGCATGAATCCTGTAGGCCATTTTATTCCTCCAATGTTGATATATCCACGCAAGAGAATGTCTACAACACTCCAAAAAAATTGACCAATTGGTGCTTCTTACCATTGCTCAAAAAACGGATGGACTAACACAGATATTTTTTTAAATGGTTAATACATTTTGAGAAGTTTACCAAACCAACTGCAACCGACCCCGTTTTATTAATTATGGACAATCACAATAGCCATATTTCTATTGCAGCATATAATTTTTGTGAGGAAAGGAACATCCATATGTTGTCGCTTCCTCCTCATACTTCCGACCATATGCAACCTCTAGACCTAAATTTTTTTGCCCTTTTAAAAATGCTCTATACAGAGAATACGATTTATATTTATCAACTACTGGACATCAAAAAATAACGGAGTATGATATCGCTGAGTTACTCAATAAGGCTTTCATGAAAGTTGCTACGATGTAAAAAGCAGCTTCAGGATTCCGAACATGCGGAATCATCCCACTAGATCCTGATAAATTCAATGAAAATGACTTTGCTCCTGCAAATCAAATGAGAGAGGTTACAGTTGAGGAAGTTCCTCCAACAACAGAAACTAATAGAGCAGGTGGGTCTGATAAGACACCACCACCAATGCAAGATAATGAACCGTCCACATCTAACTCTTTCTTGGCTCTGGCTCCAATTCCAAAAAAACAAATGCAGAAGAAGCCAGCAAGAAAACCTCGAGAAAAACAGCACTACAAAAATTTTGACAAGCACATGTTAAATCTACAGTTCGTAGATGTTTTATTCACGAGTCACCAGAGGGAAATAAAATTTAAGGGAAAAAGAAACTGAAAAGAGAACCCACACCTGATTCAACTGATTCTGAAGATGGCGATATAGTTTCAGATCTTTGCGATGATGACGAGCTAGATGATGCTAACTTGACAGTTTCTCCAGCACCTCTAGAAAAACCTACAAAACCTAACGAATTGTGTGGTATTGGTGGAGAATTTGGAAAGAGCCGTGAGTTATGGTATCGCTGTGTTTTGTGCTCAATATGGAATCACACCGACTGCGCAGGTGTTGATAGTCCAAAGGATTATAAATGCGATTTTTGTTCAATGTAACGTTTCTTAAAAATATATAATGTTTTTTAAAAATCACTTTTTACTTTTAATTAAATGAAATATTGTTTTAATAATAAATATTTTGTAATCATATTGCGTTTATCAACAATCTTTTTACTGCGCACCATTTCCCAATCAAAGCGCACCATTACCCCGTGGGGTGGGGAATGGTGCGCAAATGCATTTTTGCACTTTGTTTAAAATTGTGTTTTTGTTTTTTAATTTTTCGACTTTTTTTGGTCATATACTGTTAGTGCAATAGTTACTGCTTGTAGTAGTGTCAAAAATATAATATTGTTACGCGAGCTACTGCAATAATATTCTCACTTAGTGCCCCCAGTGAAATCCCCGTATGAGACGACTATGGCTCCTCCGCCCAAACTTCGAGAAACATCCAGAACACCCGGGTGCATCCGCGAGAATATCGAGAATATCCAATGCGCCCGCGAGAACGCCGAGATACTTCTAGAATTACGGCGCACGAGTATAAATAGGCCACAAGCATCGCTGCAGGCAATTAGTCAATCAGTCAGTGTTGATACCGAAGGAAAGTAATCGCGCCTCGATAAAGTGTTTATTAAGTGACTCTCATATAAATTATAATTAGTGTGTTTAGTGTATTACATAAATTATTAAATAAGGACCGTATTACATATAAATCTGTAAATATAAATTAGTTGTAAATATAAATTAGAATAAACGTTACATTGGTGTCAGGTGTGGGGTTAAAAAAAAATATATATAAATAAATAAATAAATATACAGGAAGATGGCGAAGAAACTTTGTGAATTAAAAGTTTCAGAGCTTCGAAGAGAGTTGGAGGATTACGAACTGGACACAAGTGGGGTCAAGTCAGTGTTAGTGGAACGACTAAAAGAAGCTATGATTAACAATGGATTGGACCCGGAAACGTTTGAATTCACCGACGAAGCGTCCGCCTCTATAACCTCTTCCATAAAAAAACTTTCGACGGATATAAAAAACGAAATGTAGGACATGGAAAATAAAATTTCGACGGATATAAAAAACGAAATTTCATCCATGGAAAACAAAATGTCGGACGTGGAAAATAAAATTTCATCCATGGAAAGTAAACTTTCGGCGGACATAGAAAATAAAATGACTGACATGAAAAATGAAATGACATCCATGAAGACTGATATTTCTGCCGTGGAAGAAAAGATTAAAAGTATGGAGCAAGAAATGAAACAAAAAATCAAAGAAATCGAAAGGAAGACTAGTAATAAACCGGATATTACAACTAGGCAAGCCCCGAATAACGACGAACTGGCAGATAAAGTAGAGTTGAAACCGAAAATGGAAAACGATATTAACAGCCGAGTGAAACTGCCAACATTCGATGGTAAAACGTCATGGCCGAACTATCTTAAACAATTCGAGGCGGCATCAAAGGCAAACAACTGGAGTGAGAAGGAAAAAGCGTTAAATTTAACTCTTGCCCTTAGAGGAGACGCCATGGATATCCTCCAGACCATTCCAGTGGAAGAGGCAGAAGATTTTGAACAACTCAAAAAGCGATTGAATATGAGATATGGCCTGGAACACCTGGAGCATCTGTACCAGTCGCAGCTGAAAAACCGCAAACAAAAACGCGACGAAACTCTGCAAGAATTCGAAGCAGACATTGCGAGGTTGGTGCGGTTTGCCTATCCATCGGCACCGGAGAATGTCATGGAATGTTTAGGGGTACAGACATTCATCGACGGAGTTCGTGACCATGAAATGCAGAGAACTCTACGCTTGGCTCGGCATAAGACACTGGTCGACGTACTCTCTGCAGCCTTGGAGTACGAAGCAGCTACACAGGCTTTCGGACTGTACGGCAAGGTGAGGGCGGTAGCAGACGAAGAAGTTGAGAGCAAGCTCAACCAGATTGTCAACATGATGAAAAGCATCTCAAATGGAAAAGTGAAAGCTGCGAGATGCTGGAATTGTGGAGAAATGGGACATGTACGCAGTTCGTGCAAGCGACCGAGAACTGCTACAAACAAAGATGCCCAGCAGGAAAAACTAGGAAGGGTCGACCTTCAGAGGGCAGCTTCGACCCGAAAACCTTCCAAAGACTCCCTCTCTAGAAGACCATGCCCTGCAGAGCGCTCTCACTGCAGCAAAACAGAAGCTAAGGAAGCTGCGATTCGAAGAACCACGGTGACCACCGACGAATGGACACCAGAAAAGTTGGAAGAGGAACAAGAGAACGATCCCGACTTGAAGAAAATCCGACATTGGAAAAAGGAGAACTGTCGACCTACTTGGCAGGAGATTTCAAGGTACTCGCCAACGATGAAATCGTATTGGGCCCAGTGGGACTCGCTGGTTTTGGAAAACGGTTTGCTACTGCGAGTAATCGAGAACGATGAGGGTTCCGAAAGTAGAAGACAGTTGGTGATTCCAAGAACAAGGATAGCAGCAGTACTGCGGAAATTACACGACAGTCCGTCAGGAGGACATCTAGGTGTGAAGAAGACCCTCCAGAAAGTGCGAGAACGGTTTTATTGGATGCACAGTTCCGAAGATGTGAAGGACTGGTGTAAGAAGTGCACTACCTGTGCTACGACCAATGGACCGCACGGGAGAAGAAAGGCTCCTATGAAGCAGTACAATGTCGGAAGCCCTTTTGAACGCATTGCCCTGGACATTGCCGGACCGTTTCCACCGACAGCAAATGGCAGCAGGTACATTTTGGTGGTGATGGACTACTTCACAAAATGGGTAGAAGCGTATGCCATTCCAAACCAAGAAGCCGCAACGGTTGCCAACGTGCTTGTGAATGAGTTCATTTGCCGATATGGAGTGCCCCTGGAAATACACAGCGACCAGGGCAGAAACTTCGAAAGCCAGCTGTTCCAGGAAATTTGTGAAAAGCTCGGCATGAAGAAAACGAGAACTACGGCTTTGCACCCACAGTCGGACGGGATGGTAGAGCGAATGAACAGAACTCTTGGCAAATACCTGTCTAAAGTAGTATCTAACCATCAGCGAGATTGGGACCAATATCTCTCGCTATTCGCGATGGCCTACAGATCCGCCATCAATGAGTCTACCGGCCAAACACCAGCAAGAGTTCTGTTCGGACGCGAAATGAGATTACCCTGCGACCTCGAATTTGGATGCCGACCCGGAGAAGACATAGCTGGTGAAGATTACGTGACCCAGCTGAGAAAAAGAATGGACGACGTACACGAGCTGGTTCGATCGAATTTTCAGATCGCTAGCGATAGGATGAAGAAAAGGTACGATACGCAAGCTACGGAAGGAGGTTTCCACGAAGGAGACAAAGTCTGGCTGCATAACCCAAGAAGACAAAAGGGTTTTTCTCCAAAGTTGCAGAGAGCTTGGGACGGTCCGTACCTCGTAAAGAAAAGCATCAACGATGTCATCTATCGTATCAGCAAGATCCCAAATGGAAAGCCAAAGGTGGTACACCGTAACCGATTAGCGCCATTCGAGGGTGACCACGATGAGGAAGTAAACCAGCTTCAGGAAGTAGCCGATCCTTCTTTTGTAGAGTTCATGGGTGCTTATGGTGGTACCGGAAAAGCAAGATTCGGCGTCACCACTGAGAGACGACAAGACCTGCTTACCGTTCCGGAGGAATACTCACTGGCAATAAACATCCCTGCCAGCGTAACCGATGCGCGCGGACTGGCATCTCTGTTTATAAAGAAGAGTGGCGCACGACCTTTGGTAAACCAGTTACCAGTACCAGGTAAAGCTCTGAAGCTGCAAAATGGCTCCCGCTACAATTTCCACCTAGTGACGAGGAACACCTTCGACGAAAGACCAACGTACGAGGATGTCTGGGAAGCATTACGAAGCCTGAGGGAGCATGTGCTTGAATTGAACGTGTACAGGCTAGCCATGCCCAAGATTGAATGTAGGCATTTAGATTGGCGAATAATCCGTAACATGGTAGAAGTAATCTTCCGAGACACCGAAGTGCAGGTACTGGTTTGCGGCCATGCTCGGGAGACACAGCCAACAGAGAAGACGGTCGCATGTTACTTCCATACAACTGGAAAATGCAACAAGGGGACCAGTTGCCGATACAGTCATCTCGTTCCAGTTTCCTAGCTAGTTCCAGGAGGAACTGTCTCTTAAGGAGGGGGCAATGTTACGCGAGCTACTGCAATAATATTCTCACTTAGTGCCCCCAGTGAAATCCCCGTATGAGACGACTATGGCTCCTCCGCCCAAACTTCGAGAAACATCCAGAACACCCGTGTGCATCCGCGAGAATATCGAGAATATCCAATGCGCCCGCGAGAACGCCGAGATACTTCTAGAATTACGGCGCACGAGTATAAATAGGCCACAAGCATCGCTGCAGTCAATTAGTCAATCAGTCAGTGTTGATACCGAAGGAAAGTAATCGCGCCTCGATAAAGTGTTTATTAAGTGACTCTCATATAAATTATAATTAGTGTGTTTAGTGTATTACATAAATTATTAAATAAGGACCGTATTACATATAAATCTGTAAATATAAATTAGTTGTAAATATAAATTAGAATAAACGTTACAATATTAACTATAACATGCACAAGGTATTAAACAATCTTGCTTAACTGCGCACCATCCCCCCACTTTCCCTCATAAGAAACCTTCTTTACCATTGTCCAAATTTTCATTCTATACAATTCCTAATTCTGATCTGAGATTCATTGAAAAGTTGTTTTTGCCTTGTCACAGGATTAGCAAGGGGTGTTATCAGGTAATTTTTATTCTTCGAAGTCTCCTCGTTCAAATCTAGCTCTGATGTTTGAATTGGCAAATATTTGCGAGTCATGGGTAGAACCAGGCCAACGGCACACTACATCCTGAATCATGCAGTTCGAATCACATATGGCTTGAACATTAAAGGAAAATAATCCTTTTCTATTCCTGAATATTTTTGCATTATTTCCTCCAGGTGATATAATTTTGACATGTGAGCAGTCAATAGCTCCAATCCACTTGGGAAAACGTGCCACACTATAAAACTTTTGAGTGGTACTTCTAAGTTCAAGTTGTGTTTCAGGCATTCGAATGTCCTGCAAAAGCTCTGGTTACCTTCCAAACAATACGACTTGCTGTTCCTTTCTCTATACCAACAAAATCACCAACTGTCTGGAGAAAGTTTCCTGTTGCAAAATATCTCAAAGCTACTAGCACCATTTGTTCAGTACAACATGATTCCTAAAAATAAATCAGTTACAAATAAATAACAAAAGGAACTAAATGCACTCACCAATCTGTAAGAGACGATATTTGTGCTTCATCCTGGTTTATAACAAAGCGAACACCCTGTTTGGAAAGCCGAAATCTTTGCACAAATTCTTCATCATTCCATTCTAGAAAATGATCCATTCTATTTCTATATTTCTTCGCTTGTTCGCTTCTTCCAGCGTTTATTAATACTTCTACTGCTTCGACAAAGTCTTCATCATCTATTAGTTCCACAAGATTTTCAGATAGTTGGTGAGCCATTATTATTATTTAGCACACAAATGCACACAAATGCACTTAAATACTGATACCACAACGATTAGGACAAAAATAGTACAAAAGTTTAGGTTATGTTACGATAGAACTCGGTGTAAGCGCCCAAATTCGGCAGCTCAGTTGAACTTTACAAAATGACAGCTAGTGAACCAAGCTTTGTACAACTGAACTTTGAAATTTGAACCAGGTTCAACCTTGAGCTCTGTTTGAACCGAGACTGTACAACCGGCCCTAAACGAGTTTTATTAACAGCATTTCCGAAATAAGCAACGTTTCCTGGAGCGTGCGCTTCACGTGATCCCATTTCTAACAGACTATAGATAATAGGTATTATTAAAATGTGATTTACAAAAAATATTTTATTATTCACATCTTATCAAGAATAGTTTGACAATTTTTTGAAGTCTTAAACTTCAAAATATCGTGTTAACTGCAGCAAGAGGGATCTTTAGTTGCACATAAATAAAGTAAAAAGTGTCCAGTAAATGAAGGATGAAAAGTAGGCAAAGTGTACAAAAATCCTTGCGGTCCATGAGTTTTCCGTTAAGGGTAGGGTTTGACTAGTAATTGAACATCCAGAAATTTCACACACCTAAACGCCATTTTGGGGGGGTATTCCCAGCCCCAAAGTTCCAAAAATTGGTTTTCCACCAATATCTCCTAAAATATGGCATTTACAGAATTTTTATGTAGGGGGAAAATGAAGATCAGGTCACTATCTACAAAAATGGTCCTCATGATTTTCTTCGCAACAATATTACTTTTCGCAAAAACCGATGTTGAAAAATCCATTATTTTGAGGTCCAGAAAAAATGGCTGTTTCTTGTACAACCAAAAAGAAGAAATTCCCAGCTTTAAAATGATGTATCTTGGAAGACAATTCGATAATGTATAAACTTTTAGACAGTGATTGTTCGCAAAATATTCCCAACCTCGAAAGACAGCAAAAATTTGGAAATGAAAACACCAACTGAAAAATCAAGGGGCAAGAAAGATGGCCAATAAAAATTTCTGAGATCTATAAAGACCTTTAAAGGACCCGTAATAACAGAAAATCTAGAGTAAATGTCTATTATTAAGGAAAATATGAGTAATTTCCCGACACTCGAAAAAAAAGTTATTACAAAATCTTTGACCCATTTTATAAATATGGTGGAAATATGAGAATGGGCCTTGAATCATCGGATATGATAGCTGTGGATCTGAATTTTGAATCGTACAAAAATATGCATTTTTACCCGAGATATTGAATAATTTGTTCGCCCTGTCATGAGTAAGTGCAAAGAACCCGCTTTTTCGACTCCCGAAAGGGAGCTCAATATAAGGATCCCGCTTGAGGGCCACTATCTCGAAAACTACCGAGTTTTCGGCAAAAATCATTAGAACCATTTTTGTAGATAATGACCTGATCTTCATTTTTTCCCTATATAAAAATTCTCTTCATGCCATATTTTAGGATATATTGGCGGAAAACCAATTTTTGGAACTTTGAGGCGATGAGGTGTGTGAAATTTCTTGATGTTTAATTACTAGTCAAACCCTACCCTTCACGGAAAATTCATGGACCGGCAGGTATAATCGTTTCTGGGACTTATTATTTACTGGATTATTATTTAAGATAAATAGTGTAACTTCCAGTTCCACTTAATATTCGGCGACAAATGTGGTATTTGCAAGATGGTGCACCTGTTCATGATACTGCGCCTATATGAGATCATCTTAATACCGAATTCGAAAACAGATGGTTTGGAAGAGGGGGCCCAACTGATTGGGCAGCTCATTCTCCCGATTTATCAAAAGTTGAATTCTTCTTTCGTTGTTTTATAAAAAACGAGGTTCATAAAACTCCCCTGACTACTGGAGAGGACATGAAAGAGAGAATCATTTTGATCTATTAACGTTAATATGCTGACAAATCTTGGTCAATCATTTGAACTTAGTCTGCAGCATTGCAATGATGTTAACGGTGACAACTTTGAACATTTAGTTTATTATTACGGTTAGGATTATACTTTTGGTGACTTGTTTTTTTAAGAATAAATAATTTATTGGAATTTATTATTATTTATGATTTTTTTTTACATTCAATCACATGCTTTCACATAATAGGTTCCTAATTTCGGCTTACAATAAATATTACAAAATAACTTTTGTTTGGAACTCATTCAGTTTATAATATGTTCATTTTATTGTTATATATAGCCCAGTTTTATTGTTCGTAAGGAAACGTATGTTTTTAATTGATTCTAAATATTTATTCATTTTTGGGGGTTACATAACCGAAGATTCTATTTGTGTTATAAAATACAGGGAAAAATACAAGAAGGAATTTTGTTGGATGATACTGCATCTTTTTACGAAGCTCTGTTAGGCAAAATATTTTTTTTCTTTAACCTACAGTAAACTACAGAGTGTAAACATAAAAGTGTCCATACCTTTTAAAGGACTCTGTATAACAGAGCAGAACCTTATATCAAAAGCTTCAAAAAAATGTGAGCACTCCGAATTCAGTATAATATACAGGGGTTCCCTTTTAAAAAATCATAAGTTTGGTCTGTATAGTTCGAGATAATTTTTTGATATCTCTTAAAATAACCCATATACGGATCTTTGTCGTAAAATTGGTACACCCTGTATAAAAGTCCCCCAGTCATACAGGATAATCGCCAAAAACTTTTAAAATAATTTTTGCACAATAAAATTGGTAGCGTTTCTAATAATGAAAAAATAAACTAATGTAACAGCCTCTGAGAACATTTTACCGCCTCGAGGAATTGTTAACAGTTTCGAAAAACAAAATACGTCGCTTAGAACGTATCCAGCATCGCCGTCTGCTAGTGGATAAGCTCCTAGTGCAGTTGGTGGGACACGCGCCGGTGTTTTCGGTATCCACGTGCCGGGAAATAGAGCCCTTTTGTACGGACGTGATTTCAACGTTGTTAAATCAAATCCCTTAGTAATGTCCTTAATTGAAATCGTATTCTCTCACATTCGCGAGAACAAGGGATTTTTCAGACATGTGCAAGACAGTTTTAGAATACGGTTTTAGGATTATTTATACTATTACACCTACATTTAATACTGTCCAGATTTAAATTGTAAAACACAAGGTGTGACAAAAATGCAATTTAAGGAATCCCAAACACTTCATATATACACTGCTCAACAATTGCAGTGGATAATATAAAAAATTCTGAATTTTCTTTGTAAATATTTGAAAGAAAAAACGGTATTTACGTGGAATGGAAGTTTATTCTGAGAATAACAAAAGCAATCCAAAAAAACAATTATTATTCAATAAAGAAAAATGGCTGTTTAAGAAAAAATGCCAAATTAAGTAAAATAAAATCATACAAAGTTCTTTCATTATGCTATTTACAAGACCTAACAAAATCTGAACGGGAAAAACAAAAATGTTTTAAGAAGAAAGGTATGGAGGAAAGGAAAAAAGGGAAGACTGAGAAAATCGGATTTAATAAAATCATTGTGAATGGCCAAGAGTGGAAATGGGATAAAAATAAATAAAATCATAGACCCGTTATTAAAAAACTAAGAAGTCATAATAGCAAGGTACTAAAAGGAAAAAATGAGCAGGCAACGAACATTGATATGATATTGGAAACGGAATCAGAAAAAATTGATAATGATGACAACACAAAAGATGATTGTAAAACAAGAAAAATCTTTAGAAACATGGAAAAGGGAAAAAGGAATAGAAAATGCGAAAAAAAATTATGTACATTGAATATTAAAGAAAACAAAAAGAAGGAAAACCAAAAGAAACAGATAAACATAGCGACTTGGAACATCAAAACAATGTTAAAACCGGGCAAAATGGAAGAAATCGGCAGAGAAAATATAGATATCACAGCAGTTCAAGAGGTTAGATGGGAGAAAAATGGAGAAATAACGAAAGGTGAATATACATTTTTCTACAGAATAACAAAAGCAATCCAAAAAAACAATTATTATTCAATAAAGAAAAATGGCTGTTTAAGAAAAAATGCCAAATTAAGTAAAATAAAATCATACAAAGTTCTTTCATTATGCTATTTACAAGACCTAACAAAATCTGAACGGGAAAAACAAAAATATAGATATCACAGCAGTTCAAGAGGTTAGATGGGAGAAAAATGGAGAAATAACGAAAGGTGAATATACATTTTTCTACAGTGGAGAGAATAAACAAGGACATAACGGAGTGGGGTTTTATGTTAGAAAGAACATTAGAAGTAATATAATCAACTTCAAACCAGAAAATGGAAGAATCGCAACACTAAGATTAAAATTGAGGAAGAACACCATAAGCATAGTAAATATTTATGCACCAACAGAAACTGCAGTACCGCACGCCAATGACGAATTCTATGACACGCTCATTAAAGTTTGCGAAGAAATACCAAAGAAAGACGAAATAATAATATTAGGAGACGCAAACGCAAAGCTGGGTAAAGTTAAGAGAAATAATAGGTAACGAAAAAGGAATTATACATGACAGAACTAACGATAACAGTTAAAGACTCTGCCAGTTAGCTCGAGTGATGAACTTGTCAATACCTCAAAAAACACAAAGTAGCCTGGAGGCACCCAGGAGGAACAAGTTGAGAACCAGATAGACCACGTTTTAGCCACGAGAGGTATCTGCAAAAAAACAAAGACACAAGAACGTACAGAGGCGCTATGGCAGACAAGGATCACTATCTAGTAATGAAAAAAAATGAGAGGACTAAAAGATGCAAAGAAATATATCGCACCAATGAACACAAGTACTCTTAACGTGGAGAGTTTAAGAACTGAAAAAATAAGGAAACAATACGAAGATAAAATTACAGAAAATATAAAAAATCAGACACTTATTACATCAGATATCGAAAATAGTTGGGGAAAAATAAAAAACGTCGTATTGGAAGCAGCACAGCAAATAATAGGGAAGAAGAGTAAAGAAAAGGAGAAAAAATAATGGTAAGTACCAACAGTGTGAAGAAATAAGAAAACAAAAAAAACACGGCAAGATTGAAGTGGATAAATACAAACCCAGGATCGGACAGAAGATCATACGGAATAATCAGAAATAGCTAGATGGAAAAATGAAAGAAATAGAGGAAGATAGGCGTAACAACAACCTAAAACAATTCTAAAAAAGATAAAAGCACCGACCAAATATCCCAGTGAAACAAGGGGAATAAAAAATGGAAATGGCGTAACCGTATATGAAAGAATTTACTGTTTGGACCCTTACTTTGTGGAATCTACTCATATTAATAATTTTCATAAATTTTTTAATTAAATAGTGGAATTAATTAGAAACAGTTAGTTTCTTTTATAACAGTATATGAAAGCACGGAAATGTTAAAAATATGGGAAAAGTATTATAGCAGAATGCTTCATGAAGATGATGTTGAGGACCCCAGGGTAGCAGAAGACTTAGTAGCAGGTCCAGAAAACGAGATCACGTTAAATTGCCCCTCTAAAAAAGAAATAGTGACTGAAATAAAATAAAACTATCAAACGGAAAAGCCCCAGGAGAAGACAAAATAGCAGCGGAGATGTTGAAGTATGGCGGAGAACCGCTTCAGAAGACAATATCCAAACTGATAAAACAAATTTGGGCGGGAAATATAATGCCAAACGAATGGAACACTGGAATAATAACACCCATCCACAAAAAAGGAGATAAGGAAGTCTGCAAAAAAAATAGACCAATAACCCTACAAAACTGGAGGCATAGGAGACTACCAAAACGGGTTTAGACCAGGAAAATCAACAGTAACGGCAATACACACCATCGAACAAATCCTTGAAAAATCCCTGGAATACAATGATGCTCTACACGTCATTTTTATAGACTTCAAGAACGCATTTGACACAATCATAAGACACAAGACTATGGAAACAGTAAAAATACTAGGAATCCCAAGGAAGCTTAGGGAATTGGTGGAAATGACCCTACAAAACACTAAAGGGAAAGTAAAATTCCAAGGTGAAATTTCAGAAGAATTTAAAATGAATAAAGGTGTAAAACAGGGAGACTCAATTTCTCCAACACTGTTTAACCTAGTACTTGAATCCATTTTAAGAAATGCAAACTTGAACGAGAAAAATATTATAGTGAACGAGACCCAGTTAATTGCTTATGCCGACGACCTCACCATAGTGGCTAGAACTAAGAAAAGTCTAATAAAAGCAGTAGAGAAGCTAGACGCAGAGGCACAAAGATTCGGGCTACGAATAGATGAAGATAAAACAAAATATATGGGGGGAAAGAAAAACAGAACAATGATACTCACTTAAGAATCAAAAATTACAAGTTTGGAATTGTATCAAGCTTTAATTATTTAGGAACATCTATAGGACAAACTTGTAAAGACAAGATAAAAGAAAGAATAATGAAAGGAAACCAAATGCTTGGCATAAATAAGAAATTATTAAAATCTAAATCGATCAGCATAAAAACAAAAATACAAATCTATAAGACTTTGATCAGACCAGTCATTACTTACGCACTCGAAACAACAACTATAAACAAAAAAGAAGAAGAAGAAGGTCTAAAAATAATAGAAAGGAAAATATTGAGAACAATACTTGGACCAGACATAACAAGAGATAGCGAAAGAAGATTGAAAAGAAACATAGAATCAGAAAAGGAAGCAGGTGGAGAAAATATAGTCCGATACATAAAAGCAAGAGGACTGGAATGGATGGGACACATTATGAGAAGAGCACCATTTTAAAAGGAATAACAACATGGGTTCCATTGAAGACGAGAAGAAGAGGAAGACCACGAAGCAGTTGGTGGGATCAAGTAGAGGAAGAAAGCATTGAAAAACAGAGACTGGAAAACAAAATGCAAAGACAGAAGAAAATGGAGAACTATAACAAATGAGGCCAGGACAGATAAAAAATTATAGTCGCACTGATATAAGAGGAGTAATCCACCTCGTCAATAGGATTAAACACAGCTCTATTGAGCTAGCCATAATCCCTCGGGATTGAACGGTCATGATGATGATGATGATAACTTTTTAATTTCTGGTCTGAAGCTGTTAATTTTTCAAAAAAATTAAAGGAAATTTATCATAGATTAAACACATTAATTTCAGAATAAGGCTATATTTGTACACATTATACGAGGAAAAACCAAGTTATGTTTTTATCATCTAAGTTTAAGACATTCTGTGGTATAGGAACATCTTTTGAATGCATCCTGTATGCAAGCTTGGTTTATTTCCTGCGCATTGGATTTTTACTTATTCTGATATCTGGAATCGTTTCAAAACTATGATATTATTTCTATGTTTCTTAATAATTATATATGCTACAGTTAAGAGTGCCATGAGAATACCTACTATTGATAAGATAAAAAGATTTCTTCAATCTCATTTTTACTTGTGTAATGTTTATAAATCTAGACTTTTTCGAAAATCTGATCAATGTGTATTAATCTGGTATAAATTTCTTAACAAATCATCAATATCTGGTCAAAAATAAAAAAGTTATATAGAATCAAAATCGGTTAACATTTTAAATTGGCAGTTTTTTTGCACCTGTCTTTGTTGTTCCAGTGCCAAGATCAGTTTGTCGACTGATAGGTTTTGTTAGTCCGTTTTGTATTAAAATCATCCTCTCACAAATTCTCCACTCCTGAAATAAAGCTACTATTGTTCTCTGAAATTTCAAAAAGACGTTTTCATCGAAAATATCGTGGATAAATCCCCTCACCATAAGAATTACGGCCATCACTAAAATATCCCCGATATATATCTTTAGATATATTTTCACGGTTTTAACACAAACCAATAAACAAATTCTCCAGTGAATATCGAACTCATTAAAATAAATTAAATATAGGCACGTTTCTACTAATCTCAATGACCAACAAAAACTTTTCAATTATCCGCTCTCTCCCCATAAGCGTTGCCTCGCTCGGCCTACTCTCCCATAAAAATCAAAACATTGGCGCAACGCTTGGTACGCAGGATGCACGCAAGAGGTCCCCGAGGATGCTGTTAGCTGGAGTGTTTCGGTTTTTGTATGCGTAAAAGAGAAGAATGGGATAAGGATAAGGACGACGACGGGAAATTAGAAATTTCTATAGAAAGATTTTAGGCGAGATGGAAAATGTTGAATACATGTGAATGGGTGATCTAAATTACATTTTAAAGAACATGAAAATGCCTAGGGTTTTGTTTATATCAGGATAAGTGAATATCGGTTAGAGCTTACTAAAAATATGTTGGAGACAGTACAATTGATAAATCGGAAGTTTTTTTCTTTATTACACCAAAAGAAAAATTGGAAATTGGATATGACCACCCTACGTGAGGACTTGAAGTGCATTATGATGAAGAAGTATGGGACTCAGTACACTATTGCATCGAGCCATGTAGTATGTTAAGAAAAATAGGTAAATGCATAAAAACTAGAGAATTACTTCTATAGTGCCTTAAGCCTGATATCTCATTCTAGTAGGCTCTTACTGTACTGACCATCTGATCCAAGATAGTTCTCTTCGCCAGATTTAAAGGAATTCCCAGTCAATACTTATTGATTGCACCCAGTTGGTTTAGGAGTAGTCTAGTATTCCACGCCAGTTTTGAATTGCAACTGTTGCCTGGTGGTCATGAAAAATATTTGTGGACCGTTCTCCAGCATCCACCAAACGCACTGATAAAGGGCGAAAACTTCCGCTCGAAAAACTGTTTCATGCTGTCTAAGATTCTTCAACAACTTCAGTCTTTGGTTGGCTGCACCGGCCGGCAGATTCAAATGGAAAGTCCATTTTGGATCCGTCTATGAACTAGTTCATGTCCGCACAAGTGGGGAGAATTGATTACTCTCCTATTTTTCCGAAAGGATGGTTAGGAGCTTCGTGGCGCCCAGCTCACACAACATAACCCTTTGCCCATCACCACCCGCACCAATTGGTCATTACCATTTTTTTTGTATGTTCCCTAGGTGGTTATTCTCGCCACCTTCTCAAAGTGGAGATTAAGGGGTGTCATGTTGAGAATGGTTTCCAGCGTTGCCGAGGGAGTGGTCCGAATTACACCCGTATTCGCCAGGAAGGCTTGTTTCTGCATTCTGGTGAGTCTAGCACGTTAAATACAGTACAATTTCTTACACAGTGAATACAAAATTCCTCTGCGCAGCTACAACTTCTTTTTCAGCGTCGATGGAAAGGATGTTTAGGAATTTTGGTTATAACTGGGTATAGAAATAGTCGGAAAACTATTTTCTCTACAGTCGCGCGTAAAATGACTAATTATTATATTCAAATGAAATCGTAAAGTCGACAAATGCCGAGGATTGTTACTTTACGCTCTAGCGCAAAAAAGGAATCTTTTTCGCTCGCTTATTTAATCAAACCACGCCCTCCGAATTAACTCAATTGGTGAATATTTAACAATTTATCAGATTAAAAATCAAATAAAATTATATGATTGTCAATAATTGTCAAAAACTGTTAAAAAAGGACAATTTTTGTCAAAAACTGTCAAATATGGTCGACAATTATCAAAAATTTTCAAAAAAATTTGAAAAATGGTCAAAAATTTTCAAAAATTGTCAATAATTGTCAAAAATGGTCGATAATTGTCAAAAACTTTGAAAAAATTTTGAAAAATGGTCAAAATTTTTGAAAAATTGTACAAAAATGGTCAATGATTGTCAGAAACTGTCAAAAATGGTCAATAATTGTTAAAATTTTGAAAAATGGTCAAAATTTCAAAAAAATGGTCAATAATTGTCAGAAATTGTTAAAAATGGACAATTATTGTCAAAAACTGTCAAAAACTGTAATCATTTTGAAAAATGGTCACTAATTTTGAAAAACAGTCAAAATGGTCAATAATTGTCAAAAATGGTTAATAATTGTTGAAATTTTGAAAAATGGTACTATAAAAATCGATAACTAAAAATCGATTATTTTTTAACATCCCTAGTCAGTAGGTCTTTTTAAGGTTAATCATGATCAATAGCAAAAATGACGATTATTCAAGCACTCCTATTATAACCTAAGATAATATAAAAAACTGTTTTAATTATTAAAAGGGCGACTGTAGGAAAAAATATTTGTGTTTTTCGAGCGTAAATTAAAATTGCCGCTTTCGAAAGATCGCCGCGCTCCGCTCCGCGTCGCGCGGCAACATTCTTTCTCGAGTGGCAATCTGTTACTTTACGCTCTTAATACACAAATAACTATTATAAACAGTCTGCAAAATTTATTTCAATGACCTGAACATTTTATTCCATTTTTTAATTTACCTTCAAAAAGAGACTAAGATATCCAAATTTGGCTACTTATGTACATGTTACACGACTATGTTTAGGTCACCGAGATTCAACTGAATCCCAGTAGATTCGGAGCGATTTGGTTGTAAAATAAAAACAGACAGATAGTGAGTCTAAACGGAAGTACTTCTGGGAAATATTCAACAGGGTGCTGAGGGAGGAAGAGTTTCCGGAAAGATGGAAAGTGGCCAGGATGATACTGCTGAAGAAGGCGGTTAGAGAGGGGAAGCGGACGGGGGACTACAGGCCTATCAGCCTGCAGTGTGGTATGGGTAAATTGATGGAGGGGATAATAAAGAATAGGATTGAGGAAGAAGTTGGTAGGAATGGGGGTTTAAGGGTAAACAAGCATGGGTTTGCGAAGGGGAAATTATGCATCTTGGCGCTAGGCAGGGTAATGGGCTTGGTGGAAAGGGCTAGGGAGGGAAGCTGGAGGAACAAGAAGTGGGGAAGGGGCTGGTTAACCTGGTGGAGGACTACCTGACGGGACGTGTGATAGTAGACTCTAGAGAGAGGAGGTATGGGACGAAGGCTGGAGAGCCCCAGGGCTCGATTCTTGGCCGACGCTATGGAAGTGTGTGTGTTTGATGAGGTTTGTGGGTTAGTATGTGAGATTACGGTGTATGTGGACGAGGTGTGTCTGGTATGTACGGCAAAGGGAGAGGCGGATAGAATGTGTAGGAAGATTGTGGAGAAGATAGAGCGGTACGGACTGAAAGTGGCGGAAGATGGTGGGGTTGCTAGTGAAGGAGAGGAGCAAGACGTGGGAAGTGGAGGTGATGGTGAAGGGAAGGATAATTCGTATGGAGGAGTCTGTGAAATACCTAGGGGTGTGGTTGGATAGTCAAAACAATCATGTTAAAGGCTGCAGAGAAAGGGAAAGTGAGGGCAGCATGGCTGGGGAGATTGATGTGTAATGTGAAAGGGCCGGGAGAGTGGAAGAGGAGGGTAATTGGTAGGATGGTATAGCAGCAGAGTATGCTGTACGGTGCGGAGGGGTGGGTTTGAAGAGCGGGGTGAGTGCGAGAGTTAGGCCACTCCTGCGGGTGTCGAGAGGGATACTGCTGAGGGTGGTGCAGGGGTACAGGACAGTGGGTGGACTGGCAACAGCGGTGCTGGCAAGGACGTGATGGCTAGAGCCAGGAATAAACGCTGGAGGGGTGCGACCAGAGAGGAAGTACAGGAGTGGATGGAGGAGGAAATGGAGAGAAGGTGGAAGTAGTACGAGGGCGCGCTAAGAGGAGCGATTGAGAATAGGAGAGATTGGATGGACCGGAAATTCGGGGAGGTGAACTACTTTTAGACACAGGCGTTCACTGGACATGGGTCGATAGTAGGGTACCTCCACAACATTGGGAAAAGAGAGACTGGAGTGTGCGATAGGTGGGGCATGTGTTTTGATACTGGATGAACGAGGAAGTGTTGGAGAGCAATCTAGAGGAGGCGGTGTATTGGGAGAACATGGTGGAGATAATGTTGAGGGGGGGAGGACTTGATGGCGGTGAGAGGTGTAGTGGAGAGCATGATTAGGGGGAGAGAAGGACTCGATATGGCATGAGAGATAGTAGGGAGAATACAACGGTGTGAGCGGAGAGTGTGCGAGGGGCCGCCGCTCGTCTCTAAGTATTCCGAGGCGGGGGTAACGGCGTGTTTGAGGTGGGTTTGTTGGTTGGTAGGCATCCTCTTGGGGATGAGTCCAACACTGTTTGGGTCCTGGACCCATTCGAACATGAGTTTCCCATCTTGACCCGAAAAAAAAAAGATAGTGGGTCTATAAGGGTTCCTTTTGTGAATAAATAAAATAACTCCAGAAGCCAGAAACTGCCGATGGTATACAGGGTGTCCAGAAACTTAATACCAAAATCTACTCGGAAGTGAGTAGATATGGTCAAAATAATATTGGAAGTTCCAAAAAATGTTTGTAATAGGTACGAGCCTCCGTTGTGGGCATCTAAAGTTTCGAAATAAAAACTTATGTTTATACATCATTTCTAGCCTATACATTGGAACACTATAAAATTGTGATTGATTACTTACATACATGTGTTGTGTTTGTCGGTATAAATGATTCTACATCGCCCACAAAATCCGTAATTTTTACATGTACAAATACTGAATTCAAAAACTTTTTCAATAGAATTACTAATAAAAACGTACCTTTGTTTGAAGTCGAGAAAATGTTCGGTTTCGAAGAAATATGTGTGTGTAGAGGATCCCAATTCGCCATATTCTGTAAAAACCGAAAATAATTGTCACTAATCATTGAAAATTGTGTTTTAATACTACTTTGAAGGATGTCGGTTTTTACAGAATATGAGGATCCTCTGTACATACTCTGATCCAAAAATTAAAATTTATTCGAAACCCTACATTTTATCAACTTCAAACATGAGTATGTTTTCATCAGTTTTTGTATTTAGTAATTGTAGGTACAGGTTGCTGCTGTGAAAATTACGGATTGTTAAATACTGGGCCCAATCCGCCCCTGAATTTCTGTGATGTTCGTAATCAATGTATTCTGCATGTTAAGGCGGAAGCGAGAATAGCTGTATACATGCTGGAATGCAATGGGAATTGGCACAAAGGAACCAACACTCATAGTCACTCCAGAGTCACAGATGTTATCACAAACTTGCTTCTTGAAATGAGAAGTGATAACATGTTGGCCACAATTAACGACAACCAACTATACCATATCCAGCCAAACTGGGATGGGTTGAAAGCATGCAGTCAGGAAGGAACGTTGGTGTGGTACACAGACGGTTCTAAAAATGACATAGGAACAGATGCTGGGATCCATGGTGCAAGAGACAGGTGCAATGTCTTCATACTCTCAGTCAGTCAGCACTGAAATCGTTGGCATGTACCCATATCAGATCTAGACTGGTCTGGGAATGTCTACAAAAACTTTTAACCCTGGCAAACTATAATAGAGTAACTCTTAAGTGGTTCCCGGTGTACAAGGGTATTGTAGGCAAAGAAAAGGCAGATTCCCTAGCAAAGCTAGGGTCTGAAACTGTATTCACTGGTCCTGAACCAGTATTTGGAATATCGAAATCTGCCATAACAGAAACACAGCAAACTCCTGGTCAAAAAACCCTCGAGTCGCTGACTAACGAAATATTAAACCTCATCAGGGGCCAGATAAGGAATGTGACGGGATTACTCACCTGTCATTGTACCCTAAGGAAACACATGCATCCAATTGGCATATATAGGGAGGAACATATCTGTCGGTTGTGCATGGAAGAGGAGGAGAGGTCTCTAAGCCTCTGACTGGTAGTGCCGAACTAATCAATCAATCAATCAATGTATTGAATTGTTTTAGTTTATAATTTAAAAATTATGTATAAAGAAGTTTTTATTTCTAAACTTTAGAGGCCTATAACTCCGAAACGAAGGCTCGTGTTACATTTATCAAAACTAACAAAATTTTTCAACCTCATCTACTCTTTCCCGAATTTTTGGTATAAAATTTCTGGATTTGTATGAATTTTCAGAAAAAATTGTAAAACTTTTAAAAAAATTTACACATTCACGGTATCGAAAATATTAAGCAGGAAACAAATCTGAATAATTTATTTTATTATAAGCTATTATATATTTGGTATTTAAATAATGTTTATCTTCGATGAAAGTGCGTTCAAGTAGATTAACAGATTTTCAATCATTTTAAGCCCCCTACCCCCCTTTAAAAATGAAAATAAGCGAATAGGTAAACCTGCCTATCCCCAATAATAAGACGTAAGAATTTGGGAATATTTTTGTATTATTTTCTTACTCCTTTATCGAGCAAGATTAATAAAATATTATACCTGCCTTCCGGTCCTTAAGGCTGCTGACGTAATACTTGAACGCCTCCCAAGAACACGTATTCAAGATATTTCTAAATAAATTAAAAATTATTAAATATAAAATTTAAACAATAAGTTTTCTAAATATTAGTAAATTAATCTTAAAAAAAAGTAATTTGAAATATTCGTAAATTATTTTTTTATAAAATAATTTTATTTTAAATCTTTAATAACAAATTCAATTTATCCTATCATTAAATTTAGAAAATTAACTCTATATAATATTAAAAATAACTGACCTATGTAGATACCAAAACCAAACTAGCATATATATTCCAAAGCCAAATATCAGGTACCTTTTACCTAAAAATAATTCAAGGAGTTTTGATTTCTGGTAAGGTCAAGTGTCAAAAATAACATATTCATTTTGCGACCTCGAAATCCCTGTGGAAATTTAAAAAAAATCGTGTTTTGTTGAAGAGATTGATTTTTGTCAAATATTTAGTTTCTCGTGAGTTTTAGGAAAAATATTCACCTATACAAAAATTAGGTGGACAAAATTCTTCACAATTTATGTCCCAATAAATTTTCCTGTTAAGTTAATTGTTTCGATGCGGCGATGTGATGTGATTTTTGACGGCCACATGACACCCACTGTTACACAGGAAAAAATTTTGTCCAATGAGGCGAGCAAAAGTCGTTTCATCTTGAAGCTAAAAGAAAAACTGGAGAATACCAACATTGCTGTCCAGCAGGTCATGGCAGATGCGGACTCTCTAATAGTCAACACAGCAATTAACCACTAATCCACATTTGATTCTGTAGTCATAGTTGGAGAAGACATAGATTTGCTGGTTATACTGATGACATTAGGGGCTGCTTATCCCAACATATACTTTCTTAAACCCGGAAAAGGCAAAATTGTGCAGAAAATGTACTCTGTGCAAAGCCTACGACCACAAGACATAAACGTGCGACTTCATGCGATCAGCGGCTGCGACACAACTTCCGCAATCTTTAAACAAAGGAAAGCAAAATTAATCACTGTATTCCAGAAGAATAGGCACTTAGAGCGGTACGTCCAATTTTTTAATGACGAAAATGCTGATCCTGAAGCTGTCGTTGAAGCAGGGCAACGTTTTCTTTTATCATGCAAGTGCAACTTTGGCGTGGTAATGAAAAACCACCTACAAACTGGGGATGGAAAATAAATGACAGTGGACTACTTTTTCCAGTTACAGACTTTGCAGGACCCCGCGCCAGAAAAATTGCTAAAATGCATTTCGTGTAAATTCAAAAAAGGCTGTGGACCGGCCTGCGGCTGCAGGAAAGCTGAATTAAAATGCAGTAACATATGTGGATGCATTAACGGTGACTCCTGCGATAATGCGCAAGACTTGCTTCCTGAAAATAATGATGAAGAAGATGCAGATCCGATAACTATTATGGGCCAAATAATAGAAGAATTGGGTTACGACCAAGAATTTGAATCTAATAAGGGGAAAAGTGACGAATCAGAACCTGCAGATCTTGAAAAACCAGGACCATCGAGAAAGACAAAGCGAAGGAAACTCGATTAAATTCGCTTCGTGGATTAGGCCTAATAGGGAAATCACAGAAAAAAACGCGCCGTTTACTCTACCGCAAGGTTTAATGATAATGACAAAAAGTCTCTAAATGTCCACAGAAAACCAACGAATTAGGAATTTGTGCAATTGCCATAAAAAGTACTTACATTTACAGACCCGCTGCATCGAAACTATCAACTTTACAGCAAAAATTAATGGAACGTAAATTAAACAGAATTCAGTCCCCTTCATTTTTGTACGAGTGCATATTTTTCATAAAACGCACGAGAACCGACATATTTGGCAAAAATCAATTTTTTCAACAAAACAAAACAATTTTTTTTTAAATTTCCACAGGGGTTTCGAGGTCGCAAAATGAATATGTTGTTTTGACACTTGACCTTATACCATACACAAGAAATCATAACTCCTTGAATTATTTTTAGGTCCTTAAAATTTTACTCTCAATTCTCGTACATTTATCAATTATCGAATCGCCGTCTAAGAAGTTTAAATTCAAAAATAATACTAAATTAAAGTACCCAACGTGAGGCGCTTGAAAAAATCGATTTTTATAAGAACCAACTGTATGCAATAAGAAGAAGAAGAAGAAACTTTTGATTAGAACTTAGGTATACCTACTTTAATAAAACACTTGTAGACTTCCTCTACATTGATAAATCTTTAAAATCTCCAAGCTTTCTTCCCTTTTTTTATTGTTCTCTTTATAACTATAAACCCACCGTTTAATATTGAATAAGTGATTCTTTTCATCCCCTTAAAATACGGGGAAACGAAATCCTTCAACCCTGGGGGCACAATCAAACTTAAGCCGACAATTGTGTGTTCATTACACTGCCCGGGGCGTAAATCTGGCCAATACAAATTATATCCGTCGGATGATCACCCCGTTTACGAGTTTGCCGCCCTCGGTACGTGCATGCCACCCCCGAATATATCTTTTGGCGTTTCGCAACTTGTACCACCAGGAATGTATATAGAGTGCGCTTGTTATAGATTGGGGAAGTTCGGTATTAGATGAGGTCAAGATAATGCACAAAATTTATTGCAAGGGTTTTAGTGAATGCAGATTGTTTTTTTTTCTTGGATATTTGAACGTATAGAGGTTTTTTTTTGTTTGTTATAATTTGATCAATTAGATTACTGCGTAACTTTTTTATAACATTAATTGCTACAATCTACTCAGTAACATTCCTCAATATTTTCTATATAATAATTTATCACTATCACTACTTTCTGTGTTAACACTGATACATTGAAGAAGCTCGTAAGGCTCCTCTTGAGTCTTGTCGTCTAGTATACTGGGTGGCTATAAAAAACTAGGTCTGAGAAATGCAATCAAACTGTTAATTTGGATTCTGCAGCGAAAAATAACCAAAAGTTGTATTGTGTATGTTTAATAGCAGAATGGGTAATTACTTATTACTTTAATGGTATTGCTTGTTATCAAACCATAAAAGATTTTTGGTTTATAGAAAGCATACGCTTTTGAAGACCACAGAATTATTCTTAATTCAATGTAAACATCGATAACGTCACGGTAAAAATCAACAGTGTTTAATTTCCGCTCCACCCACAATAAAAGAGAAGTTATCACGTTTTCACATACGAACGCCCATATGGTGTTCATTAAAAATGTATAAAATTTCTAGGCCAGGTAAGAACTTTTAATTCAGACGCAAAACACATATTCACACACAAATAAAAAGCTACTATTATTCAAATCTTCAGTCAAAATTGAAATGTTTGCTATAAAATAGAGGACTTGATAAAATTTTTAAATAGCAAAAATGTGCTATAGGTTAACAATAATATTTCATGAAAACCTCTGGCATAAGCAAAGCTTTTTTTTGCCACCAGCAAAACGAATACTGAAAAATTTAAATTATTCCAAGCGAGTGAAAATGCTCTGCGAAAAGGGAAATATCCCTTTAAAATAACCATTATAACCTTGTCTACCTCTGTATCTACGTGTTTCTTTGAATTGGTGGTTAATTGTGACTTATTGGACCTTCTGAAATTATTTTTACTTACTATGACTGATGAAGGATATTACAAGTGGCAATCGTACAGTCTGTATTTTGTTAATAAGTTTAAAATTTTATTAAAAATAGTAAAAATTTGTCTCTTGGAGATATTAAAGCAAATAAGTAAATACGAGGACGAAAGTTGTTATGCACTTCGGTTTTTCGAAAATATATTGCAATTTAAAGAAAACTGAACCCTTTTTAAAAGGCAGAGATGGGTATTTCGGTTTTAAAAAAATATTTGAATTAGAAAATGCAAAATGGTTCCACAAAACCCATTTGAAATATAAAATAGGTAGGTAATTAAAATAAAAAATAAAATTACAAAAAATGTGGTGCAATAGAAGAGTTATATATAAAGTTAATGTAGCCAACACAATAAAATAAAATGATCAAAACGACATATGAAATGGGGGACACGGAAAGGGGTCACCTACTAACTTAATTCTTCAGTTTTTCAGATATAAACCTTGTTTTATGCAATATATCTTATACCCGAATGATAAAAACTCGTTTTAATTTAGGGTGTTTTGCTTTCTAATGTTTACCACAAATGTCACAGGTAACTGTCAACATTGTCAGTACAAACAACATAGGTGTAGATTTAGCTTGTTATTTGTTTTGTGCGTTTTAAATTTTCAAAATTAAATTATAATGAACTGGAAAGACATTATATACAAACGGATAAAGTTTATAAAAATAAAACCTCGCTATGACGCCAATGTGTGACTTGACAGTTAACAGACTTTTGCCGTAAGCCTTAAGAAGTAAAATTCCCTAACTTAAAACGAGCTTTTCTTCTTTTGGGTACAATATATATTGTTATGGTATGAATATTTAGTTGATAATAAATTTAAATATTGAATAATCATATAATTTAATTGATACTTGTACAACCAACTCTATCATTTGAGATTCAGAATCATTTATTTTTCATGGTGGAAGAATATAAAATATATTGAGTAACTGCGTCACAAACCTAAAATAAAACGTATAAGAGTTAGAAACATTTAGAAGAAAAAAAGAATAATATGTAAAATTAGTTTTGATACACCCTGTATACTGAATAATTAAAGTAATACAATGACAAACAGTAAATAGGAACACAAATTTTAAAATGAAAGATTAACAGAGTACCAACTTAAAAAGTGATGATTGTAAAATTGAAATATAAATAAAATGACCACCACCCTATAGAAAATTATAACCTAAAATTAAACTTTAGAGAAAATAAAAATAATCATATAACTTAACATAAATAAACTATCAATATAATCAAAAATAGACATAATAATTTGGTAACTAAATCTTTCAAAGACAGTCATTGGTAGAAATAATTTTAAAATAAAATCAAAGAGTGTTTGTTGAAAAAATCAACAACGGGTTGAGATTTTTTGAGAAGGAAGGAGGTTTGTTCAAAGTAAAAATTTAAAAAACTAAAATTATGCAGAAATATTCAAAAAAATAATAAAAAATTGTAATATAAAGTAAACTAAACTAATATAAAGTGATTATAACAATAAATAAGTAAGTGAACTTACCATAAAATATTTGTTGCTAAGTGAACACTGTTATAAGCCATATAATATATCCATGTCTAAGAGATATTTTCAATAAATCGAAAGTGAAAAGCAGAAAAATATTGAAATCGTTTATCCAGCACAGACAAAACATTCCAAGTGACCAAGAATTTTGATCCAAGAACAAGAACATTGAAATTCAGTGTGACCTTCAAGAGAAAAAAAGAAATGAATACTTTAATTACGAAAGACAATCAGGTATCATTTATCTATATAATTTAATTTTGAATTTATTGATGTATAAAATTTAAATTGTTCAAATTTAAAAAGTATTACATAAGATTACACTTACTGATAAAATTTTTCGAAAGAATCAAAAAAATATTAACCATCATTGACTCTATTTTATGCTAGAACGTTGTCGAATGTCATTTCTTCACATATAAAATTAATCATCTTTTCTGTAGTTTTAAAACCATAGAAATATAAAACCATAAACTCTGATAAGTATAATCTTAAATTTGTAGTGAATGAGAGAGTAAATGAATGTTAGATAAGAAATAAATAGTGTTAATGATTTTTGAATATTTTTGAAGTTAATTAAGCCGTTAAGCAGAATTAAACAATAAATCAAACGTTTCATTTGTTGAACATTTATTTAAAATTGAATGTGTTTGTTTTTGTATCTATGATATATTTTACAATCAACACATGCTGTCAACGTTGGGACTTTTTGAAGGTCAAAGGACAGAGTTGGCCTCACAAAAATTTGAACACACAAATAAAAAAAATATGATTCCCTGAGATAGTTTAAATAAATTTACAAAATAATATTAAAATAATATAATAAAGAGTCTCATAACTATCATAATAGAAAAATATAATAAAATAAATATTTTGATAATTTCCGACTGAGCTAGATTGATATAAACAAAGATAAGTATTGAAACTAAAATAATAAATAAATAAAATTTATTTTATAAAAGGTATGGAATTGATATAGCTCTACAATTCAATTCAAAACCATATCAATATATTATGTAAAACATTAAGTATATCTGAAAGAAACAAAAAGTAAGTTAAATGGTGAACCCTTTCATGCAGTGACCCCCTTTTCTTATGTCATTTCGATAATTTTAATTTATTGTGTTAGCTATATTGACCTTACATAGAACTCTTCTATCATGAATTTATTTATAAATTTAGATATATTAAAAAGATGATATATAGGTACATTCTTAGTCACAAAATTTTTTTTTACAAATTACACTTTTTTTTATTTTTTTAAACTGTATTGGTTTTATAAAAAAAATTTGTAAAAATTTTGACTTTTGTTGATTAAATGAATGTAAATAAAAGTTGTGTGGTGACCACAACTCCATATTTTGTTTATCAACACATAACCTGTACTGTACAATAATTTTAGTATACCTATAGTTTGGCAAACTTAACTGAAGTTGTGAAAGGAATGCGGTCGAAAACATTCGATATTGCCACGTTTAACTATGAAAAAGCTAAAGTGCTAAGTTTGTAGTGATAATAATAATTAGAAAATGGACTTTTTATTATTAACAATATGTCAATAATGATTAAACGTTTAATGTGCTTGTTTCATTGGATTTTGTCTATTAACATTATTTTGTCAATTTCTGAATATTAAAAGATGAACAGTTTTCCATATATGTTATGGGTTTCCTTCACGCTGGCAACGTCGTGCGAAAACCATAATTACCACGTCCTCCGAACTAACTCAATTGGTGAATATTTATCGAACCTCCGTTGCTAAGTAACCACCTGACTTCCTATTGGAAAGCGCGTGCGTGTGTTCTTCCCTCTCACTTCGACAATTGACTGATATTGATTATCCAGTGGCGTTGGTATTGTCAGTGACTATCATTGTATTCTCAGTTTTATTTCGCATTTTAATTTTTTGTATTTGGTGTTTAGTATTAATAAACTTTTTTGTGATTTTGTCGACAGGATCATAAAATCAATATTTAAGAACTCCTCTATATATGTGTGAATTGAATCCTATTGAATTAGCCTGGGCACAATTAAAATTTTTAAGAAGTCGGAATACTAAGGGAACTTTCAGCCTAAGCATATCTCTGAAAGAAGTTACCGAAGAAGCAATGTCCTTAATAACCACGGATGATTGGAAGAAATTCTCTTTACCCGTTAAGGACATTGAAGAGAAATTTTGGGAAACCGACCAGCTTATGGAAGAAATTGAACCAGTCATAATCAATGTTGGTGACGACATTGGTCAAAGAGGTAAAACTGATGATACTGATGAATATGAGGATACTGATGGTGATGAATATGATGATCATTAGGTTATGTTTTGTGGGGATTTTAAATTATTTCGTATCCATATTGAATTCAAGTACGATTTTTAACATTATTTGTTTTTAATAAATACCGTGTTTTGAAAAATACCTTACCTTTGAAGCAAAGCATAAATCAGTTTCTATATAATATATTATAATTATTATAAAATTATTATTATTATTTTTAATACTTTTATGAAATAGGTACCGTACGCCATTGGTACGTTTATGACAGATATCGGACATGTTTCCTCGCACCTTACCGATGCCGCGTAGCTTCTGATAGATTTGCCAAATATTTTTAAAGTATATTCGCAACAAATTTGCCATGTAATAGCATGGAAATTAAGAAATTATTTCAATGTTTGGGTGCCAATCTATAAACAATATTAAGGAAGTCCAGTAATCTAAATGAGGTGGCTTAGTTATTGTTATCAATTTGTGAAGGGTGTCGGTAAATAATGAGTTTATTGGGCTTTATCTCAAACTCGAAGTTACAAAATGTAACAATAAAATAACTAGAGCACAGCAGGGTATAAATTTCACGAGCGCAAACAATACGATCTGTGTCCAGCAACCTACAGCTGGCAAAATTATACTGAATGACGTCAGCGGGTTTGGCGCGTTTCAAATTATTTAAAATAATTTCACCACTGACAAAAAGACTTTCCACTTAGGCGACCAAAAGATAAAGCCCCCAACAAAAATCGGGGTGTGTATGAGATTCCCTGTCGATCCCTAAAATCCCGTACTATTAGAGAGGCCATAGAAATATAGAAACGTCCAAATTGTATGAAAAACAATACCGCCAAATACCTAACAACCATTTACCTCCTACCGTTTTCCCGCCTATCTTTGCCACCATCATCTCCCTCCGCTTCTGTTCCAATAAGTAAGCTACCCTTTCCTGCGATCGTCAGTTATCTATGAGGAGTAGGCAGATTGAGATCTCAGAGATAACTTCAGTGTCCAGTACGACTAGTGGAGTAGGCAGATTGAGACCACGAAATGGTATTGAAGATATCATATCCTTTCTAACATACCTTTTCCTCTTGATAATGACTCCAAGGCGGAGTCGAAGCGTCGAGAAAATTATTTTTCTGAAAGTGGTTTATCCAGAAAATTGGCGATGAGCAAAATTGGTCTTGGTCTTGCAGTCTCGGTCTTGGTCTTGCAAAAAAGCAAGACTAGGACCAAGACCAAGGTTATCATTAGACTAGCAAGACCAAGACCAATACCAATATCAAGACCGAATATGCAAGACCAAGACCAAATACTTAAGACTGAACTGAAAATTCTCACTTCAGATAAAATGACCCAGACCAAGACTGGATACGTAAGACCAAGACCAAGACTAAATAAGCAAGACCAAGACCGGACATATTTGAGCAAGACCATGACCAAGATTGTCCAAGTCTTGCTCTTGGTCTTGCTTTGTAGTCGTTTTTTTGATCGTGGAGCTCTTGTATGTATTCTGATGCTGAGGAATTTTGAAAATTCAAATATGTGCCCAAAAACTATATTAGAAAAGTTAATTTGTTGTGTTGAATATTTGAAGAATTTTTGAATAGTCTTTTCATGGTCTATTCATTAATATGTAATGTAATAAAAATAACAACGAAAAAAAGGATTTTATTATCCCCCGACACAGCATATTCCACTCAATAAAAATAGTCTTATGAAACACGATATTTTTTTGTCAAATTACGCAATTAATTATTAACGATTGTTCACGTAATTTACTAGGGTTAAATGTTTGATACTTGCTACGAAAGTCATGCAATCGTTCCAGAGTGGTCAGTCAGACATGCACGACAGGTGTGAGGGAGATATTTGAATTACCTGTATTTCATTGTTTTTAAAACAATATGGTATTTTTTTCACAAAATCTGTTAAAGGTTATCACGTCATTTTGTTGTAAATACATTCTTCATAATGTCATGTCTTATCCGTTCAGTGTTATTCAATTTTTCACTAGAAATAAAATATTTAGTACTGAATTTTGAAGAATTTTCCCTGCATACGCTCATTTTTAATTCCAAATTGTTTTTTAAGAATCAGAAAATAAAAGAATGACAAAAATTAATTATAAAAACTCCCCCCGCAAGGGGGGAGGTAATATGAATAAAAAAGGGCAACATTAATTTGACCCTTTCGATACCTCCGTCGCTTAGAAAAATGTTATAGGGTTTCTCTAACCTGGAAAACTGCCAAATGTTTGTATCTAATTTTTCACCATCCCCGTAGGTATCATATCTTAAAGGGTAATACTAAAAACGTACGTTTTAGTGTACCGGATGTCCCATTTTATTTTTCGGTATTTCAAGAGCTTATAACTTTTAATCGAATACAAGTTTTGTTGGGACCTAATTGCCAAATATTTTCAAAAATGGTCCAAATTGTCAAACATTTTGAAAAATTTAAAATTTTGAAAAATTGTCAAAAATGGTCAATAATTGTCAAAGACGGTCAATAATTGTCAAAACCAATTAAAAATCAATCGTCAATAATTGTCAAAAATGGTCAAAAATTGTTAAATATTTTAAAAAATGGTCAATGATTGTCAAAATTTTTGAAAAATTGTCAAAAATGGTCAATAATTGTCAAATTTTTTTAAAAATTGTCAAAAATGGTCAATAATTGTAAGAACTTGTCAAAGATGCTCGAAAATTGTTAAAAATGGACAAAAATTGTTAAATATTTTTAAAAATGGTCAAAAATAGTCAATAATTGTTAAAATTTTGAAAAATGGTAAAAAATGGTCAATAATTGTCAAAGACGGTCAATAATTGTCAAAACCAATTAAAAATCAATCGTCAAAAATGGTCAAAAATTGTTAAATATTTTAAAAAATGGTCAATGATTGTCAAAATTTTTGAAAAATTGTCAAAAATGGTCAATAATTGTCAAATTTTTTTAAAAATTGTCAAAAATGGTCAATAATTGTAAGAACTTGTCAAAGATGCTCGAAAATTGTTAAAAATGGACAAAAATTGTTAAATATTTTTAAAAATGGTCAAAAATAGTCAATAATTGTTAAAATTTTGAAAAATGGTAAAAAATTGTCAAATATTTTGAAAAAATTGTCAATAATTATGAAAAACTGTCAAAAATAGTCAATACTTGTTGAAAATTGCCAAGAATTTAGAAAAATGGTCAAAATTTTTGAAAAATTATCAAAAATGGTTTAACAAGAAAAAAAAGTCAAACAATATTCCGAGGGTCGCGAACCTTACCGAATCCGTCTTAGATTCTGACAATTTATAATAATGATTGTAATCACACGCAATACACTTTCTTTCTCTCTCTCCCATTTCCCTCTCTCTTCGATATCTCACTTTTTTAATCTGTTCTTTTATGCATATAACTTATACAAAACAATTTCGATGTTTCACATCTGCCAGGCGTTCCGTGACGGCTCACACATTTTTTTAGTAGGACCTGGAATATTTTTGACGTAAATGTCACAATTCTTGTTCTATATCTGTACCTATAGAGTGGGGAGGGTGAGTTTAGGCCCACAGCCACATGTGACCCATTGTACGTCCTCCTAGGTCATCGTCCATCCTGTCCTTTCCAGGAAGGTGGACAAGTCACTAGGAGACATCTCCTTTATATCGGCAGGTCTAGGCCAAGACTCACCGAACACACACTCTCTCATTGACGATAACTCCGGGCACTCCCATAAGACATGCCTGACAGTTTCATCTTCTTGTTCACACATTCTGCATAGAGGTGTGCCCACCATCCCCATAGTATGGAGGTGTATCCTTAGTTGACAGTGGCCAGTCAGAAATCCTACTGTTAAGCGTAGGTTTTTCCTGGTCATCGCCAAATATTTCTTAGTCGCCAGCTTCCCAGGGTCGCCCAGGGTGATCCTGGCAAGACTGCATCCCTTGATTTCATCCCATCTCTTTAGGTACTGAGCATGGATGTAACGTTTAGCTAGTTCTGCAATTACCGAAGTCGTCAGGCCGTAGGTGTCGCTGGGTCCTAAGAGTCTTAGTACAGCCGCTTCCCTGGCTAAAGAATCGGCAATGAGGTTACCTTTACTCCTATCGTGCCCTTTAACCCACCTCATGATAATATTGTTATCTACCGAGGCGTTAGCTAAATCTTGTTGGCAATCTATTACTAGCCCTGATGTAACACGTTGTCTGTTCAAGGCTAATAGGGCTTGTCTGCTGTCAGTGCAGATTATTATGTTTAAGCCAGAAATTCCTTTTCTGGTTAGTTCTTTTGTTGCAATTGAGATATCAGCCAGTTCTGTTTGAACCACGCTGGTATATTTTCTAATTCCCCACCTAATTCTTAGGCTCAGTGATCTGGAGTAGACTCCACAACCAGATCCTTCTTTGGTTACGTTTCTTGGACAATTTTATTGGATTTTTTGCATGAAAAATATTATCCCATAAAGAAAAAGCAAATGTTGTCCATTACCTATGTCGCTGATATGTTGGCTGAAACTAAATCTGTTGTACAAAGTAAAAAAGATTTTCAGAGGATTCAATAAATGACCACCAACTGATATGTCTATGAAATAATGGTTTGACAATTTCAAAAATAATGGATCGTTGTCAAGTTACAGCTGAGGAAAATGATACTTATCCGCACGCAAAGCATTAGCCGAACGACCGACGCGAAGCTTCCAATAGATTTTGTAATTGGACGGTACCAGATATTTTGATATGGGGGTTCATACATTCATTCGTTTGGGGTGTGATCAACAGCCTAGGCACTTGAACTGAATCTTTGTACCGTTTCCCATGTTATCTACTTCCATTCCAGAAGCTTCGTATCTTCTATATAGACCACTAGTTTGACTGGAGGGATTTTAAGTAATTGTATTGGTTGTCTCCAAGTGATTCCGTCTAAGTACTTGTAAGTTCTCGCAGAAGCAGAGTATGTGAAAAGGTGTTCATCAAGTTCAAATTTTCTGCACATAAGTTTACTAACTTCGCCCATTTAGTGCAGATGTTCCCAGTCACCAGGTCGGTAACTGTCTTCAAATGTCTCTCACCCAGTTTCAATAGCCGGGTTGAGAATTCCTTGTCTATCTTGTTCAGTAAACTCTTTGTATGGAGGTGCCCTTGTGTCAACCTCCATTCGAGTTGGTGTTCCCTATCTAGCCAGTTCCGGATTTCCCTTCTTATGTAATCTTTTGTGATTCCAGAAAACGGTTCCGGGCCTATGAAGTCTCCTTTAGAGCCTTCATTAGCTAACTGGTCCGCCATTTCATTACCTGCAATCCCCTCATGTGCCGGCACCCATATTAGAGACACTTTGTTGTCTCTTGCCAGTCTGTTAAGGGATTCTTTGCAGTTTTTTTTACCAGTCTAGACCTAGTTGTTGGATTACTGATAGCAGAGACTGGCTATCAGTGAATATTTTAATTTTTTGTCCGGTATATCCTCTTCTGATGTTTTCAGGTTCCATAAAAGTGGTGCAAGTATATGGGGATGTCTCTGGCTTATAATCCTGCACCATAAAATGTAGACGATTAAAAAATCAACATTGAATACGTCGTAATTTTGAGTCTATTCATCCCCTTATGCTAGAAAAACCATTTACGAATTTATCAATACACTTACAGATATTTTGTATGATTGTGCCTCAGCATGAATTGCTGTTAATTCTGCATGGATTTTAAACAAAACCTGTTACTGGTAGATAGCTGAAAGTAATGGCATTCCTCTGATCTGGAAATACACCGGGTGTTAGATTTAAAAAAGCAAACCAAATTTAAAAAATTGTTCCTTTACATTTTGGAGTCCAAACCAAACTTGTATATTTGTGAAGTATTTTTATAAAAACGGCATGTATTCGATAAAAATGTATAAGCTCTTGAAACGCCGGAAAATATAATGGAGCACTCGGTATTTCTATTTCACATGAAAAACAATTTCATAATTACAATTTTCAACATCCTTTGGGCTTCATATTAATTTAGAAAAGTTTGAATATGTTTGTTACTTCTATGTAGAAAACGTATTGCGTACGTAACAAGTTAAAATTCAAAAGTGGAGATGGAAAGGGAAGCCGACAGCGGTATTATAAGATGCAGACAGGGGATGAAATCGCGTGGCACTGAGATTGAAATATTCTAATATCGGCAGT